>JAIUJO010000430.1:107500-290653 GCA_023846275.1 Vanilla planifolia
TTCTTCTTCTTCTTCTTCTTCGTCTTCCTCTTCCTTTTGTTCTTCTTCTTCTCCTTCTTCTTCTCCTCCTACTTCTTCCTATTCTTCTTCTTCTTTTCTTCTTCTTCTTCTTCTTCTTCTTCTTCTCATTCTTCTTCTTCTTCTTCTTCTTCTTCTTCCTCTTATTACTTCCACTTCTTCTTCTTCTTCTTCTTCTTTTTCGTCTTCCTCTTCCTTTTCTTCTTCTTTTTCCTTCTTCTTCTTCCTCTTCACCCTATTCTTCTTTTTCTTCTTCTTCTTCTTCTTCTCCCTCTTCTCCTCCTTATTCTTTATTCCTTTATTTCTTCTTCATCATCATCTTCATCTTCTTCTTCTACTTAAACTTCTTCTTCTTCTTCTGCTACTACAACTTTTTCTTCTTCTTCTCTTTCTTTTTCTTCAGTCTCTTCTTCTTCTTCTACCTCTTCCCCTTGTTTTCCTTCTTCTTCTTCATCTTCTTCCTACTATTCTTCTTCTTCTTCTTATTCTTCTTCTTCATCTTCTTCTTGTTCCTTTTTTTCTTGTTCTCATCATTCTTCTTTTTCTTCTTCTTCTTCTTCTTTGTCTTCTTCTTCTATTCCTTCTTCTTCCTCCTCTTCTTCTTTATCTTCTTCCTCTTCTTCTTCCTACTCTTCTTCTTCTTCATCATCCTTTTCTTCTTCTTCTTCCTCTTCTTCTTCTTCTTTGTCTTCTTCTTCTACTTCTTCTTCTTCCACATCTTCTTCTTTTCTTCTTCTTTGCCTTCCACTACATCTTGTTCCTCTTCTGCTTAATCTTCTACTTTTTCTCATTCTTCTTCTTGTTCCCCTCCTTATTCTTATTATTATTATTATTATTATTATTATTCTTCTTCATCTTCTTCTTCCTTTTCCTCTTCTTCTTCTTCTTGTTCTTCTTCTTCTTCTTCATCTTCTCCTTCTTCTTCTTATTTCTCTTCGTCTTCGTTTTTCTTCTTCTTCTTCTTCTCCATCTTCTACTTCTTTTTTATCTTCTTCTTCCTCTTCTTCTTCTTCTTCTACTTCTTCTTCTTCTTCTTCTTCATCTCCCTCTACCTCTTCTCTTTCTTGTTCTTGTTCTTCACCTTCTTCTTCTTCTCCTTATTCTTTTTCTTCTTCCTCTTCTTCTTCATCTTATACTTCTTTTACTACTTTTTCCTCTTCTTCCTCTTCTTCTTCTTCTCCTATTACTACTACTACTAATTTTTCTTCTTCTTCTTACTTATTCGTCTTCTTCTTCTTCTACTTCTTCTTCTTCCCCTTCTTCTTCTTCAACAATTTTTCTTCTCCTTCTTCTCTTACTTCTTCTTCTTCTTCCTCTTCTTTTCCATCTTCTTCTTCATCTTCTTCCTCCTTTTGATCTTCTTTTTCTTGTTCTTCTTGTTCTTTTTCTTGTTCTTGTTGTTGTTGTTCTTCTTCTTCTTCTTCATCTTCTCCTCCTCCTCCTCCTCCTTCTTCTTCTTCTTCTTCTTCTTCATCATCTTAATCTTCCTCTTCCTCTTCCGCTTCTTCTTCTTCCTCTTCTTGTTCTTCTTCAGGTTCTTCTTCTTCTACTTCTTATTCCTCTTCGTCTTCTTCTTCTACTGCTTCTTTGTGTTCCCCTACTTCTTCTTCTTCTTCTCCATCTTCTTCTTCTTCTTCTTCTTCTTCTTCTTCTTTTCCCTTTTCTTCTTCTTTGTCTTCCTCTACCTCTTCTTGTTCTTATTCTTATTCTTCCTCTTCTACTTCTTCTCCTTCTTCTTCTTCTTCATCATATCTTCTTCTTCTTCTTGTTATATTTCTTCTTCTACTACTTTTTCCTCTTCTTCCTCTTCTTCTTCTTCTTCTTCTTCTTCTTCTTCTTCTTCTTCTTCTACTTCTTCTTCTTCTTCTACTTCTTCTTCTTCTTCTTCTTCTTCATTATCTTCTTATTCTTCTTCTCTTACTTCTTCTTCTTCTTCTTCTACTACTACTTCTTTTTCCTTTTCCTTTTCTTCTTCTTTCTCTTACTTCTTCTTCTTCTTCTTCTTTTTCTTCTTCTTCTTCTTCTTCTTCTTCTTGTTTTTCCTTTTCCCCTTCTTCTTCATCATCATATTCTTCTTCTTCTATCTTCTTCTTCTTCTTCTTCTTCTCCTTCTTCTTCTTCTTCCTCTTCTTCTTCATCTTCTTCTTCTTATTCTTCTTCTTCTTCTTCTTCATCGTCATCTTCTTCTTCTTCTTCTTCTTCTTCTTCTGCTACTGCTGTTTCTTCTTCTTCTTCATTTTCTTCTTCTTCATCTTCTTCTTCTTCATCTTCTTCTTCCTCTTTTTCTTCTTTCTGTTCTTCTTCATCATCATCTTATTCTCTTCTTATTCTTCTTCTTTGTCTTTTTCTTTTCCTTCTTCTTCTTTCTCCTCCTCCTCTTCTTTTTCTTCTTCAAAATAATCTTCTCAATGGTCTTCTTCTTCTACTTCTACTTCTTCTTCTTGTTCTTCATCTTTTCTTGTTGTCCTTCTGCTTTTACTTCTTCTCATTCTTCTACTACTTCTACTACTTCTTTTTCTACTTCTTCTTCATCTTTAATTCCTAATCCCGTATCCCTAATCCTTTATCCTTAACACATAATCCCTAATCTTTAATACCAAATCATTAAGACATTATCCCTTAACCTCTAATTCACAATCCTTAATATTCAATCTTTAATCCCTTATTATAAATAATTAATCTCTATTCTCTAATCTCTAACCCTAAATCCCTAATCCCTAATCTTTAATCTAAAATCCCTAATTCATAATCGTTATTTTTGAATCATTAACCCCTAATACATAATCCCTAATCCATAATCCCAAATCCTAAATCCCTACCCCTCTAATCTCTGACCCCTGATCCATATTTCTTAATTCTTATTCCTTAAGCACACCCCCCCGAATCCATGTTCCATACTCCTTCTTCCCCTTCTACTTCTTTTTCTTCTTCTTCTTCTACATCTTCTCCATCTTCTTCTTCTTCTTCTCTTCTTCTTCTTCCTTTTCTTCCTCTTTGTCCTTTTTCTTCTTCCTCTTCTTCTCATTCTTTTTCTTGTTGTTCTTCTTCTTCCTCTTCTTCTTCTTCTTCTTCCTCTCCCTCCTCCTCATCCTCATCATCTTCTTCTTCTTCTTCCTCTTCTTCTTTTCTTCTTGTTCTTTCTTTTCTTCCCTTTCCCTTATTTCTTGTTCTTTGTCTTCTTCCAATTCTTCTTCCTCTTCTTCTTCTTCTTCTTCTTCTCTTTCTTCTTCCTTTTCTTCTTCTTCTTCCTCCTCATCTTCTTCTTCTTCATCATCCTCTTCTCTTCATCCTTCTCTTCTTCATCTTCTTCTTCTTATTCCTCTTCCTCTTCTTCTTCTTCTTCCTCTACTTCTTCTTCTTCCTCTACTTCTTCTTCTTCCTCTTCTTCTTCTTCCAATTCTTCAACTTCTTCTTCTTCCTCTTCTTATTCTTCTTCTTCTTCTTCTTCTTCTTCTTCTTCTTCAAGATCTTCTTCTTTTTCCTCTTCTTCATCTTCTTCTTCTTCTTCTTCTTCTTCTTCTTCTTTGTTTTCTTCTACTTCTTCTCTACTTCTTCTTCTTCTTCTTCTTCTTCTTCTTCTTTTACCTCCACTTCTTCTTCATTTTCCTTTTCTTCTTCTTCACCTTCCTCTCTGCTTTCTTCTTCTACTACTTCTTTTTCTTATTATTATTATTATTATTATTATCCTTCATTTTCTTCTTCTACTTCTTTTACTTCTTACTTTTATTCTTCTACTACTACTAATACTACTTCTTGTTCCTCTTCTTCTACTTCCACTTCTTCTTTTTCTACTTCTTCTACTTCTACTTTTTTTCTTCTTCTTTTTCTTATTCTTCTTCTTCTTAGTCCTTATCCTTATTCTTTAATCCTGAATCTTTAAGTCCTAATCTCTTAATCTATTATCCCTATCCCTAATCTTTAATCCTTTGTCCTAAATCCTTAATCCCTAATCTCTAGTCTATACTCCCAAAATCTTAATCCCTAATCTTTAATCCTAATTCACTAATCACTAATCCTTAGTTTTTCAATCTCTTAATCCCTTATTCATAATCCTAAATCCTTGTTGTTTAATCCCTAATCCAGTAACCCTAATTTCAAAATCCCAATCACCAAACCTCAGTTGTTGCCACTAATCCCTAATTCATATTCAATAACTTCTAATCCCTAATCCCTAACACCTAATCCCCCAATCCTTAATCCTTAGTCTTTAATCGTTAATCCGTAATTCCTAATCCCTATCTTCTTAATTCTTTTTCCCTAATCCTTAACACCTAATCTTTAACCCTTAAGCCTACCCTTCATAATCCATAATTCTTCACTTTCTTCTTCTACTACTTCCACATCAAATTCTTCTTTTTCTTCTTCTTCTTCTTCCACTTCATATTCTTCCTCCTCTGCCCCTTCTTCTTCTTCCTCATCTTTTTCTAATTTTACCTCTTTTTCATGTTCCTCTTCTTCTTTTTCTTTTTCTTCTTGTTCTTTTTCTTCTTCTTCTCCTTGTTCTTCCTTTTCTTTTTCTTCTTCTTTTTCTTGTTTTCTTCTTCTTCTTCTTCTTCTTCTTCTTGTCCTACCTCTTCTTCTTCTTCTTATTGCTCTTCTTCTTGTCCACTTCTTCTCTCTCTTCCTCCTCTTCTTGTTCTTATTCTTCTTCTTTTCTTTCCTTTTCTTCTACCTCCTATTCTTCCTCTTCTTCTTCTTCTTCTTCCTCCTCTTCATCATCATCTTTTTCTTCATAAACTTCTCCTCATCTTCCCCTTCTTCTTCTTCTTCTTCTTCCTCTACTATTTCTTCTTCTTCCCCCTCTTCTTCCTTTTCTTCATTTTCTTCTTCTTCTTCTCCTTCTCCTTCTTCCTCTTCTTCTTCTTCTTCTTCTTCTTCTTCTTCTTCCTCTTCTTCTTCTTCTTCTTCTTCGTCTTCTTCTTCTTCTACATCTTCTTCTTCTTCTTCTTCCTCAACTATTTCTTCTTCTACTTCTTCTCTTCTTCTTCTACTTCTTTTTCACATTCTTCTCCTTCTTCTACTTCTCTTTACTCAAATTCTTCTTCTTCTTCTTCTTCTTCTTCTTTCTCTTCTTTTTTTCTCTCCTTCTTCTATTTTTCTTTCTTCTCTTTTCCTTATTCTTCTTCTTCCTTTTGTTCTTCATCTTCATCTTCTTCTTCTTCTTCTTCTTTTTCCTCTTCTTCTTACCTTCTTCTTCTTCTTCTTCTTACTCTTCTTATTCTCCTTCTTCTTTGATTACCTCTTCTTTTACTTCTTAATCTCCTTCCCCTTCATCTTCTTCTTCTTTTTCTCCTTCTTCTTCCTCTTCTTATTCTTCTTCCCCCACTTCTTCTTCTTTTTCTTGTTCATCTTCTTCATCATCTTCTTCTTCTTCTTCTTCTTTCTCTTCTTCTTCTTCTTCTTCTTCTTCTTCTTCTTCTTCTTCTTCTTCTTCTTCTTCTTCTCTTCTTCTTCTTCTTGTCCTTCTTTTACTTCTTATATAAGTTATAACAATTTAATTATTAATTTTTCATTTTGAAAAATTATATTTCCCAAGCATTTTGCAAACTTAATGTGAAATTTAAATTCTTACCTTACTTAACTATCAATGAGGTTCTCGTTAATCTCAATAAAATTTTTCAATTAAACTTTCTAATATAATCAATCACATTTTTGCAATTTTTTTTCACTTTGATTTAATTACTTTATTATCTAAATAACTTTCTTTATGTGGCCCTTAGATTGTTTTTATTTGGATATACTACAAATCATACAAACATAAGTAAGTTCTAGTAATCCTTAATGAAATCTGATCAAGGCAAAAAAGGCATCAATGGAATCATGTCAGCAAGTTAGTTTGGATTTAAGTATTGATTTATGCAATTTTTAACAATTTTTCCATGATTTTTGCATAGTTTACAACATGTTTTGATTCATGAATGATGTAATTATTAACGATGTTCACCTTGATAACATTAACAACATAGAATGTAATTTGCTTGCAGCATTTGTATACAATTTACCTCATTGATTCATTTCTTTTTGAATTGAATAGATCTTTATGAAGCTTTAATTCTTTTCTTGGGAAACATATTCATTACATTGATAATATTTTACTTCATTGATTCAATTTGTCTTATTTAAGATTTAATTTATATGTTCTAAAGATGAAAATAGTAATTTGCGATTATTTATAGTTATTTATTTTTATAATTAGTAGTAATTCTAATAGATGTTCAACGAAGACAGATTAGACAGCATTGGAGTTCCCTTTATAGTTTTATCCGATAAAAGTTTCTTTCAATGTTTTTAATTATTCTATTTTCTAAGTTGTTAAAAAAACTACAAAACATTTCAATGCATTGGTAATTTCATGAACATTGATGCTGTGCTCCATTTATTTAATATCTTAGAGTGCAAAATTCTATACAATTAAAGACATTTTTTAATTTTTTTACTTTGTTAAGATTGTGTCTACTTTGAAACCATGATTCTTTGCTCTTATGATTTTTACATTACTAAGTTTGAGTTATATTACATTACTAAATTTTTTATTTTTATTTTTATATATCTTTATGTATTTTTCAAATAATAATTAACTAATTCTAATAATTTATAGTATTTCCAAATGAGGTCTGATAGAGATAGAATAAACATTACCATAATGTTATCTATGAGCTCTATCTAGCTAAATATTCATTTGTATTTCTTTATATATGTTTATATTATTTTCTATGATTTTGGCATATTTTAAGGTCATTCTCAATAGTGTCACGGATTGCAACTTTTCAGTATAATTTATCTTAGTTCTTCAATTTCTTTGCCTTAATTTTATTATATTACTATGTAAATCAAAACCTAATATCTAGTGACCTTCAAATACTTATGAGTTGGCTATATTAATTTTATTTAATTTTTCCCATTAAGCATTAATATATATAAATATTTGCATAATATTTAAATAATAACTCATTATTATTTATGGTTTTTTCTTTGGTATCTTGTTGTTATGCTCCTTGATGTATGATCCGTCTAAAATTAGTGTTTTTGGACTCCGCCTAAGGACCTTTTCAAAATAAATAGTCATATTTAATTTTTTAAATATCTCATTTTCTTATATTTTTTTATAAATTATAGGACATTTAAATCATACCTAATTAAAAAAATAATTATTTTACATTGTTTCTTAGATATCGTCAAATGCAACTTTCTAGTATAATTTATCTCATTTCTTTTATCCTTTTTTCTTTAATTTTGTTATATTACTATAAAAATTTTAAATCTTCTATCGCACATATTTACTTCAATTTCTTTCAATTGTATTACATTACTTTAATTTATCTCATTTTAGGTTTAATATATATCAACTTATCATTGTAACTATAATTTATTATTATTATGTTTATTTAATTTACTAATTAGTTGTAATTTGAAAAATCAATTAGTGATAAAAAGATATCAGTGAAGATATGTTCTAGAGCTATAACAAGTTAAATATTCATTTTTTATTTTTTAAGATATTTTATTTTGTAGTGCTTGAGGACCTTTTCAAAATAAATAGTAATGTTTAATTTTTTAAATATCTCATTTTCTTATATTTTTGTATAAATGATAGGACATTTAAATTCATACCTAATTAAGAAAATAATGATTTTACATTGTTTCTTAGATATCGTGAAATGCAACTTTCTAGTAAAATTTATCTCATTTCTTCTAACCTTTTTCTTTAATTTTCTTATATTACTATAAAATTCTAAATCTTCTATCACACATATTTACTTCAATTTTTTTCAATTGTATTATATTTCTTTAATTTATCTCATTTTAGGTTTAATATATATCTACTTATCATTGTAACTATAATTTATTGTTATTATGTTTATTTAATTTACTAATTAGTTGTAATTAAAAAATGAATGTGTGATGAAAAGATATCAGTGAAGATATGATCTAGAGCTATAACAAGTTAAATATTCATTTTTGATTTTTTAAGATATTTTATTTTGTAGTGCTTTGACACATTTTACAAGACATTTTGATTCATATCACCTTTGATCATGGAGGATGTTACCTTCAATGTTCATAATATCTTGTAATAAAAATTTCTCGTATAAATTTTGTATTTGATTTCTATATTTTACTATGAAACTTTAATTTGCTACTCTTATTATCCATACATTCCATTGAGTTTGTTATATTACACTAATTCAATTTATCTCACTTTTTCTTTAATATATATATTTATTTAATAATAAAATAATAATTTATTATTTTTATACTTATCGAGATTAATATTTTGTACTATTCTGAATTAAGTTTGTTAGAGGCAAAACAAAATTCTTTGGACTCATCTTAATAAGCTATATCCAACTAAATGAATGTACAACTTTTATTTTGTTTTTGATCTGCTTATTGAAGACGTCACACATTACCTACATTATATCATGGAAGGCAACCTTCCCACATAATTATCCATATTATTCAAATGTTTCTCCTAGATATGGTTATATTACTATGAAAATGAAGATGTCCACTCACTTGACATTTAAATCAGTTTCATTTGGTTGTATTATACCACTTAAATTCATCATATTTCATAACAAATAACTATTAAAATTATAGTTTAATATTATTTATTCTTACTTCGTATCGCAATTAATTGTAATTCCAAACAATGTTTAATTGAGACAACAAATATTGTTTGTCTCCACCAACTATGTCTAGTTTAATATTAATTTTTATTTTACTAAATAATTTAATTTCTATTAGTTTTTCATGCTTTATGTAAAATTTGTATTAATTATTAATATGTTGATTATGGATTTTGCAATTGAACCACCTTGTATCTTTGAATCCAACTTTCGAGTAAAATGTATATTGTTTTTTTAATCTTTTCACTTTGATTTACTTCTCGTATAATGTGACTCCAAATGTCACCACATATGACATTTCCATTAATTATTTTAATTAGTTTACAAAACTTCAATTTATTCTATTTCAACTTTAATGTATATTTACTTAAAATTAAAAATGATTTATTATTAATATTTATGCTAATTTATTTTATAAATTCATAGTAATTCTAAACAAGGTTTTATTGAGATGATACAAATATTATTCTACTCATTTCAAAAAACTCCATCCAATTAAATATTTAATTTCCTTTTTTTTAAATTATTTATTTTCTTTGATCTTGAAACCTTTTATAAGACTTTTCTATTCAAACATGATTTGATGGTTGTGTATATTATACACGGAACTTTTTGTTTCTTTGAATGCAACTTTCTAATATAATAATCTTTTTCTTTTGAAATGTGTCACTTTTATTTTGTTATCTTAGTATGTAACTCTAAATCTCCTCAATGTGATAACTAAATTGCTTTAGTTTGGCTAAATTACATATATTTAATTTCAGTCGTTTTAGTTTTAATGAAAATTTATTTAAAATTTAAAATTTTAGTTTAACAATATAGTGTTTATCTTTTTTAATTATTAATAATTCCAAACATTATTAGATCCAAATAAAATAAATTGATTTTTTCATTTTAGTACAAGTTCATTCCGATTAAAATTTTTTTTCTATATTTTAAAATTTTTAATTTTCTTTTATTCTGGCATGCAATAAATAACATTTTAATTCACACCTAATTTGTCAGTTGAGAAAATTGCATTTGATCACCTTGGGATCATGGAATGAAACATTCCCACAAAATGTGTCTTTTCTTATACTTTTTTGCAATGATTTTATCTTGTAATTGTTTAACTCTAAATCTCTTTAAAGTGGCCTCTATTTGACTTTGATTTAGTTCATCACACTGCTTCAATGTTTCTCATTCCAACATTAATATCTGTTCATTTAAGTTTGAAGTTTTAATTTTTTAATATTTATGCTTATGTAATTTTGTGATTTATTGTAATTCAAAATAATGTCAAATCGAGAAGTAACAAGCACTCTTGGACTAGTCTTGGCAATATCTATCATATCAAAAATTAATTTTTTATATTTCTATTTAATTTATTTTAATAGGTTTTGGCATTTTTTAGAAAAAAAATTTTATTTGTACCATTTTTTAAATTCTCTCTCATATAGCTTAGAATATAACTTTTCTATCCAATTTATATTATTTCCAAATATTTTACTTTTATTTTAATATATTACTATATAGCTATACATCTCCACTCATGTGAACTTTCATTATTTTTTTATCATATTAAATTACATCAATTTATGTCATTTGAACTTTATTATATTTTAATATATATTAAAAATCGTGTATTTTTATTGATGTTTTCATAAATTAGAGTTATTCAAAATGAGTTCTAATGAAGCTGAAAAAAGCATCATTTAATTCATATCAATGAGCTAGTTCAAACTAAACATTTATTTTTATATTTTAAATTATTTTTTCTACAGATTTTGTAATATTTACATTGTATTTTAATTCGTACCTTAATTGATGATGGAGAATGTTACACATGACCAACTTTTTTTTTCAACATAAAACATTTATCCAAAATTTATCATATTTTATCATATTTTAGCCCTTAGAAGACTTTGATTTGATTAGATTAAGTTTCTTTAATTAAAAATTTTTTATCTTTAATATTTATTTACATAATATTAAATAATAATTTATTATTATTTATACTTTTTTAGTAATTATAAATATTTTCCATCATGGTCTTGTTGAGACTAACCAAATGTTTTTGTGCCCATCCTAATAGGCATTATATAATTAAATATTAGTTTTTTATTTCAAAATTTTTAATTTTCCAAATTTTTTCTATACTTTATCAGAAATTTTGATTTGAACCTAAGCTTAGAATTGAGGATATTGAGCTTCATCTCTTAAATATGTTGTAAAGCAATATTCAAAATAATATAACTGATTTCCATAAATTTTTATTTTTATTTTGTTTCATAGCTACGTTCACTAATCCACCTCTCTTAATAACTTTAATATATTTTTAATATTAAAGTGTTAATTTATTATTATTTATTCTTATTCACATTGGTTTTTTCTTAGTAATACCAAGTGAGGCTCAATTTAGAAGAATAAATGGCATTAGCTCAACTCAATGAGCTTTACTTAATTAAATATTACCTATATATTTTTAAATGTTCATTTTCTATGGCTTTCATAAGCTTTATGAGACATTTAATTTGTCCATAATTTTGTAATCAAAGATTTTACATACCATATCGTTTGTACCTTTGAGTGCAATATTATAGCACAATTTCAATTACATCTTCAAATATTAGCTTTGATTTGGTTTGGTTAATATGTGACTCTAAATCTTCTCTTTTGCAACATGTACATCTCTTTAATTTAGTTATATTGATTTATCCAAATTTTTATCATTTTAACTTTAATATATATTTGATTAACATTAAAAATATTAGTTTTTATGTGTATTTACTTTGGAATTCTATTGTATTTCCATACTATGTTTAATCAAGGTGAAATTATCTTGGTTAGACTCATTTTGACATGTTCTATCAAGTTAAATATTTATTTCAATATTTTTAAATATTTATTTTCCATAGTTTGGCATACTTTATGATGTTTTTTTATTTATAACATACGCGATAATCAAAGATATTACATTAAATCTTTCTACTGTATTAAAATTAAACATTCTTGTACAATTTATCTCTTTTCTGAAATTGTTTTGCTTAGATATTGTTAGACTATAATGTAACTCTAAATCTATTCTCGTGAGACCTTAACATAGTGTTGGTTTTATTTTGTTACATTGCATTAATTTGTCACATTTCAACTTTAATAATAATTTATTTAACATTAAAATAATAATTTACTTTTATTTGCACTTATTTATTTTAGCAATTGGAAGTAATTCTAAATGTGGAATGATTAAGACAAAACAAATGTTGTTGCAACTATCATGATGTGTTCTATTTAATTAAATATTAAATTCTATATTTCTCTAAGTATTTTTTTATTATCACATGCTTTATGTGATATTTTGATTCATTCTTAAATTCATAATTGAATGTGTCAAACCTGATCTCCCTGGTATCTTTTAATGTAGCCTTGATACAAACCTTTGCCTATTTGTTCAATTTTTTTCCTGATTTGGTTATATTACTATATAACCAAAAAACTTTTCTCGTGTAACATTTACATCATTTTTGATGGATTATATGCATTTATTCAATTTATCTCTTATCAATTTTAACATATATTAACTTAAGATTAAAATAATACTTTATTATTATTTATGCATATTTACTTTAGTAATTTTCATTAATTTGAAAAGTTGTTTGATCATGATGAAATAGAGATGTTTAACTCTTCTTGATGAGGTCTATCTAATTAAATATTTACTTTTTTTATTTCAAAATATTTTTATTTCTAAAGTTTCTATAAATTATATAAGATAATTGTATTCATACCTCAATTGATAATCAAAGAAGCTACTTATGATTGCCTTAGTGTCCTATAATATAGCTTTTTAATACAATTAATTCCATTTTTTTTAAAATTTTTTGGTTTGATTTCTTTTTTCACTACTTAATTGTAAATCTCTTCTTATGCTACCTTGACACTATATTTTTTATACTACATTGGTTCAATTTATTTTATTTTAGCTTTAATATATATTCACTTAACATTTAAATAATAATATAGTTTTATTTATAGTACTTTATAAAGGTAACCAAGATAATTCTAGATGTCGTCTAATTTGGAAGAAAGATAGTTTGTTTGACTCAGCAGAATCACCTTTTACTAATTTATTATTCATTTTTAATTTCTAAAATATTTTTTTAAAATTTTTATTTCAACCTAATTTCATGATTGATGATATTATACAAAATACTTTTAAAATGCCATTTTCTAACAAAAATTATTTTTTCAGTTAAGACGATTTTATCTTGGATATGCAATTATTTAAAATTAAAATATTATTTTATTATTATTTATTCATGTATATCTCTATAGTTTGCAATAATTTTAAATAATGTCTAAGCAAGATGAAAGAAATGTCATTGGACATGTCTTGCATAACTCCATCAGATTAAATGTTAATTTTTAAATTTCTAAAATTTTTTCAAAGGTTTTGACATGTTTTATGAGATATTTTAATTTGCACCCAATTTGATGACTGAATATATCTTTAGTATATTGTAATGCAAAACTTTAGTTTAATTGAACTCATTTCAAATTCTCACATTGAATTTTCTATGCTACTATGTAACTTTAAATAATCTCTTATGTGACTTTCAAATCATTTTGCTTTTGTTTTACTAAAAATCATCAATTTAACTTCTTAATATTAATATAAATTTATTTAATATAAATATATTTTAGTATATTGTAATGCAAAACTTTAGTTTAATTAAACTCATTTCAAATTTTTCACATTGAATTTTCTATGCTACTATGTAACTTCGAATAATCTCTTATGTGACTTTCAAATCATTTTGCTTTTGTTTTACTAAAAATCATCAATTTAACTTTTTAATATTAATATAAATTTATTTAATATAAATATAATAAATTATTAATATTGGTATTAAATTTCCCTTTTTATTTGTAGTGATACAAACAGATGTCTAATTGAAATTAAAAAACCTTCATTAGTTCATCTTAATGAGTTCTATCCAATTAAATATTCATTTTTACTATATCTATGGTTTATTTGAAAGGTTTTGTACATTTCACAAGTCTTTTGATTATTACTTGGCTTGACAACCTAAAATGTTACACTCAATCTCATTATTTAGTTGAAGTACAACTTTTGAGTATAATTATTTATCTCATTTGTTAAAAGTTTCAGCTTTAATTTTATGATAATACTAGGAAACTCTATTACACCTCTCATGTTACCTTTATATGTCTTTAATTTGGTTAGATTACATTTTTGAATTAACCTCATTTCAACTTTAAAATATATTAGATTAATATTAAAATAAAATTTATTATCTTCTAGGCTTATTTTTTTCTAATTCATGGTAGTTTCGATTGATGTTCCACCAAGATAAATGAAATGTCATCAAACTCGTCTAAACAAGCTCTATCCAATAGCATTTTCATTTTTTATTTTTAAATATTTAATTATTTATGGTTTCAACAATGTTACATTTTTTATGGTTAATGTTGTACACCCGATCTCCTTAATATATTATATTGCAACTTTTCCACACAATGTTTCACATTTTTTAAATATCTGTCTTAATTTTTTTTATTTTTAGGTAAGGCAAAATCTCTTCTTACTTTACCTTTATATTTCTTTGACTTGTTTTTATTATATTATGCTTATTTATCTCTTCTTAGTATTAATATTTATTGATGTAATATTAAAATGATTATTTTTATTATTGACACTTAATATTTAATAATTATTTTCATTTTCCAGTCAAGAAGAAATAAATGTTATTAGACTCATCACAATGAGTTATATCTATTTATTATATTATTTAGTTTTTGAATATTTTTATTTTTTTCTCAATTTTTACATGTTTTAAGAGGCATTTTTATTCTCACTTGATTTGATGATCGATGCTGGTCAACTCAATGTCTTTAGTATCTTGGATAGGAACTCTCCCACACAATTTACTTAAATTCCAGAGTGATGTTTATAGTACCATTATTTGGTTATATTCATTTTCCTCAATCTATCTCATGTAGTTTTAAAAAATATTTATTTTTTTAATATTTATGAATATTTTATATTTAAGGGTAATGACAACTTTTATGAGTGATTTTTGTTCATACCAAACCTGATGATCTACTTTTTTACACATTATCTTTTTTATATCTTGGAATGTAGCTTTCCCACACAATTTATTGCATTTATTCAAAAATTTCTTTTCCTTTGGATACAATTCTATTAAACTCTTAATCATTTCTAGTGTGACCTTTACCTTGCATTGATTTGGTAATTTTACCTACTTTTAAATAATTAATTTTTTTAAAATATATTACATAAAATTAATGATATTTTTTTATTTTTATTATTAAAATTCTTAGTAATTCAAACCTAGGTCTAATAGAGATGAACAAACATTATTTGATATGTGTTAATGAGCACTTTCTAATTTAATATTTATTTCTATATTTTAAAATATTTTTATATGTTTATGTGCTTTATGAGATATTTCATTTTATACATCATTTTTTAATGGAGGAGGCTATACATGATCCATTTAATATCTTGCAACATAGTATCCTTATCTTCTTTACATGATATTTTATTTCATACCTAATTTCACAATTGATGATGCTATATGTAATATTCTTAATATCTTAGAATTAAACTTTCCTGTACAAATTACCAAATTCCTTTAACTCTTTTCACTATGATTTGGATATATTACTATGAACTATCTTTCTAGTCTTGTGTGACAATCAAACCACTTTGTTTTGGAGATATTACATTTTTTATTTTATATCATTTTATCTTAAATAATAATTTACTAAATATTAAAGTAGTATTTAAATTTTATTTGTGCTTTTTTAATAGATGATGTTACACATGATCTCTTCAGTGTCATGTAATACAATATCCTTAGTATCTCTACATTATATTTTGATTCATACCTAATTTTATGATCGATGATGTTATATTCAATATTCTTAATACCTTGGAATTTAACTTGGTCATACCACTCGTTTAATTTCTTTAACTTTTTCACTACAAATTGGATATATTACTCTAAGCTATAGTTTTATAGTCATTTGACCTTCAAACAACTTTGATTTGGAGATTTTACATTATTTTAATTTATAATATTATGAATTTAAAATTTACTCACTTAAAATTAAAAATAATATTTTATTTTTATTCATGCTCATTTTTTGTAACATTTTGTAATTATGATTTTCCATCTAGCCAAAATAAATTTTATTATACTCATCTCAATGAGTTTATCCCATTAAATATTAATTTTTGTTTTTGTAAAAATTTTATTTCTTAAGATTTTGGAATACCTTTTCAAATATTTCTATTCATACCTAATCTGATGATCACGAGTGTTACACTCTATCTCCTTAATATCTTGGAATGAAACTTTTCTTTATTATTTATCTCATTTTTTAAAAGTTTTTCCTTTGATTTAAGAATATTTGTATGTAACTCAAATTCTCATATAGTGTGACATTAATTTTTCTTTGATTTCCTATAATTACATTGCTTCAAATGGATAGAGTTTATATAAAATTTCTCATATCAATTTTATTTGACTAAACAAGTAATAATAATAATTACAAAAAGTTATATAGTATTTAAAATGACAATAAATCCATAAACACAATTTAAACATAGTGAACTCTACAAAGCGTCAACATAAATAAAGAAACAATATTCAATAGATATCATAATTAGCACTACTTTTTAATATAACGAAAATCATAATTTTACCATTAGTTCATGGAGCATTACAAAAAACCCACAACTCTACCTGTGCTTATCAAAATAAAGGTATAATCTCACGCATCAATACATCACCTCAAAGATAATCATCTATATGGTTATTAAAGCACATAAAAAATATCATAATCAACTAAAAAATAAAAGGTCATACTTGAGTTTAGCTAAGCTTTCAATTCCTTTGGTTTCTTAGTCTTTGACCTATAGTATAAGTATATAATGAGCATTAAAACCCAACATGTACATTTTTATTTAATAAAAAAATGAGATAAAATATGACAATACGATATACTTTTTAAAAGAATAATAAATAATATTAATTAAGTCCTTATTATAATAATTTAAAGATGTATATAAAATAAATAAGAAGAACATGATGTTGAGATATAAAAAGATGTATTTGAATGCAACAACATATGTTCAAGATGTAGATATACGTAAAATAATCTACACAAAAAATGATGTACAATTACAACTTCTAATTATATACATGCATAAACATCCCTCTATCCACTATGGTTCATTTTGTCCATCTAAAATCCAATATCTTTATATCATTCTAGACTTCTTTGAGTCTAATATTTTCTTAACATTTTCATCTCAACATTTTTTTCATTTATTTCATAGCACTCATAATTATTATTAGGGCATAAGTATTTATTTAATGATGCATCATAGCAGGTAGACAAGTCCAAAGGTTTATCACATAATTTAAGCCTCAAAAGATTAAATGAAATATGCCATGATTTTAAATGCTAAATAACTACAACAAGATATTAAACTAACATTACAACTTTTTAAAAAATTAACTTACCAATAACCTTGAAATAATTCCTACATTAAAATTTATTATTTGTTTCCTTTTTTAATTGAATGATTACATACCAATTAAAAATGAAAGAATTCTTTTATTGCTTAATATTGATTGAAGTAAAAAGCATAAAACGATCAATTCAGTGTCGCCTGCATAAGCCTTGTGTTTGTTTCATTCAAGTGATTCCATTAATGGCCTTAGGCTACTTTAGAAAAAAAAACCTTCAAGCTTCTTCCTCTTATTGTGGAAATTTTCTAATATTGTATAAAAATGTTTAAGCATCACCCAATTTCTCCTGCCATGTAGTAAAGGTAAAAAAATACATATTAACTCACTAATTCTCACATCTTTCTATCAAAAAATTGTGAGCGTATTACTCAACTGTAGTTGTAGTTCTCAATTTATGACAAAAATGTTTTCAATAGTAAATTGGATGCAAAACACTAAAACTCAATTGCCTTTAACTCCTTCTAAAGTAGTAGGATGAAATTAAGTAAGTAATCAAACTCAATTATAGTTTTTTTAATTTACTAGTGTCCTTCTTGTGACTACTTTCTTAGTATTGGATTAAAGAGGATGGAAACTACAACAATTCACAAGTCCCCTATCTTGGCCATAAAAGGTCCATACAGCTACATAGTGGCATGGAAATGTGAGCAAAAGCTAAGGAGGTCAATGGCAAGCATGATGTTGAGAGCACAAGGTGGCCAGGTGGCGTAGCGATCATGGACGTTTCGCCCAACTTCCTTAATATCTAGGAATGCAACAACGAAGTGCAAAAGAAATGTTTTGAACAAATTTTTGCTTGTGTTATGTTGTCCTATTTTAAATGAATTTGTTTAATTTCAATTTACAAATATATATATATTGTTTTAATATTAAAATAACAATTCAATATTATTTTTATTTGTTTACATTATTAACTAGCACAATTCAAATTGAGGTCACATCAGGATAGAATAATCAAAATTGAACTTATCTTGATTAACTCTATCTAATTTAATATTAATTTTTATATTTTTTGAGGAAATTTTTTTCTTTTCCTGTTTTGAGTTTTTTTAATTTGTGTTGGATTAGATAATCAAGAATGTTTCTCTATTTTCTTAATATCTTGTAATACAAAATTCCTATAAAAGTTGTCTCATTTCATAAAATTCCTTGCATCGATTTGGTTATTTGACTGTGTAACTCTATATCTTGACATGTGTGACCTTTACATCAACTTGATTTAATAATATTATATTTCCTCAATTTATGCAGTCTTAGCCTTGATAAATATTTAGATATTCTAACTAGATCTTGTAGAACTTCTGAAGGTCATATCATCAATAAGCTCTATCTAATTTAAGTTTCACATCTTATTTTTAAATATATATTTTCTAGTGTTTTTGCAACATCTATGAGAAATTTTAATTTCTAAATGAATTCATGATTAAGGATTTTTGTCTCGATCAACTTAACATTTTTTATCACAACTTTTCAATGATATTTTGTCTTATTTTCATAACATTGTTTTCATTGATTTGGTTATATTATTATGAAACTCTAATTATTTTCCCATGTGACACTTACATTATTTTTATTTGGTTAAATTAAATTGAATAAATTTATCTCATTTAAATTTTAATATATTTTTCCATAATATTAAAATATCAATGTTTTTGGAACAATTTAGTAATGTGTAGTAATTCTAAATGTTGCCCATCAACATGAAAAAAGTTTCATTGGGCTCTTTTTGATTAGCAATATCCATTAAAATACTCATATCTATATTTTTAAAGCAATTTATTCTTATTGGGTTTTACACACTTTAGTAACCATTTTGATATATACCAAAATTATTGAACAAGGAGTTCTACTTGATTGCCAGTGTCTTGAAATGTAATTTTCCCTTATAATTTATTTCTTTTCTTAAAATATTTTCTTTGATTTATTTATATTACAATGTAACAAAAAATTTGCTCTCACATGGCCATTAAATTTCTTTGAATTCATAATATTATACTGCTTCAATTTGTGACCTTTTGGCTTTAATATATTTTTATAATATTAAATTAAGTTTTTTGTTTATGCTTATGTACTTTAGTAATTTAGTGTAATCCAAATGAAGTATGATCAAGACAAACAAATGTTGGTAGTTTCATTTTGTTGAGCTCTATTATATTAAATAATCTATTTTATTTTTTAAAAATATTTTTTAGGGATTTTTCAAACTAATGACTTATTTCAAATCTTAGCAACTTGATAATCGAGAAAGTTGCACTTGATCTATTTACTATCTTGAAATTATCCTTTCTTTTATAATTATTCTAATTTCTTCAAGTTTAATATTTTGATTTGATAATATTGTTACATAATTATAAATCTTCTTTATGTAATGTTTACACTACTTTGAATTGTATATATTAAACTACTTCAATTTATGTATTTCCACTTTAATATTTATTTATTTAATTTAAAATATTTTTTATTTTTTTTTGCATATCTACTTTTGTTGTTTATAATAATTCCAAACGAGCACTGATCAAAGATGGTATAGATGTTGTTGGACTCATCTTATTAAACCAAATCTCATTTGATATTAATTGTCATATTTTTTATATATTCTTTTCAAAGGTTTTTGTATGTTTTATGAGACATTTTGATGCGAACTAATTTAATGATTGAGGATGTCGCACATTTTTTCTTAGTATATGGGAATGAAACTTTCTCACACTGTGTCTTATTTTCTCAAATGTTTTTCTTTGATTTAGCTATGTTACTATATAATTCTAATTTCTTTGTTGTGCTGCATTAGTAATGCCATGTTTTGATTACATTGTATAGTTTATATTTACCTTTTTTGGCTTTAAAGTATATTGACTTAAAAGTGAAAAAACTTATTATTAATTATTCCTATGTAGTTCTATATTTTCAATTAATTCTAAGAGAAGTTTAATCGTGATGAAATAAACGATATTTGTCATATTTTGATTAGTTCATGCAACTAAATATTCATATTTTTTCTAAATATTTCATTTTCTATTATTTTGCTTCATTATGAGACATTTCAATTAGAGCCTAATTTAATGATAATGGATATTTTAAACAAAATCCTTAGTATCATTGATTATAACTTTCTCATATATATTATCTCATTCCTTCAAAAGTTTTTTATTTTTATTGGTGACTATGTAACTCTAAATCTTCTTTTATGTGATAATTATATGACTTTCATTTTTTTGTATAACCTTAAGTCATTTATAACTTCAATATATGTTTACTTGATGTTGAAATAATAACACATATTACTATTTGTGCTTAATTTATTTGGTTAATTTTGGTAATTCCAATTGAATTCATACTAATACATAATAAATGTCATTGAACTAATTTAAAAATTCTTTATTTAATTAAAAATTAATTTCAATAGTTATCATTATTTTATTTTCTAGTATTGTATCATGCTTTAGGTAAAATTTTTTTTTACTTGACTTGATAAATGATTATGTTACAATTAAGCTCCATAGTATGTTGTAAGTTTTCTACACAGTTTACCTCATGTTGTTTAATATTTTTACTTTGATTTTGATATATTACTATGTTACTCTAAATCTCCTCTTGTGTCATATTTAAATAATTTATTATTATTGGTGCTTATTAAGATTAATAATTCTTAGTAATTCCAAAAGAGGTCAATAGAGTTGAAACAAATATCATTATATTTCAGTCAATGAGCTCTATCAAATTAAATATTTATTTCAACTTTTAAAATATTTTATTTTCTAAAGTTTTGACAAGTTTTATAATATATTTTGATTCATAGCTTATTTGATGGTCGAGCATGTCACACGTGAACTCAATAGTATCTTGGAATGAAACATTAAGTATACTTTATCTAATTTCTTCAAATATTTTGCTTAGAATTTTCTACATTAGTACTAAACAATAATTCTGATTTTTTGTTACATATTCTCAAATTCTCATCTAGTATGATGGGAACATCACTTTGATGAGGATATATTAAATTATTCAAATTTTCTTATTTTATCCTTATTATATATTTATTTAATATAAAAATAATATTTTTTATTATTTAATTTTTGTAGTTTAGTAATTCATAGTAATTCTAAAAGTGCTCCCATCAAGGTAAAAAAAACTATGTTGTACTCGTTTCTATGAGTTTCATCCATTTAGACACTTCTTTTTAAATTTTGTAATATTTATTTTTTTAAGAACTTTGGATGTCAATGAGTAATTTAAATTAATACCTAATTTAAAAATCAAGGATGATACCATTGTTCTCCTTAGTATCTTGGAATGCATACTTCTTATAAAGTTTATTTCTTTTCCCCAAAATTTTCACTTTAATTTTGTTATTTTGTTAAATAACTCTACATCTCCTCTTGACCCTTGCAATGACTAAACTTCATTATGTTATATTGCTTCATTATACTTGATTTCCTTTTTAATATATTTTTAATTTATATTTTAATAATTTTTTTATTATTTATACATACTTTTATATTGGATATTTATTTTCAACCATATTCAATTGAATAGAAATAAGCATTATTGAAAAGATGTAGATGAGCATGATATAAATAAATATCTATTTTTATATTTTATCGAATGTTTTGCCCAATAAGTTCTACAAGCTTTGTAATACATTTCTATTTATAACTAATTTGATGATCAAAGATGTTACTCTTAATATCCATAGTATCTTGGAATAAAACTTTCTCTTATAATTTATCTCATTTCTTTAATTTTTTTACTTTATTTTTGTTTTACTATTATTAACAAAAAATTCTTCACTCATGTGATCCTATATTCACTTGGATTAAGTTATATTAGATTGCCTCAATTTTTGTCATTTTAGTTCCATTATATATTTAATTAATATTAAAACATTTTTTTATTTTTTAATCATTTCTAATTTTATAATTCATATTAACTATAAGTGGTCCAATCAAACTGAAACAAGTATAGTTACATTAGTAGTGATGAGCTCTATCTGAGTAGATATTAATTTTAAATTTTAAATTTTTTCCTATGCATTTGGCATGTTTTATGAGACACAATAATTCAATATCAATAGAAGCTTAGAAAGGAAATTTTTTATATAATTTATCTACTTTTATCAATGTTTTTGTTTGACATGGTTATAATCTTACGTAGCTATTAATCTTGTCTAGTGTCACCTCTAATTTTCTTTCATTTGGCCATATTACATCACTTCAAATAGTCTTATTACAACTTTAATATATATTTACTTAATTCTTTAAAATAACCTAATTAACTATTCATTTTTAAAATTTTCATATATTTTATTTTATTTGATTTACGTAGGGTTATGAAACATTTTAAGCAGTATAAGATTTCATTGTTGAGGATATTGCGCATTTTCTATACAGTATCATGGAAAACACAATCCCTTTCAATTTATCTCATTTTTCCAAAGTATTCACTTTGTTTTGGTTGTTTTACTATTAGCCAAAAATCTTCTCACGAAGGACCATAACAATGTTTAGATTTGGTTATATTGCATTACTTCAATTGATCTCATTTTACCTATTATATATATGAATATATAAATACATATTCTTAACATTAATATATAATTCATTATTATCTATTACTAATTACTTTGGAAATTGGGTGAAATTAAAATGACTTTTGGTTGAGAAAACGATAAACATCATTGGAGTCTTCCTCACGAGCTTTATCAAAGAATTCATGCTTTAATTTATGATTTTTTAGCATTTTGGTATGTTGTACGAGACAGTTTGACTTGTACTAGATTTTATAGTCAAGGATGTTACATTAATGTCCTCACAATCTTTGATTGACAAATTTATTTACAGGTTATCTCATTTCATAAATGTTTTTGGTATAAATTATTTTTTTACTATGAAACTTTATTTTGTGATTCCTCTAACATTCATGATCCTTAATTATTTAATACTACATTGCTTCAACTTATGTTAATTATTCCTTAATTTATATTTACTTAATTTTCATTTCCTTTCATTCAATTAGTTATTTATTTAATTTTTAAATATTTAATATCCTAGGGTTTACTTAACTTTACAAGATATTTTCTTTCATCTTTAATATAACAATTGAGGATGTTACACCTAATCTACTCACTAACTTTGAATGTCACATTTTCTTATAAATTATCTCATTTCTCCAAATCTTTTTCTTTCATTTTGTTATATTATTTGCCTCCAATTTTCTCATTTAATCTTATATATATATATATATATATATATATATATATATATATATATATATATATATATATATATATATATATATATATATATATATATATATATATATATTAAAATGAGAATTAATTTTTATTACTTATATTTCTTTACCTTTGTAATTTATTGAAATTCCAATCAAGGTTTTGGTGTGACAAAACAACTCTCGACAGACACACCTAACAAGCTCAATCAAATTAAATATTTAATTTAAAATTTTTTAATATTTTATGTTTGGAGTTTTGGCACACTTTATATTAAATATTGATTCCAACATAATTTGATGATAAAAAAATGTTAAATTCAATATTTTTAATGCTTCAATGTGTGACATCAATTTAAAATTTAACTCATTTACTCAAACATTTAGTTTTGATTTGGTTATATTTTGATATAACTCTAAACCTTCTGTTGTGTGACAATTATATCACTTTAAATTGGTTACATAATAAAGCTCTATTTATCTCAATTAAGATTTAATATATATTTTTTATAATAAAATAATATTTTGTTATTAATAATGGTTATTTATTATGGTAATTTGCATTAATCCCAAAAGTGTCTAAGCTAGTTGAAACAAACATCATTGGGCTCAAAACTTGATGAGCTTAATCTAACTAATTATTTTATGTTAACATTTTAAAATATTTTATTTTCTAATAATTAGTATAACTTATTAGGTTTTTTATTTTTAAATGATAAGATGATAA
The DNA here is from genome assembly GCA_023846275.1 of Vanilla planifolia. Taxonomy (NCBI): domain Eukaryota; kingdom Viridiplantae; phylum Streptophyta; class Magnoliopsida; order Asparagales; family Orchidaceae; genus Vanilla; species Vanilla planifolia. The sequence continues at coordinate 131,671 of JAIUJO010000430.1, forward strand.
TGGATCTTACATGCTATCTTTTAAATATCATGTAATACAACATTCTTATACAATTGATTTTAACTTTTCAAATTGTTTCCATTTAATTAGTTATTATAGAAAGAAACTCTTGTTCTCTTCCTAAGAACTCAAAAAGGTGAATTAAATAACGTTCTTTTGATCTTCATCAAAAATCATTCAAAATTACTACGAGTTATAAATTTAAATAAGAATAAATAATAATTCTTTTTTAACATAAATAAAATATATATTAAATTTAAAATAAGAGAAATCAAGGTAATTTAATATAACAAAATTATCGTTATCTAACGATTATATGAGATGAGATTTAGAGCTATATAGTTATATGACCAAATCAAAATAAAAAATTCAAATAAATGGTACATATTTTTTTAAAATATTGTATTCGAAGATACTAAAGAAATCAAGGCTCATGAGTTATGAATCAAAATATCTCATAAAGTAGACAAACCCATAAAAAATGTTTTAAAAAATAAAATTGAATATTTATTTAAATAGAGTTTGTTGAGATGACACCAATAATGTATGTTTTGACTCCATTGAACCTTGTTTTGGAACACTATGAATTATTAAAATAAATAAATATAAAAAATAATAAATTGAAGGGAGAAATTATAGTTGTAGATACTAAAGAGATCAAGTGTAACACTATAAACTATCAATCCATATATGAATTATAATGTTGCAACATCTATACAAAAATAATTAAAAAATATTAAAATAAATATTTAATTAGATAGAGCATGTCAAGATAAGTCTGAGATGTTTTTTTTGTCCACATTGAATCACTTTTGGACTTACTGTGAATTAATAAAGTAATTAAACATAAATAATAATAAATATTATTTCATATTAACTTAATATATATTTATATTAAAAAGAGATAAATCAAAGCAATGCAATATAATGATATTTAACTGATGCAAAACATTGAAGCAAAAAAATTTAAAGAAATGAGATAAATAAAAAAGAAATATGTTTTCCTTTTAAATGAATTATATAAAGATATAAAAATTATTTTTAATTCGATAAGGCTTGCCAAGGTGAGACAAATGGCGTATGTTTCATACCATATAACCATGTCTAAAAGTACTGTGCATTATTAAAATAAATAAACATAAAAGACCATAAATATTATTTTAATATTATGTTGAAATATCTTGAAGTTGAAACATATTCAAAGTAATGTAATATAATAAAAACAAAGTATTGTATTGTATAACTCACAAAAAGGAGAATTAGAGTTTCATGGTTATATAGCAAAATCAAAGAAAAATATTTGAAGAACTGAGATAATTTGTATTGCAAAACTACAGTGCATGATACTAAGGAGATTGAGTTAATATCCATAATTGTAAAAGCTCTTACTAACCAAAACATCTCCCGAAGCATGCTAAAATACTCAAAAATTAAATGTCTTAGAACATAAAAATGATTATTTAATTGGATAGAGCTTGTCGAGAAAGTCAATTAGGTTTGTTTCATTAAGGGTAAATAATAATAAACTATTGCGAAGTATTAAATAAATAAATCTTAAAGCCATGATGAGAAAAATTGAAGAAATGTAATACAACAAAAACAAAGCAATGTTAAGATCACAAAAGATGAGAATTATAGTTTTGTTGTAATATAACCAAATTAATACAAAACATTTAAAAAAGGATAATTTTTATTCAAAAGATACATTCAAAGATAGCATGGATATTAAGGATAATATCTTTGATCATCTATTAAACTATGAAATGAAATGTCTCATGAGACTTATTGAACCCCAAAATAATAAAATATTTAAATCATATAAAAATGAATAATTTAATTGAATTTTTTGAGATAATTCCAACGATATTTATGTTATATCCATTGGATCTTATTTGGAATTACTTTAAATTGTCAAAGTAATTAATCATAAATAATAATAAATTATTATTTTAATTTGAGTGTGTACATGCTAAAAGTAAAATTGGTTAGATTGAAGCTATATTATAAAACAAAATTGAAGTATTATCAGAGTTAAATCAGAGAAGATTGAGAGTCATGTAGTAATAAAAAAAGAAAAAGAAAAATGTTTGAAGAATGAAGAAAGTTGTATGACAAAATAGCATTCCAACATATTAAGTAGATTGAGTATAACATCATTGATGAAAAAAATCAAGTATGAATTGAAATTTTTCATAAGATAGCTGAAAATGTACTAAATAAAATAATTAAATATATTAAAAAATATTTTTAAATGGAAAAAACATGTCGAGGAGTGTCCTTTGATGGATGTTTCTTCTCCAACAAAACATTTTTAGAAATATAGTTAATTAATAAAATAAATAAACATAAATAATAATAAATTATAAATTTTCCATTAAGTAGATATATATTAAAACTAAAATACAACAATTGATGTAATCTAATATGACAAAATCAAAGTGATATATTTGTCATGCCAGAGGAGAATAACGATTCCATTATAATATAAAAATAATAAAATAAAAAAATTTAAGAAATGAAATAAATTGTAAGACAAAACTACATTCCAAGTTACTAAGAAGATCACAAGTAACATCAACAATACTCAAATTTGGTACAAATAAAAATGTCTCCTAATGTGTGATAATTTCCAATTAAAATACAATATTAAAAAAATTAAAAATGTGTAATTAAGATTATAGAGCCTCTTAGGAGTTATTTAATAATTTTCTTTTTGTGTCCAACTGACCAATATGGGAATTGTTATGAATTACTAAAGATAATAAGAAAAAATAATAATAATTTATTTTTTTAATATTAACTAAATATTATCATATTTGAAATGAGATAAATTGAAGTAATATGATATTACCAAATGAAGGTGTTATAAGTATAACATGAGAAGAGATTTAGAGCAACATACTAATATAACAAATTCAAAGAATAAAATTACAAAAAGTGAGATAAAATGCCCTACAATTTGCTCTCCAAGATACTAAGGAGATCAGGTATAACATCATCGATTATAAAATAAGGACAAATTGAAGTATCTTATAAAGCAAGATAAACTACTATAAAACTAAATATTTAGTAATAGAAAATTAATATTTAATTGTATATAACTCACTAAGAGTATTCATGTTGTATTTATCTCGTTTCCATTAGACTTAGAGTTATTATTAATTACAATTGAGATTAAACATGATTAGTAATGAATTATAATTTTAATATGAAATAATTATGTTTTAAAATTGAAATAAGTTAAATCAAAGTAATGCAACATAATGAAATTAAAGTGATGCATGTGTCACACGAAAAAATTTAGAATAACATATTATTATAAAACACTTGGAGGAAAAATATGATGAAATGAGGTAAATTTTAAGGGAAAATTGAACTCCAAGATGCAAATGAAATGAAGTGGAATATCCTTAATTATAAAATCATTCTTGAATTTAAAATGGCTAGTAAATGTGCCAAAACTATGGTAAATAAAACATTGAAAATATAAACGCTAATATTTAAATGAATAAAGCTCGTTAAGGTGAGATCAATGCTGTATGCTTTTTCTCCATGAAGCATTGTTAATAAACATTGTGGATTATTAACTTAAATAAACATAAAAAATTAATTTTTTATATTACATAATTATATATTAAATCTATCGAAAATAATTGAAATAATATAATATAATTAAATGAAGATGATGTATAAGTCACATAAGAGGTGAATTAGAGTTTTAGAGAAAATTAAAACATGTCAAAAATTTGAAAAGTAAATATTTTTAACTATTAAAATGAACATTTACATGGAAAGAGCTCTTCAAGGAGAGACAAAATAAAGTTTTCTCATCTTCATAACATTTTGTATGGAATTACAACAAAAATAGAAGAAATTAAACATAAATAATAACAAACTAATTTTTAAATATTTAGTAAATACATCTTAAAGACAAAAATTACATAAATTGAAGAAATAAATTATAACTAGATGAAGGACCTTTTAAGATCGCACGAGAGAAAAAATTTTCAAAAAATGTTATATATTTTATAAGAAAGTTGTATTCAAAAAATTAAGAAGATTAAGTGTAACATCCACAATCGAGAGATCTGGTAGAAAATATATATCTCATTAAAAGAGAAAAATATGTTCGAAATAACACAATTAATTTTATTAAAATTATTATAATATTTGATAGAGCTCATCGAGACTTGCCCAACAACATTTGTTTTATGCCCATTAAACCTTCTTTGCGAATACTACAAATTACAAATGTAAATAAATATAAATACTTATAAATTATTATTAAAGTAATGTACTATAACTAAATGAAAATGATGTAAATGTCAAATGCAATGAGAATTATTGTTTAGTAATAATATAATAATATCAATGTGAAAGACTTCTAAAAATTAGGTAAATTGTATAGTAAAGTTGCACTCAAAAATTGTGAAGAGATCTAGTATAAAATTCCCAATCTTCAATTCAAGAATGAAACAAAATTTTTAATAAATAATGCAAAACACTACAAAGGAAAAAAATTTAGAAATATAGAAATAAATATTTATTCAAAAAACAACTCCTTAAGATAAGTCTAATGCCATTTGTCTCCATCACAGCTCATTTGAAATTACTATGAATTAGAAAAGAAATTAAACATAAATAATAATAAATTATTTTTTTAACATTATGTAAAAATATATTAAAGCTAAAATAAGATAAATTGAAACAATCAAGTATAATAAAATTAAAACAATGTGATGTACACATAGCACTAAAATTTAGTAGTAATTTAACAAAGTTAAAGCCAAAAATTAAATCAAATAAGAATAATTTCATAAGAAAGTTACATTTCAAGATATGAAGCAAATGGAATGTATTATCATTGATCATAAAATTTTTTACAATTAAAAACTCTTATAAAACATGCCAAAATGATAAAAAAATTAAAATAATTAACAAAACAAGAATAAATATTTTATTTTGCAGAGCTCATCGACAAGAGGCCAACAATGTTTATTCATATCCAATTGGTCTCATTTGGAAATACTATGAGGACTAAAATAAACAAATATGTAATAATATATTAATAACTTAATATTAACTAGATATATATGTGTGTTGAATAAAGATAAGTTGAAGAAATGTAATATAACCAAATGAATTACAAAAGAAGTTTGGTTTTTTTTTTGTGATATAACCAAATCAAAGAAAAGAAATTGTAGAAATTAAGTAAATTGTGTAGTATTACTGCACTCAAAGAAATTAAGGAGATGAAAGGTAACATCCTCAATTACTAAATCATGAATTCGAATGACTCATGAAATATGCCAAAATCCTTTAAATGTAAATATTTAAAATTATAAAAAGGAATATTTGTTGGATAAGGCTTACTTAGATAAATGTAATGATGATTATTTTGTCTCCATTAAAATATGTTAGGAACTATTATGAATAATAAAATTAAATAAACATAAACAATAATAAATTATTATTTGAATATTCAGTTGACATATATTAAAGCTAAAACAAGATAAATAAAAGTAATATAAAATATTCAAATCAAAGCAATACAAATGTCACTTTAGAGAAAATTTAGAGCTAGGTAGTAATACATCAAAATAAAAGAAAACATTTATGGAAATATGATAAATTGTATTGGAAACTTGCATTCAAAAAAGCTATGTTGAGTTTAATGTGCTTGGCCAATAAACTCATGCATGAATCAAAATGTATAATAAGGCATCACAAAATTCTAAAAAAATAAAATAGTTAATTTTATAAAAATGAATATTTAGTTAGATAGAGCTTACAAAGATGAGTCAAATTTAACACTTAAAAATACAAAAATTAAATATTTAATTAGACACAACAAGTTAACATGAGTCTTATTACTTTATTTTCATCTTGATAAAAACTATTTTTGAATTAATGTGATTTACCAAAGTAGATAATCATAAATTATAATAAATTATTATTTAAATATTACATGAATGTATGATAAATCAAAAAATGAGTTAAATTTTAGCCATTTAATATAACCAAATAATTGACATATAAATGTGACATGGGAGAAACATTATACTTATATAATAATTTAAACAAATAAAAAAAGAAAGTTTGAAAAAATAAGATAAATTACATGGGAAAGTTCCATTCCAAGTTACGAGATCATGCATAACATGACATCAATTTAGATACAAATTAAAATCTGTCAATCAAATCTCTTTTGAAATTACTATGAATTACAAAAGTAAATAAACATAAAAATTAACAAATTATTATTTTTATGTTTTGCAACTATATAAAATTGAAAAGAGATTATCTCAAGTTATATAATATAATGAAATCAAAGTGATCCAACATGCACAAGATAGGAGAACTAGGGCTTTATAATACAATAATTAAATTAAATTAAAAACATTTATGAAATATAACAAATAGGATAATAAAGCCACACTTAAAGATGTTGAGGAGATATAGTTTATCTTTGATAAAAAAATTAGTTATTAATCAAAACATCTAATAAAGTATGAAAAATCTCATGAAAATAAAATATTTCAAAAAATAAAAAGTGTATTTAATTAAAAGGAACTCCTTTGGATATGTACAATGACATTTTTTGTCTTGATCAAATATTACTGAAATTAATATAAATTAGCAAAGAAAATATGTACAAAAAATAATAAATTATTATCTTTATAATTACTAAACTTTTAATAAAACAAAAATTAGATAAAACTAAATTATATAATGCAATAAAATCGAAGTATTTAAAAAGTCACACAAGATGAGAATTAGAGTCTCATATTGATATTACAAAATAAAAAAACTTTGGAAAAATGAAAAATCATACATGCTAAAAGTAAATGTAAAGATTCAAAATAATCAGATAAATTGTGCCATAAAGATACACTCAAAGATATTAAGAAAATGGAGGGTAACATCTCCAATTACTAAATCAACAAATTGAAATACCTCATAGAATATGAGAAAACACTTTAAAGCAAACATTTTAAATTATAAAAATGAATATTTAATTTGATAGAGCTCACCAACTTGAGAGCAACGACCACTATTTTGTTTCCATGGGACCATGCTTTTAATTATTATGATTACAAAATAAAATAAACATAATTAGTAATAAATAATAATTTTAATATTAATTAAATATATATTAAATTTGAAATTAGATAAATTAAAACAAAGTAATATAAACAAATTAGAGCGATGCATATGTCACACAAGAGGAGATTTTGAGTTAAGTTATAATATAAAAAGACAAAAGTGAGATATTTGAAGAAATGAGATAAAGTTGAAGGAAAAATTTCATTTAAAGGTACTAAGAAAGTCAAGTATATGATTGTGGATATCAAACTAAGGTATGAATTGAGATAACTCACTAAGAATGGCAAAACACTAAAAATGAAATATTTCAGTTTATACAAATGAATATTTCATTAGAAAGAGCTCACCAAGATGAATTAGATGGTGTCATCTTTATTGGTCTCATGTGGAATTTTAATAACAAACCAAAGTAAATAAGTGTAAATAATAATAATAATAATAGTAAGTAATATTTATTAAACCAAAAATAAAAAAGATAAAGAAATATAATACAACAAAATCAAATAAAAAATTAAGAGAATGAGTCATATTATTGGGAAGGTTACCCTTCATGATACAAAGGATGTCAAGTACTAGTAGTTTATTTCAATAAAAGATGTATGAATTGAAATGCCTCATAAAGCCTAACAAAATCATCAAAAACAAACATTTAAAATATTAAAAAAACAAAATTTAATTGGATATAGCTAGTTAGCACAATTCTAAATGCATTTGTTTAGCCTTAATCAAATTAAGTTTTTCATTATGATAAATTATCAATATATATAGTAATTAAAAAATAAATATTATTTTTAATTTTAAGTAAATTTGTATTAGATTAGAAAATGTTAAATTGAAACAATGTGATATAACTAAATAAAAGACATATAAAGGTCACATAGGAGGAGAATGAGAGTTGCATAGCAATTTAACTAAATAAAAGAAAAGAATTTTAATAAATATGATAATTTGTATGAGAAAGTGGCATCCCAAGATATTAGCAATTTCATGCATAACATCCTCAAATCAAGTGTGATTTAAAATATCTCAAATAGACCTTGTTTGAAATTACTATGAATTATTAAACTAAATAATATAAATAATAAGAAATTATTATTTTTATATTTATTTAATATAAAATGAAGCTGAAAAATGATTATTTCAAGCAATGTAGTAATATGAAATCTAAACAATTTAAAGGGCACACTATAGGAGAATTTGTGTTTTGTCATAATATAACTAAATTTACGTTTAGAAAATATAATAAATAATACTAGAAAGCAAAACTCTAACTTGTTAAGGAGAGAGAGTGTAACTTCCTCGATCGCTAAATTAGGCATGAATGAAAACATCTTTTAAAGTGAAACAAATCCCCAAAAAAATTAAATTTTTAAAAATTTAAAGTCAGCATTTAATGTAAAGGAACTCACCAAGGCATGTACAATGAACGATATTTCTTTTACCTCAATCAAACATTATTTTAAATTAATAAGAATTAAAAAAAATAAGTATATATAATAATTGAATACTATTTTATATTTAATATATTTATAATGAAAGAAGAAGGAAATAAATTGAGATAATAATATGTAACGAAATAAAAGCGATATAAAGGTCACACAATGTGGGAATTAGAGTTTCTTTTTAAAAAACGAAATAAAAAATATAAATTTAGAAAAATGAAAAGAAATATTATGTGAAACATGCATTCCAAGAAATTAAGGTGATCAATTGCAACATCTATGATCATCAAACAATGTATGAAAGAAATTCTTTGAATGCCTATCAAAACTTATTAGAATAAAGTATTTTATAATATAAAAATTAATATTTAATTTGAAAGATTGCATGGAGCTTATTCCAATGACATTTTTTCATCTTGATTAGATCACATTTGGATGTAGTACAAACTACAAAATTAAGTAGGCACAAATAAAAATAAATTATGAATTTGATAATAATAAAATTTCTTTTCAATTGAAATGTGGTAAATTGAACCAATGTATATAACTAAACTTATGTGACAAAAAGTTCACATTATTGGAGATTTAAAATTACATATTATTATAACCAAAGAAAATGTAACAATTGAAAAAGCAAGATAAATTGTTAACAAAGGCTATATTCTATGATATTATGTAAATTTATTGTAATATCCTCAATTCATAAATTTATTTTGAATCAAAATATCTTGTAATGTTAGCCAAAGCTTTATAAAATAAAATAATTAAAAATATAATAATTAATATTTTCATAGATAGAACTCCAAAAGATAAGTCTACTAACATTAGCTTGTTTGGATTATAGGTTGTTTTGAATTAATACAAATTATACTTTTAAAAAGACGCAAATAATAGTAAAGTATTAGTTTAATAGTAGGTAAATATATAATAAAGTGGGAAAATGATTAAGGTCAAGCAAAATATACCAAAATAAAAGTGATGTAAAGGTCAAGCAAAAGGACATTTTGATGTACTAGAAAATATAAGAATGTGAAAGAAACAATTTTAAAAATTGAGATACTATATACAAAAGCATTACATTCCAGGACACTTAGGAGATTAAGTGTGACATACCTGGTTGTCATATAAGTTATATTATGAACCAAAATACCCATAAAGTATTCTAAAACACTAGAAAATAAAGTATTTAAAAAATTTAAAATAAATGGATCGTATTTCCTTATATCAAAGCTTGTTCAAAATAATTATAAATTGATAAGAAAATATAAACATAAATAATGATAAATAAATATTATATATTAAATAAATATATTTTAATTCTTAAATAAAATAAATTGAAATAATATAAAATAACAAAATCAAAGTAATATAAAGGTCACATGAGAGAAGATTTAGTGTTACATAATAACATAACCTTATAAAAGCAAAATACTTTAACAAATAAAATAAATTCTATAAGAAAGATGCATATCCTATTACCAAGGAACTCAAAAATGACTTGCAAAGTATTCCAAAACAAAAGAAAATAAAGAATTCAAACAAATAGAAATAAATATTAGTAGACAAGTCCAACAATTTTCTAAGTGTTAGTTAAACCACATTTGGAGTGATATTGAATTACTTATTTAAGCACAAATGAAATAAATAATTTCAAACAACAAGTAAATAGATATAAAAGTACAAAAAAGATAAATTGAAGTAATATAATATAAGAAAATTTAAGGAATTTAACTATCATGCATAAAGAGTTGGGAGTTAAATAGTAGTATATGAAAATCAATGAAAAGTTTTTGAAAACTTAAGATGAATTATTAAGAAAATTTACTTTGCAAGATAGTGAGAAGAATGAGTGTAGCATCACTAATAATTATTAGGTACAAATAAAAATCTCATAAAGCATAAATAAATGATAGATAATAGAGGTCCTTGGGCCAAGTCCAATAAACTATTTTTTTATCTTCATCAATCCTCATTTGTAATTATTGTAAATTACCAAAGTAGAATAAGCATAAATAATTATAAATTTCAAAACTACTTATTACAAATGTATTAAAACTAAAATGGGATAAGCTGAGGCATTGTAATCAAACAAAGTTAAGGTGTTGCAAAGGTTTTATGACAATAGAATTATAGTTTCATAGTGATATAATAAAATTAAAGCAAAAGTTTTTTAAATAAATTTCATAAGACAGTTCCTTTCCAAGATACTTTTGAAATTTAAGGAAACTTTATTGATCATCAAATCATATAGAAATTAAAATAACTCATGAAATATGCCAAGATAAAAGAAAATAATATATTTCAAAATATAAAAACTGAATATTAAATTAGATAAACCTCATTTGTTTAGTCTCAATTGAACCTCTTTTGAAATTATTATGAATTAACAATCTTAAAAAACATAGATAATAAAGAATTATTATTTTAATATAATAATATGCTTTAAAATTAAAATAAAATGAATGGATGTAACATAATAAAAACAACTATAGTGATGTAATGGTCTCATCAAAGGAATTTAGTGTCATACAATAATATAACTAAATTAAAATAAACTATTTTAAAAAATAAAATAAATTGTATAAGTTGTATTCTAATATACTAAAAAGATCGATAGAAACATCCTCTATTATTATATTAGGTTGAATTAAAATGTCTCATAAATTTAGATAAAATGCAAAAAAAAATAAAATGTTTAAACATGCAAAATTGAAATTGTAATTTTTTTGAGCTCATCAAGAGGAGTCCAAATGGTTTTTTTGTCATGTTCGTCAAGCCTGGTTTGAATTATTGTGACTTAAATGATATAATAAGCTTAAATAATAATAAATTACTATTTTAAAATGAAGTGATGATATAGTAAGCTTATAATTAGATAAATTAAATTAATGTATATAAACAAATCAAAGTGATGTAAATATCTTGCGAGAGAAGATTTAGGGTTACATAGTAATAGAAACCAATCAAATTAAAAAATTTCAAGTTGGATAAATTATATATGAAAGTTTTGTTCCATGATACTATAGAGGTGAAGTGTATTTTTCTTGATCATCAAATCAAGTGCAAATATAAATGACTTAGAATGCAATGAAATATCAAACAAAATAAAATATTAAAATAAAAATTTTGTTGGATAAACCTTACTTAGACATGTGTAATTCATTTCAATCAAACTTGTTATATGTACAATAATTATCAAAGTAAATAAGCATAAAAAAATTAAATTATTTTTTAATATTAGGTAAATACAAATTAAAGTTAAAATAATGTAAATTATAGTAGTATAATCTTACCAAATCAAAGTGATGCAAATGTTACAAGAGAGAAGAATTTTAACTTCATAACAAGAAATCCAAATGAAGGAAAAATTTATAATAATAAGAAAATTGGTGCAAGAAAGTTATCTTCCATGATACCAAAAAGATTGAGTGTAACATTGCCAATGACCAAATCATGTACTAACCAAAAACACTCATAAAGCATTAAAAACTAATAAAAATAAAATATTTAAAAAAATTATTATTTCATTAGATAGTGCTCAACAAGACTAGTCCAACGATATTTGTTTTTTCATTTTTCAATTTTGTTTGGAATTATTACAAATTACTAAAGTAAATAAGTACAAATAATAATGAATTATTATTTTAATATTAAGTAAATATATAATAAACATTAAATTAATAAATTAAAGCAATGTAATATAACAAAATCAAAGCAAAAAAATAAAGGAATGAAATAAATTATATATGAAACTAGCATTCCATGATAATATGTTGATTTAGTGTGATATACTCAAATGTCAAATGAGCTGCAAATCAAAATGTCTCACAAAGTATTCAAAACTTCTAGAAAAAAAAATTAAAAAAATATATAAATAAATATTTAATTTGGCACATCTCATCAATTTGAGTTTTATGATGTTTGTGTTTTCTCAATCAAATTTAATTTCAAACTAAAAAAAGTGACATTAACAACAAAAAATTATTAATTTAAAGTTTATTAAATAAATATTAAAGTTGAATATGATAAATTAAAGCAATGTAATATGACCAAATCCAAGAATTCTAAGGGTCATACAATAGACAATTTAATGGTTCATTGTAATAATATATTAAGATCAAAGCAAAAATGTTTGCGTAAATGAGATAAATTATAAGAGAAAGTTATATTTCAAGATATTAAGCAAGTCGAGCATAATATCACCGATTATTAAAGTTGTTACGAACCATAATCTCGTCTAACATGCACCAAAACTTTAACCAACATAAAGTTTAATAATATGTAATGAATATTCGATTAGATAAAGTTTTTGGCGACTTGTCTATTGATACCTTTTTTCTTAATTGGATCTCATTTTAAATTGTTATGAATTACAAAAGTAATTAAACATTAAATATAAGAAAAAAATTATTTTACCATCGAGTAAATGCATATTAAAGATGAAATAAGACAAATTAATGTAATAAATGAAAATCTAAAATAAAAGTTTAATAAATGAGAAAAATTGTAGAAGAAAGTTGTGTCCATAAATACTGAGCGAAACATCTTAGATTATCAAATTAGTTTTGAATTTAACTATCTGAAAACAAAAATATGGTAAAATTCAAGAAAGTGAAATATTTAAAAATAAAAAATGATTATTTAATTTGATAATACTAGTTGACAAAAGTTCAATGAAATTTGTTTCTTCTCATTAATACCTAGTTTAAATTACCATGAAGTATAAACTTAAATAAGCATGAATAATAATAAATTACAAATTTAATGTTAAATAAATTTATGTTAAATTTAGAAATGAGATAGATTGAAAAAATATATTATAACAAATTCAAAGTGATATAAATGTCATATAATAAGAGATTTAAAATAACATAATAATATAAAAAATCAAAATTAAAATTTTGAAAAAGAGAGATAAATCAACTAAAAACTTCCTTTAAAAGGTATTTAAAATATTGAATGGAACTTTTTCAATTGTTAATTTAGTTATGACTTCAAAAGTCTCATAAAGTATAGTAAAAGCAATTTATTTCATTTTATAAAGCTCTTTGAGATGAGACCAAAGACATTTATTTCATCTCAATTTAACCTTGTATGAAATTACAACTAATTATTAAAATAAATAATTATAAATTATTAGAAATTATTATTTGGAATTAAACTAATATATAATAAATCTACAAAAAGATAAATATAAGTAATGTAATCTAACAAAATTTAAGTGATGCAAATGTTACAAGAGAGAAAAATTACAATTTCATAGTAATATAACCAAATCAAAATGAAAAATGTTAAGTGAGAGATTGCCTTCGAAAGTTGCATTCAATGATAATAAGAAGATTATGGTAACTATCTCTATTGTTAAAATAAGTACAAACTAAAATATCTCATAAACAATAATAAAATAATAGAAAATAAAATGTTTAAAAAATAAAAAAAATTAATGTTCAGTTGGATATACATCATCTTGACGATTTCAAAAATATTTTTTTTGTATTAATCAAACCCCATTATGAAATCTATGACTTACCAATTTAAATAAGAAAAAATAATACTAAATTATCATTCTAATTTTACAGTAATATACAATAAAGCGAGCATGAGATAAAATGAAGCAATGTAATATAATCAAATCTAAATGATATACTTGTCACATGAGAGGATATGTAGAGTTCCATAGTAATACAACAAAATCAAAGCAAAAAAATTGAAAAAAAATGAGATAATTTATATGGCAAAGTTGCATTCAAAGATTCTAAGGAGATATTTTATGATATCCATGATAATCGAATATGTTATGAATCAAAATGTCTCACAAAGAATCCTAAAATAATTGAAAATAAAATATTTTAAAAAACAATAATATATAATTAATTGGATAGAGCACAATGAGACAAATGCAACGCTATTTTTTTATCTTCATCAAGCCAAATTTAGAATTACTATAAATTACCTAATTTAAGGAAACATAAAAAATAATAAATTATTATTACAGTAGCAAGCAAATATGTACATTAAAGCTAAATATAGATTTATTGAAGAAACATAATATATCCAATTCAATGAGAAGCATTTGATGGAATGAGATAAATTCCACATGAAAGTTGCATTAAAAAATATGGACATCAAGTTAAATAACATCAAGATCAATTCTTCTATGAATAGAAATTTCTTGCCAAGATTGTCAAAACTAATGATAATGCTCTTTGAGACAAGTCCAATGAAATTTATTATCTTGATAAGACATGATTTGGATTTCTTAGAATTTAAAAAACTAAAAAAAAAAAATAAATAATTATAAATAAGTATATTAACCTTTAAAAAATGTATCAAAGCTAAAAAGATACAAATAAAGAAATACAATTTAGCAAAATTAAGGTGATATGAAGGCCACATCGTAAGACATTTAGAGTTACATAGCGATATAAGAGTTTCAAACTGAAAATTTTGAATGATGAGATAAATAGTTTGACAAAGTTGCACTACAAGTTGTAATATTGATTGAATGCACATACTTTATCATCATATCATGCATAATCTAATTGTTTCAAAACATGTAAAAATATAGTAAAATAAATTTCTTAAAAATATTAAAATAGATATTGAATATGATATGTCAAGCCCCCACTTACATCAATATCATTAGATCACAAAATGAACTTCAAAGTCGCGAGATACAACATCTAAGTGAGGACAAATAAACAAACCCAAGGTGGGGACCAGACGGTAAGAAAAACACTAACTCAAAATCCAAAGTATATATATAAAGACATGTTTTTAAACATTTAATCACACCAAAACTTTCCCTCTCACACATCTCTTGGAAATGACTCTTCTGTAGTAACACCATTCCTATCTCTCGATGCAGTGGTTTCATGACCTGTGATGTTAGCACTAAATGAGATTTTACACATCTCAATAGATAAATCAACATAATTAACCCAATGTAAATGAACATGCATACCATGAATAACACAGATGAATCATATGCATAAAGAAAAAACCATACCATATGTCATATATATATAAGGTAATGCCAAATGAAAAACCATAAAGAAATGCCAGTTCCTTATATAGTGTGTTATTACAGGGCCCAATTCCCTTTGATGAATTATCCTCTGGATCCAAATCATCATCAATAAATAACCTCCAGCCGGCATCCAACCAAACACATAACACTAGGCAGATATTTGATCCGATGATCGATACCCTGCAACACATGCTGGGCCTAGTGCCACCAGGCAGGTATGGTACCATACCCTGCAACACATGCTGGGCCTGGTGTAAATCATCATGGAGTCATAGCACTTAATTCCAGGCAGATATCTGATCCGAAGATCGATACCCTGCGACACATGTTGGGCCTGGTATAAACACTAGGCAGATATCTGATCCGTAGATCGATACCCTACAACACATGCTGGGCCTAGTGGTGAGGATAATGTTCTCTAGGAATCCCATTTTTACTATCATTTCCAATCATAATTCAAAAAAATTATGCCATATCAAAAGACCTTTCTTTAAATATTGTTTCTTCCTTTTTATTTCATTATCATATCATGTTATTTCTTCCTTTTTAGTTTTCATGCAAATGCATAAGTAATCCAAACCATAGTGTTTCTTCCTTTTTATGCCATAAATAACATATGCAATAATCAAAATACTATAACAGCAAGAAAAGCATGTAAAAATATATAATATTGTGCTACATCATAGGGTTAGGAATTTATCTACCTGGATTTGTTGTATCAATTATCTTGCTCACTTCTGATTTGTTTTCTTGATGTCCTATAAGCCATGGTCACAAATTTAAATATATTCATTAACAAAAAGTGCTTTCTGAAAAGCTTTCCCAAACAACCCTCAAAATAAATCACAAAAATCGGGTTACGCGGGAGCTAGACTGCCTGCGCCCGACGCTGAACAGCACACACTCGGTGCTGGAGCGCGCACACTCAGCTCGATGGACCGTTGGCACTCGGCACACTGGACTGCTGGTGCTCGACAGCCAGGTTCAGTAGCATACCCGGTCCAAAGGCGTGGACCGGTTTTTCGCTCTCTCTCTCTCTCTCTCCTGTACGTCTGATTAAACCGAAATATTTCGCCGACAAACTCGAAATCTCTCACGTCTCTCGCAGGCCAATTGATCGCCACTCATCGAAAAAACTTATACAACCCGACAACAAAGAAAACAAAATTCTCACCTTCGTCGGCCGTCGCCGTCGCTTCTCGAAAATCACGAAAATTCCTCTCCGCCGTGCCTCACCGTCTTGCCTTGCCGCCGTGTTCGCAGAACTGCGTTTGAAATGCACATGGGTTGGGTTTTATAACACGGTCGGACCCGACTTGCCATGAACCGCATTTTTCAGAAAACCCCTTCAAATTTTGTATTTACAAATATATCCTCCACCAAATCGAATTTGAAGTAAGCTGTCATTTAAAAATTACAAATATATCCTCAACGTTAAAAATTTATCCCAAATCTTTAAAATTCATAATTTATTCATTAGAGCTCCAAAAATTACAAATTAAACATCATTAGACTCGTCTCAAAGAGCTATTTCTAAAAAAATACAATAAATAAAATAAATGAAATAGGCTGTTACAATCTTCCCTCCTTCCAAAAATTTCGTCCCGAAATTTAGAACAGCTCTGGATACCTAGTGATTATATCTGTCTCTACTTCCCATGTAGCTTCTCTTTCTGTTTGACCGTGTCACAAGATTTTAACCATGAAAATAACCTTGTTTCTTAGCTTTTCTCTTGTCGATCAAGGATCATCACTGGTGTTTCTGGATAAGTCAGATCTTTCTGAATTTCGATGTCTGGATCTATATAATTTACTACATGGGAGGGATCTGAAATGTATCTCCTTAAAACTGAGAAATGAAAAACATTTTGTACTCCTGTCAATTGAGGTGGTAAAGCTAGCCGATACGCCACTTGTCCAACCCTTTCTAATATTTGAAAAGGACCAATGAATTTAGGTTTTAATTTTCCTGTCCTTCCAAACCTGATGATACCTTTTATTGGACTTACTTTAATAAATACATGCTCTCCTTCTTGAAATTCTATCATTTGGTTTTTGATATCATAGTATTTCTTCTATCTGTCTTGGGCTTCTTTCATTCTTCCTCGAATAATTTTGATCTTTTCAGTTACTTCTTCCACAAATGCAGGACCCATCAAACTTCTTTCCTTCCCCTCATTCCAACATAAAGGTGATTGACATTTTCTACTATAAAGTGCTTCATATGGAGCCATTCTAATGTTAGACTGATAACTATTATTATAAGCAAATTCTACCAGCGGTAAATGACCTTCCCAATCTCCTAAAAAATCTAAAATGCAAAGTCGTAGTAAATCCTCCAAAGTTTTTGTAGTTCTCTCTGATTGACCATCTGTTTGAGGATGGAAGGCTGTATTGAACCTTAAACTTGCACCAAAAACTTGATGTATACTCTTCCAAAAGTGAGAAGTGAATTTAGGATCTCTATCAGAGATAATAACTTTTGGTATCCCATGCAACTTGACAATTTGTGTTTACAAATTCTTGAGCTAATTTTTCAGCAGAATAAGTTGTCTTTATAGCAAGAAAATGAGCAGTTTTTGTCAGTCTATCCATAATTACCAAAATTGCGTCATGACCTGCCGGTGATCTTGGTAATCTAAGTACAAAATCCATTGTCACTTCCTCCCATTTCTATTCTGGTATTGCAATGACTGTAGTAATCCTCCAGGCTTTTGTTGTTCTCCTTTCACTTGCTAACAAATTAAACACCTTTGAACCCAATTAACCACATCTTTCTGTAACCTTGGCCACCAATATTGTTGTCTTAACTCTTGATACATTTTATTCTCACCCGGATGTACGGAATAACGAGAGTTGTGAGCTTCTTTTAATAGTAATTCTTTGAGTTGTTGATGTGCTTGTATACATAATCTATCTTGAAATCATAGTAGACCATCCTGATCAATTTTAAATTCAGATTCTCATCCTTCGCAGACCCTTTGGATTATCTTTTGTAGTTCTGGATTTTCAGCCTGGTCTTCTTTAATTGACATCAACCAATCTGGTCTTACAGATAGATGGGCTAGTAACGTCTTATTTCTTTGTATTTCAGATTCCAATTGTAACTTGTCCATCTCAAAGATCAATTGCTTTTCTTCTGAGATAGTTAATAAGCTATTAATATTAGCTTTCCTACTGAAGCATCTGTCACCACATTTGCTTTACTTGGATGATATGTGATTTCCACATCATAATCTTTAATAAATTCCAACCATCTTCTTTGCCTAAAATTTAATTCCCTTTGAGTGAAGATATATTTTAAGCTTTGATGATCAGTAAATATCATACATTTAACTTCGTATAAGTAATGTCTCCAAATTTTTAGGGCAAAAATGATAGCTTCTAACTCCAAATCATGCATAGGATAATTCTTTTTATGTGTCTTAAGCTGTCTAGATGCATAGGCAATTACTTTGTGATGTTGCATCAATACACAACCTAGCCCTTGCAACGAGACATATAATTGGTTTTCTCTCAAAGCCTGTAATGTTAAATGCAAATGTGTACCATGTTCTTCCAAAGATTTAGAATAAATTAGGATATCATTAGTAAAGACAATAATAAAGTGGTCCAAATATTTCTTGAACACTCGATTCATTAAATCCATAAAGGTTGCTGGTGCATTAGTTAGCCCAAAGGGTAGTACTAAGAATTCATAGTGTCCATACCTGGTTTTGAAAGCTGTCTTTGGAACATCTTCCGGCTTGATTTTTAACTAATGATGTCCAGATCGCAAATCGATTTTTGAAAATACAACTACTCCATGTAACTGATCAAACAACTCATCAATCTGAGGCAAAGGATATTTGTTCTTGATGGTGATTTTATTGATTTCTACAATCCACGCACATACGAAGACTACGATCCTTCTTTTTCACAAATAAGATAGGTGATCCCCATGGGGAGACACTTGGCCTAATAAATCCTTTGTCTAATAATTCTTGTAGTTGTATTTTGACTTCTTGTAGTTCAGCAGGTGTCATACGATAAGGAGATTTTGAAATTGGTTCAGCACCAGGAATCAATTGAATTTCAAATTCAATTTCTCTATCTGGGGGTAACCCTGCTAATTCCTCTAGAAAGACATCCAAATATTCTTTAACTATTGGTACTTCTGAGGGTTGACAAAATTGTCGATCCAAGTCCACAATAGATACTAAACATCGAGCACATCCTTTCTTTAGTAACTTTCTGGGCTTTAAGCATAGTTGTGATAGGAATTTTTCTCCCTTGACCAAAATAGATTAATTTATGTTCTCCAAGGATTGGGATTTTAATCCTCTTTTCATAGCAATCTATTTTTAATTTATGCTCAAACAACCAATCTTGGCATGGATTGGTCAGATAGACTCCAATCTATATTCTCCTATATGTCATTTTCCACCTTTCTCATATCTACACATTCCACTTAAACTCAAACTAGCTCTGCTAGTGCTTGGTTCATATGGTCTAAACCTACTAGATCTTAAATGTTTCTTCTCTTGGAAAACTAAGACTACCTCTTTTCTTGTGAATATGAATTTAGATTTTAGATGATCAAATCTTTTTTCTCTTCTTCTTTGCTCGCTACTAGCAAACTAAGTTACAGCTCAACCGTGTGGGCATGCACTAGTAACTTCACATAGTTTGTTGTTCAAACTATTACTAAAGCTTCCCAAATTTCGTCCCGTCAGCCTCGTCAAAACATGTAACATTGTTGTTCTTCAGGTGTTACTAATTGGGGCACATATTTAGTAAGATGGGCAAATTTGATTTCATATGCAATAACTGATAGATTTTCTTGCGTGAGATTATTTAATTCCTCCCTCATTTTGGCTTTGATTGACAGAGGCATATACCATTGCTCAAATTCTTTTGTGAAGTCTTCCCAGGAAATGTCTTTCATTGGTCGACTAAAAAATCGAAGCCGATGTCGAGAACTCCACCATAATCTGGCTGCATCTTTGAGTACCAAAACTACCAAGGCTACTTTTCTATCATCTCGACAAGATATCCCTTCAAAGATAATATTCATTTGTTTAGCCAATTTTCAGCAATCATGGGATCCTCTTCCCCAGCAAAAGAAGGGGGATGCATACGTTGAAATTGATCAACCACCAAATCGATAGATGCCTCTCCTTTGTGGCTACTATTACATCCAATGGATCGCAACAAAGAAACTAAGGCTTGCGCTTATTCTTGTTGTGTATCTTCTTGTTGCTCTCTTTCTTTATCCTTCTCTATACTTTCAGATGTAGATCTTTCCATGTCTGAAGTTTATTACAATCTTGTAAAACCACAAGTTATTTGACAACTAATGCCTAAGTGAGAATTAACCCTAAAGATGCAAATGCATATGCTGTGTTGGTGTCCTCAATCGCATTTCCCACCTATTCCTAAACCAAAGCTCTGATACCACCTTGTCAAGCCCTCACCTACATCAATACCATTAGATCACAAAATGAACATCAGAGTCGCAAGATACAGCATCTAAGTGAGGACAAATAAACAAACCCAAGGTAACGGTAAGTCAAACACTAACTCAAAATCCAAAGTATATATATAAAGACATGTTTTTAAATATTTAATCATACCAAAACTTTCCCTCTCACACATCTCTTGGAAATGACTCTTCTGTAGCAGCACCATTCCTATCTCTCGATACAGTGGTTTCATGACCTATGATGTAAGCACTAAATAAGATTTTACATATCTCAGTAGATAAATCCATATAATTAACCCAATATAAATGAACATGCATACCATGAATAACACAGATGAATCATATGCATAAAGAGAAAACCATACTAGATGTCATATATATAAGATAATGCCAAATGAAAAACCATAAAGAAATGCCAGTTCCTTATATAGTATGTTATTACCGAGCCCAATTCCCTTTGACGCATTATCCTCTGGATCCAAATCATCATCAATAAATGACCTCCAGCCAACATCCAACCAAACACATAACACTAGGCAGATATTTGATCCGAAGATCGATACCCTACAACACATGCTGGGCCTAGTGCCACCAGGCAGGTATGGTACCATACCATGCAACACATGCTGGGCCTAGTGTAAATCATCATGGAGTCATAGCACATAATACCAGGCAAATATCTGATCCGAAGATCAATACCTAGCGACACACGTTGGGCCTGGTATAAACACTAGGCAGATATCTGATCCGAAGATCGATACCCTACAACACATGGTGGGCCTAGTGGTGAGGATAATGTTCACTGGGAATCCCATTTTTACTATCATTTCCAATCATAATTCCAAATAATTATGCCATATCAAAAGACATTTTTTTACATATTGTTTCTTCATTTTTATTTTATTAACATATCATGTTATTTCTTCCTTTTTAGTTTTCATGCAAATGCATAAGTAATCCATACCATAGTGTTTCTTCTTTTTTATGCCATAAATAACATATGCAACAATGAAAATACTATAACAGCAAGAAAAGCATGTAAAAATATATAATATTGTGCTACATCATAGGGTTAGGAATTTATCTACCTGGATTTATTGTGTCAATTGTCTTGCTCACTTCTGATTTATTTTCTTGATGTCCTATAAGCCCATGGTCACAAATTAAAACATATTCATTAACTAAAAGTACTTTCTGAAAAGCTTTCCCAAACAACCCCTAAAATAAATCCCAAAAATTGGGTTACGCAGGCACTGGACCTCCCGCGCCCGACGCTGGACCGCGCACACTCAGCCCTGGACTTCCCGTCGGCGCTGGACCGCGCACTCGGCCGGCTGGACCGGGCACACTCGGCGCGCTGGAGCGCTCGCACTATGCATGCTGGACCGCCGGCGCTCGGCAGCCCGGTTCAGCAGAGTACCCGGTCCAAAGGCGTGGACCGGTTTTTTGCTCTCTCTCTTCTGTACGTCTGGCGAAAACGAAATTTTTCAACATCGAACTCGAAATCTCTTGCGTCTCTCGTCGGCCAATTTATTGCCGCTCACCGGAAAAACTTATACAACCCGACGACAAAGCAAACAAAATTCTCACCTTCATCGGCCGTCGCCGTCGCTTGCTAGAAATCACGAAAGTTCCTCTCCGCCATGCCTCACCGTCGTGCCTTGCCACCGTGTTCGCAGAAGTGCATTCGAAATGCACTTGGGTTGGGTTTTATAACACGATCGGAACTGACTTGCCATGAACCGCATTTTTCAGAAAACCCCTTCTAAATTTGGTATTTGCAAATATATCTTCCGCCAAATCGAATTTGAACTAAGCCAACATTTAAAAATTACAAATATATCCTCAACGTTACAAATTTATCCCAAATCTTTAAAAATTCATAATTTATTCATTAGAGCTCCAAAAATTACAAATTAAAAATTATTAGACTTGTCTCAAGGAGCTCTTTCTAAAAAAATACAATAAATAAAATAAATGAAACTAAGGCTGTTACATGATAGCTCTCATTAAGTCAAGTTTAATGACATTTGTTTTGTCTTCAATGGTCCTCATTTACAATTAATGCAATTACCATAGTAATTAAACCTAAATAATATCTAGTTATTACTTTAATGTTAAGTTAACATATATTTAAATAAAATGAGATAAATTGATTCAATCCATTATAACCAAATCATTGCAAAACATTTGACGAAATGAGATGAATTTGACATGTAAGTTGAATCTAAGAAAATAAAGATATTGGATGCAACCTCCTCTATCACTAATTCATGTACAACTTTAAATGTATTATGTCGTGCTAAAACTCTACAAAATGAAACATATAGAAATATATAATGACTATAGAATTGGATAGTGCTCGTTGAGAAGAGTCCAAAAAAATTTGTTTTGTCTTGATTAGATTATGTTTGAAATTACAAGGAATTATCACATAAAATACATAAGTAATTATATGTTTTATTTTTAATTTTAAATAGATTAAAATTAAAGAAAAAAATTAGATAAATTGAAATAATATAATCTAACTAGGTTAAATCAAAGTCAAGGGTACACTAAAGAAAAATAAGAGTTTTCAAATAACATAACCAAATTGATGTAAAAAGGTTGAAGAATTGAGAAAAATTGTGTGTGAAATTTGTACTCTAGGACACTAAAGAGATTGAGTGTGATATTCTCAATCATCAAATCAGTCCTGAATTACAATGTCTTAGGAAATCTACAAAAATTTTAAAAAAACTAAATATTTAAAAATTCATGAATGAATATTTAACTTGATACAACACATGATTTTTGTTTTGACTTGATTGGAGCTCATATAAAAACACAATGCATATTAAAATATTAAGAATAAATAATTATAAATTATTATTTTAATATTGAGTATACATGCATATGTAAACAAAAATGAGATAAATTGTAGCAATATATTATGATTAAATCATTATGAAAGCATTAAAGAAATGAGATTAATTATTGGTGAAAGCATAATTATAAGATACTAAGAAGAATGTGTGAACATCCACTATGAAAAAATAAGGATTGATTGGAAATGTTTCATAAATCTTGAAACTTTTAACAAACTTAAATATTTAATAAAATAGAAATAAAGTTTTAATTGAATAAAACATTTAGAGGTGAGTGCAAAGATGTTTGTTTTCTCTCGATGAACCTCGTTTGGAATTAAAGTGATTCACAAAATAAAATATTCATAAACAAAAATAAATTATTATTTTAACATTAAGTTAATTTATATTAAATTTGAAATGTCTTACATTAAGAAATGTAATATAAGTAAATCAAATCCTTTTAAAGATCACATAAGAGGAGACTGAGACATACATAATATTGCAACAAAATTAAATCAAACAATTTTAAAGAATAAGATAAATTTTTTACAATGTTACAATCTAAGATACTAATGAGATTTAGTATAATATCCCCAATTATCATAACATGCATGAATTAAAATGCATCAAGAAGCATACTAAAACTCACAACATTAAATTATTAATTAACATAAAAATAAATAGTAAATTAGATAATGTCTATTGAGTTGAGTTTAATGACTATTATTTTGTCTCAATTAGACATTATTAGAACTATAACAAATTGCCAAAATAAATAAATGTAAATAATGATAAATTATTATTGTAAGATTTTCATATTAATGACTAAATGAAATTTACTTAATGATATATATAAGGGAAAGATTCATTCCAAGATACTATGGAGATTGAGTACAATATCCTCAACCCTTAATTCAAGGATAATTAGAAATGTTCTATAAAGCACCTAAAAATTTGACAAAATAAAATATCTAAGAATATAGAAATAAAGTTTTAGTTGTAAGTGCCTATAGAGACGAGTCTAAAGACATTCTTCTATCTCATTTAGTCTTATTTGAAAATAATGTGATGTAAAAATTTAAATAAGCATAAACAAAAAAAATTTATTATTTTAATGATTAAGTAAATTTATATTAAAGTTAAATTAAGATAAATTGAAATGTAATGTATTTAAACCAAATTAGTTTTATAATCACATGAGAAGAGATCGAGTGCTGCTCTTTCTAACAATAAAATCAAAGCAAAATAGTAGAAAAATGAATTAAATTGTATGAGAAAGTTGTATTCCAAGGTACTAATGAGATCAAGTATAGCATCATTATTCATTATATCATCTGCAAAACAAAACTCCTAAAAAAGCATACTAAAAGGCATAAAAATGAAGTATTTATTAATATAAAGTTAAATATTTTATTAGATAGAGGTTACCGATTCGAGTGTGATGGCATTTATTTTGTCTTTCTTTAACCTTTTTTTAGAATTACAATGAATTTAAAAAATAATTAAACATAAATATTAATAAATAATTATTTTAATATATTGTAAATAAATATTAATTTAAATTTTTATAAATTTGTGTAATGGGATGTGACCAAATACAAAGTAATTTAAATATCACTCAAGAGAAAATTTAGAGATTCATAGTAATATAACTTTACTAAAAAACTTTTAGAAAATGAGATAATTTGTATAGAATAATTCATTCCAAATTACTAAGGAGATTTAGTGTAACATAACTAATTGTTAAATTTTTGAACAAATGCCTTGGAAAGCATGCCAAAACTTTAAAAAATAAAATATTTAAATATATAACATTAATATGCTATTTGATAGACCTCATCAAAATGAGACAAATGATGATTATTTCATCTCAATCAGACAATGTATAGATTTATCATAAATTAGAAATTAGAGAAGCATAAATAGCAATTTATTATTATTTTAATATTAAGAAGATTTATATTAAAGCTGAAATGAGATAAAGTTTAGCAATATAATTTAACTAAATGAAAAGAATATAAATTTCACATATGAATAGAATTACAGTTATATATTAGTATAACAAGTTTGAAGTAAAAACTTTGAATAAACGAGATAAATTGTATAGGAAAATAGTATTCCAAGAAGCTTAGAAGATCGTGTGTGACAACATCAATCTTCAAATCATGCATAAATTTGAATATCTTATAAAGCATAGAAAAAACAAAGGAAATAAATTATTTTAAAAAACATGTTAAATTGGAAGAGGAGTCCAATGACATTTTTTCTCTCAAATGGAAATCATTTTAAATATTCAAAATTACCAAAGTAAATAAGCATAAATGAAAATAAATGATCAATTTTTATAATGAAAATACATACTAAAGCTCCAACGACATAAAGTTTTGTGATGTAATTAACAAAACAAAGAGTTGTAAAGTTTATGAGAGAGAAGAATTAGAGTTTAAAAGTAATGTAAATAAATCATAATGAAAACATTGAGAAAGTAGGAGATAAAATGCTCATGAGAGTTGCATTCGAAGATACTAAGGAGATTGAGTATAACATCATCGATCATTAAATCAGGTACAAAATAAAAGTGATGTAAATGTCACATTATAGAAGATGTAGTGTTATATAGTAAAAGAATTAAATCAAAGCAAAACATCAAAAGAAATAAGAGAAAGGTTATGCTGAAAAGTGCACTCCTAGATATTCAGGAAATGGAGTGTAGCATCCTCAATCATCAAATGAAACTCAAATAAAAAATTCTTTATAATATAACAAAATTGAATTAGTTCAAATGAAAATAATTTCTTATTTTAATGTTAAATAAATATATATTAAATTGGAATGATATATATTCAAGCAATATGAAATAACCAAATCAAAGTGATAAATATCGCACGAGAAAAAATTTAGAGTTACATGGTAATACAACTAAATAAAAGAAAATTATTTAAAGAAATGAGATAAATTATACAATAAAATTGAATTCAAAAAACTAGGGAGATTGAGTATAACATTCTTGTTCATTAAATCATGCATAAATTGAATGACTCATAAAATGTGCCCAAACCCTTAAAAATAAAATATCCAAAAATGTAGAGGTAAATATTCAATTATATAGAGCTTACCACAAAGAGTGTAATGACACCTATTTCATTATAATTAGACCTCATTTAAAATTATTTTGAGTGATAACATAAAATAGGCATAAATAATAACAAATTAAGTTTATAAATTTAATTAAATATTTATTAAGGAAAACATGACATTAGTGGAATCATTATAACATAAAAACATTAAAGCTAAAATTTTGAACATATTGCAAAGGAAAGTTATAGTCCAAAATGCTAAAGATGTTTTGTGTAACATCCTTGATCATTAGATCAAGTAAGAATAAAAATCCCTCATGAAGAATACTAAAATCTTACAAAATAAAATATTTGAAATATTAAAAAATAATATTTATCAAAATTGTGCTCATCGAGATGTGTGTAATGATGTTATGTCATATATATTAAAACAAGAATAAGATAAATTGTAGCAATATTATTTTAAAAAATCAAAAGGATATAAAGGCTGCATAAGAGGAGACTTAGACTTTCGTAGTAATTTAACCCAATTAATTAAAAAAAAATATGATGAAGTGAGAAACTTTATATAAGAAAGTTGCATTCTATGTTACTAAGAAGATTGAGTGCAACATCCAAAGTCATGAACTCATGTCTAAATTAAAATGCCTAATAAAACATGCCAAAATAATAGGAAATAAAATAATTTAAAATAGGTAAATGAATATATATTTGGATAAAATTGGTTGAAACATCTTTACAATTAGCCTTAACTGTCGAAGTAAACAAGAATAAATAATTATAAATTACTTATTAATTTTAAGAAAATTTTCATGCTGAAATTATATGGCTCAAGGTAAAGGTTGCATAAGCCATGAATTAACGTTTCATAGTAACATGCTCAAATATAAAAAAAATTAAAAAAATAAGATAATTTATGACATCATTTTTGTAATTATTTTTTTTACTTTTTTCTCTTTATCTTAATACCACACACATTCTCTTAATTTTTTTCTCTTTCATTATTCTCTTATTTATCTCAAAATTAAATTACATAATGAATATAAATACTATTCATAATTATCTTCTATATTATGACATATTAAGATAATATCTTATAATAATGGTACTATTAATTATTTAATAAACTTTTAAATCATTTGGATTAATAAAATAATATTAAAGTAATAATCAACATATAAATTTAAACATTTATAATATATCAAAATACTACAAAACTTCTAGTTTTTATTGTGCTTAAATAATACTTAATATTTTTTAATTTTAAAAAGATAATATTAATAAATTTAGAAGTTAAAATATTAAGATATAACTCTTCTTTAATAATTTCTCTCATTTTTCTCACTTTTTTCTTCCTCATATTATTATTCTTTTATTTGTCTACCCTTCCTTATCTCTTCATCTTCTGCTCACCCTCTTTCTTTTATCTCTCACTATTTTCTTTATTCTCCCCTCTGTTTTACTTATTAATTTTTTCTATTTATTTAGTCTATCTTCTCTCTTTTATCTTCTCCTTATTTGATCATGTCTCTTTTCTCTCATTATTAATTAAGGAATCTCTTATGTTATACACTTTAAAATAACTTTTAAATAATAAAATATATTTTATTTTTTATATTTAATATATAATTAAGCATTTTTATAAGAATTATATTTTTGTTGAAATAATTTTTGTATGAGTATTTACTTTAAGTGAAATAATGTTAAGCATAATTTCTTATTAATTTAATATGTCTAAAACATTAATATTTTATTATATTATGACATATATAACAAAACTAAAGTTACTTTTATAAGTGTAAATATACGATAATTTATAAATTAATGGAATAGTTCATTTTTTTTACGACATAACATGCAAGTATGATTTTTTGGCTTTTGTATGCTAGTGTAACCATACCAACATTATAGCATTAGATCTCATTAGATGTTAATGTTAAGCATGCTTAAGGAAAAGTATTATTGGGAAGAGTGATCTCTTGAGGTGTCCTCATATTGTGCATAATTTTTCATAACATTCCTTTTTCTAATTAATGATAATTAATTTTTATAATATGTTAATATTCATAAATGACATATTTATGAATGATATTTTAAAGTTTCCAATTTTGTCATTTCTTAATAATATTGACTTCATAGCATCATTATTGTTAATTTGTTATATTAAGTAATGCACTTCATGTGATGTTATAAAATAATAACTTTAGTACTATTTAATGTTGATAGGAATAATTTATATCAACTACAACAAATTAGAAGTTATATACATTTATGAAATCACATAAATGTTTTAAATAAAAGTTTTTTAACATAATAATAATATAGTATATGACATAAGTTACCTAAATGTTTGAAATGAATGTAAAATAGTATTCATTTTATTATCTATATCTCTTCAAATTAAGATATTTTCTTTTAATAATGATATTATATATAATTTAGTTAATTTTTTAAAATATATGAATTTAAAAAATAATAATAAATTAATAGTGGACAACTAACTTAAATATTTCTAGTTTTACCAATGGAACAAAACTCTAATTATTGTTGCTTTTAGATAAAATTTAATATTATATAAGTTTAACGTGTTAATATTAACAAACATTATGAGTTACATTATTGAAATATAAATTTTACTTAATTGTTTCTCTTTCATTTTTCTCTTTATCTCAATCACTCTACCATTCTCTTACTTTCTTTGCTCTCTCAAAATGTTTCTTTTATTTGACTCCAATTTCTCTCTCTTTGTCTTCACGTGACCCTCTCACTCTTCTATCTCTCATTAGTTTGTCAATTCTCTATCTCTCTCACTTTATATTTTATTTTCTCTATCTTCTTTATCTCACACTTCTCTCATTTTCTTCTCTTCACTCAATCATCTCTCCCCTCCCTCTATTAATATTTTCCTCTCTATCTCTCTGTCTAAAATGACTATGTATATTCTTGTAAACTTATCTCATGCATTATTATCTCTTTTTTTAGATTCATAAGTTAAGATTATTTATGAAATCCCACATGCTACAAACTTTATTATTTATTTTAAAAAAACAAACATATATTTCAATATTGATTAGTAACAAATATTCTTATTTTTTAATTAATAAGAATTAAATTTTAATAGAAATAATTCTTATTTATAAACATATTTTTTTAAAAAATAATAATTATTATTATTTATTATTTAATACTATTAAATTATTTTTATTAGATTATATTATGGCATAAAATTAAAAATATAATTATCTTTAAAAGTGTTTATGAATAATAATTTATGAAATGTTTAGCAGTTCATTATTTTCATGACTATAATCACACAGGTATGACTTTTTATCTTCTTTATTCTTAAGCAACATCACTAACATTATAGCAATATATCATATTAGCACACCAAAATTAAGCTTGCTTCGCTTAGAGTAATATTATGATGCATGTCAGGTCATCCTTCTATTTGATAAGGTAAGGCATAAATGTTTAGAATTTTATTTTAAAAAATTTGTTTATTATGAGTTACATTTAATTATGAGAAAAAAGTTATCATACTTCTAAAGATTGTGAATTAGTATCCTTTAAAGTACCTTGGAGTGTCCTTAAGCATTAAGGATTGAACTCATTTATGTGAAATATGAAAAATCTTTCTTTTTATTACAAAATAAAATATTAGATTATTGATTTTTAACCATAAGACATCTCTTTATTTGTATCAATTTCAAATACTATAGAAGCATTTGATTCTTCAATCATCCCCTTAATTTAAGAAATACATAGGATTTCATTTTTTAGTCCCTTAGTCCCTTATTGGGTCAAATCCAACTCATTCGTTCTTACCAAATTAAATGTTTGAATAATTGTTAAAGCTTTATTAAATTAGAATAAATAATTTTATTAAAAGTTTCACCATTATAAAAATGAAAATAATAATTCCTAAACCACATCACAATCATGCTCCCATGTGCAAAACACTTAAGTCAACCAAGCTTAAAATGTCCTAGTAAGCCTCAAGTTTATAGACTAGGTCCTAAACTAGCTAGGGTAAGCAAGAGGAAAGATCGAGCAAGGCATAACACAAATCAAGTATTTAATGAGTGAAGTTAGACCCTTAAACATGTTACAAACTTACATCAAAAGAGTAGCCCAAAGGTAATGAAATCCTAAGCACACAAGAGGTAAGCCAGTTCCAATTTCAACTCACAATAACTATGCATGAACATTAATATAAAAAGAAAAGACAAGTTTTTTTCGGTAATGTTGGACTAAATTTCATCTAGGAAATTATCAATAAAGTGTGCATTATTTTTGAACAATCAATCATTGATTGGACAATAGACATTTCATCCATTATAAGTGCTTCTTGTTGGCTTAAAATTAGATGGCCAAGTTCACATCTAATTTCATCAGATGGCCATTATTGTTTCTTTAATTAAAAAAAATTTATCCTTGAATTGGATGGCCAATATCACTTATTGTTTTAATCCTATGATTTGAATCATTCCTATCTTTACCATTACTAAATTGAATAATCCAAATGTCATATGAAGTGATTAGATGGCCTAGATTTATTCCTTCTATATCCAAATATCCACAACTCATCTGCTATTATGACATTTGATCTCATTATCAAGAACCTCTCCAATCTTATCAATTAACCCTAATTGATCTTGTGTAATGGCTAATTGAATAACCGTTTAGGAAAAAATATTCATGAAGTTTGGAAAAACTTTTTAAGCCACTTTTTAGTAACTTTTAAAATTATTTTTTCTTAATTTTCTAATGGTTATGATAAATATTTTCTTATATAAATCCAACCATTATTACTGAACATCTAATGAGTGTGAACAATATTTTAAGATCTCAAAAAAATGCTACAACACATTACTGTTAATACTAAAAATTTAATACTAAAAATTTAAAATTCTTCCTTCAAAGGCTAAATATTCTAAGCTTTCATTTTACTATTTTTCTTCATAATGGTGCATTCTTTTTGTCTCTCTATTCATCAATAACGATATGAAAATATAATTCTTTATCAAAATGGTTTTTTTGTTATGTTTTCTTTTTCTTTTGGGATGGGAAGCTTGACATTTGTGAAAACTTGAGTTCTATTTGATCTCAAGAAAAAGAAAGTTAGTGTTAAGCTCTTAAAAGCCTGGGTTCTAATTAAAACCACAAAAGTTTGTAGGTTGGAGGCAAATTACAAAAGAAACACAAGTTCAAGGTTAACTATTAGAAAAAACTTTAAATTATAACTCTTTTAATAGTGGACTTTTTCAAGACCTCAATTAAGGGATGATTTTATTTCTAGATTGAATCACCCTGCCAAAAAATAGTTATGTTTATAAATTTTATTTTATTTTTATTTTTTTAGTCATTAAAATTATATATCTACATATATAATCATAGTCTTCTTCCATAATAAAATGCTTTTCTATAAAACAAAATCAAAAACTAAATATGATCCAAAATTAGCAAAACTATTTTAAAATTCACTATTTATCACTCTTGTGGGATTTGCACACTTATTTTACTTGAATATGTTACCTATTATGAAATCCTTATGTTGTAAACATTTATTTATAAGATTTGTATTTCTAATAAATGATAATTAAACTTCTAAAATGTTAATATTTATAAATCACATAATTATCAAATTTATTTTACAATCTCAAATTTAGTTATTTCTTATTATTATGAACTTTATAACATTGCTATCATTTTTACATAGCATTAACTATTTCAATTCATAAAGTTAAATAAAATAAAAAGTTTTGTATAATTTAAGTTTTTCAAACATAACTTAGATAAAGTAAAACAGAATATAATTTTTATATATATCAATCATAAAATATTATTACTATAAATAAAAGAATTTTAAAATAATAATAATATATTACATAAAATAAACCACATAAAAGTTTGAGATGAGCATGAAATCTTATATATTTTTATCTATATTATATAATGAAAAATATTATTTCATAATAGTAATATTTTTTATTATTTAGTTAACATTTAAAATTATATGTCAATAAAATAATATTAAATTAATAGTCAACATACATTTTAAATATTATATGTTATGTTAGCAAGATATAACTTTCATCTAATTATTTCACTCGCTTCATTCTCTTTATCTTAATAGCTCTCACATTTTCTCACTTTCATCTATCTTGTCTTATAATTTTCTTATTTATCTCTGATTCTTTATCACTTTCTCTTCGCCTAATTCTGTCTGTTTTCTATCTCACAACATTTTCTCAATTCTCTATCTTTCATATTGTTATTTATTTTATTTTTTATCTTTTCTTTCTATCCTCTCATTTTCCCTTTCCCTTCAATCAATCATCTTACTATTCTCTTTTTATTAATATTTTCCTTTCTATCTCACTCTTATTTATTCATGGCTTTCCTCTCTTCCCATATGCTTATCTCATCACCACTGTCTTTTTTTGGCTCCTTCAATTAATATAAGTTGTGAAATCTCTCATTGTTACACACTTTAATATATATTGGAAATAATAAATACATTTTCTATTAATAATTAATAAATAATTTAAATTTTTTATAAGAATTATAATTTATCATAAATATTTGTATATGTTTAATTTAAGAGAAATAATAATATGCAAAATTCCTTATTAATTAAATATAATTAAGGTATTAATATGGGAAAATATTATGACACATATAATAATAGTAAAATTATTTTTTAAGGTGTATAACAAGGATAATATACAAATGTTCCTTCACTAATTCATTCTTTTTAGATAATAATAACTCAAGATTTTCAAGCTTTTATATGCATGTGCGACCACACTAGCTTTATAGTTTGGATCTTATTAGAATGCAAACTTTAACTTGGGGGAGACACATAGTTGGATGGGTAACAAATTAGAAGAACTAATGTTGCACATATGTTTTTATAGCATTTGTTTTTCTAATGAATGGAAACTTACTTTAATAATATGTTAATATAAAAAATAACATATTTGTGAATGATATTTTATAATATGTTTTTTATTATTTTCATTTATAATAACATTATAATATAATAATAATTTCACATCTTATTATTTTTCAAAATAATAAAGTTAATAAAATTTAGTTATAAGCAACATAACTTATATCACCAATAATAAATTAGAATTTATATAGATTTATAATATTATATAATTTTTTTTAATAAAAATTTTTCACTAAAATAATAAAATAATGTATAACATTAAATATTTAAAATTATATCATGCATATGAAATATTATTTATACTTATTATTTATATTATTTAATATAAACAAAATATGTTTGAATTGATATGAAATTTATAATATCACTATTATTTTAAAATAGTATTAAATGTAACACTTCATATAATATAAAAAAATAATAAATTTAATATAATTTAATGTTGGTAAACATAAATCATATCAACAACATAACTTTTAAATGTTTTTTAGCATAATAATATTATATTATGTAACTTAAACTACCAAACAATTTATTATAAACAAAAAATATTTTTTTTAGTTTATTATTAATATTATCTTACATGAAAATAATATCTAGAATAATGATATTAATTTTTATTTTTTATATTTTTATGTTAGAATCATTAACAAAAAATATTAAAAATATAGACAAAATATAATTTAAACATTTTTAATATATTAAAATACTATAATTCTTTGAATTTTTATTGTAATAAAATAATAATTAATGTTAAATTTTTTTATCAAGTTAATTTTAAAAAAAAATTGAAGTTTAATTATTTAGATATATATTTTATATAATTATTTCTCTCACTTCTTTCCCTTTATGTCAATAAGCCTTATATTTTTAGATTTTCTTCTCTCTCCTATTATTATTCACTAATTTTTCTCTAAATGGTTCTCTCTTTGAATTACCCTCACCTCACTTTGTTTTTTCTTGCTATATATTCTTAATTCTTTATCATTCACTTTGTTATATATTCTTTCTAACTCATCGATTTTTTCTCTCTCTTCTTCTTTTCCCCTTCATTCAATCATGTCTTTATTCTCTCTCTACTAATATTTTTTATCTCTCTCATAACTATCCATATCTCATTCTCTTCTAATATAATTTTCTCTTGAGAACTCTCTTATCTTATGTATTTTAATATATATTTTTAAATTAAAAAAAAATAAATATACTTTTTATAATTAATAAATAATTTAATTTATTTGATAAGAATTGAACTTTAATGGAAATAATTTTTATTTATGAATATTTGCTTCAAGAGAATTAATAATATACTTAATTTTCTATTAGTTTAATATAATTAAAGTATTTGTATTAGAATATTTTATAACTTGTATAAAAAAATAAAAACATTATTATTGAAGTTTTTGTGCTTGATAATATACAAACATTTTCTAAAAACTCCATATTTCATAATATCTATTATACATCAAATATACTATGTATCTAAGTTATAACTAAAATCAATTATATTATATCATAATAAATATAAAATATCTTTTATTAACTATAATAATTTTGTTTTAAATTTTAATATAAAGTTTAATTAAATTTCACATTATTTATAATAATAATAAACAAAATTAATAATAATTAATATATGTTAATTTACTTTGAATATCTTCTTTTTTCTTAATATTACACATCTAATTACGTTATGTAAAATAAAATAATATAAATATAATTATTATTCATTACTATATAAGTTTTTAAAAAAATAAGTATACATTTCATAAAATGTCAATATTTCCTTTTCTTTTTATCATATCCCTCTTCTTTATGTATCACTATTTTCATCTTATCTCTCTTATCTCTCTATGACTTCCCCTTTATTTCAATAGTCATCATTTCTTTCTCTATCTTATTATTTTTCTTTTATTTTTCACTCTTATCTCTTTCTTTTTCTTCCACTTTATCTCTCCTTTATCTCTCTCTCTTATCATTTGTCACTCTTTTACATTATTATTTATTATCTCTATCTTTTTTACCTTCTTTATGTCTTTTTCTTTTTCTTGTTCTTTAGGTCATTGAATTTTTGCCTCATATCTTTCCTTATCTTTTCATCTCTTTTTTGTTTCTCTCTCTCTTCTCAATTATAATTTTTATCCATATAATACATTATATCACTCCACCTATCTTTATCCCTCACTTTGATCCAAAGCCCTCTGTCATGCTCTCTCTACACTTTGTGTCATACTTTTACTTGGCCCATATTTCCTTTAATAAACTGTTGTGTCGCTTCTTCTTTATATCCCATACCACTTATTTTTCTTCCTTCTTTCTCCATTCTCACTCTCTCTTATTCCCTCCTTTGATATGTGTTAAAATAATTTGCATATAATATGATTTAGTATAATATTTTCTGTGCTACTTTATCTTTTTTAGAATAACATTATTTATTTAAATTATTAAAATTATTAGAAACATATGCTTATAACATATGTTATAATATGCTAATATTAATTCACATATAATCTATTTTGCAGCCAAATTATAAATAAAATTAAAAAACTTATTTCCTTAAAAATTAGTCAATTTATTTTTTAATATTGTTTTGGAAAATGTTTAATTCAAATTTCATTTATTGTTGGACACATTTCTAACTATGATAAACATCTTCTATAATAATTAATGTGTTACAAATTATTTTATAAGTAATATAAAAAATATGTTTTAAATAAAACATAATAAGGCAAATTTAATTTTTTTTCATTGCAATATATTTTTAGAAAAAATGTATATATTTATTAAAATGCAAATGCTAACTTTTCATTTATCATCTCCCTCTTCTCCCTTTATCAATCTTTTTGTCTCTAACTTTATCTTACCTCTCCATATGTTTCTCCTGTACTTCTACAAGCTGATTTCTCTTTCCACTTTCTTTTTCTATTATTAAGAATTCTCTCGTGTTACATTTTTTAATGTAAAATATAATGCATTGCTTTATTATTTATGTTGTAGATTAATAATATAATATAAATCATATCCATAACATATATTACTATATATTATATTAAATAATGCATTAAAATATACATTTATTATATATTTAATGATAATATTTATTTTTAAAAATAAAATAATATTAAATTTACAAGTATAATAATTTGTGTTATATGTAATTTAGTTTTTAAATAAACATAATGATGTAGTTAAAATATTTAATTTAATAAATAATTGCAATAAAAATTTTATTTAATTATTTTATTAATAATATATAAAAATTTTCTTTTTATTTCTAATAAATATAATTTTGCCAAAACAACTTTTGTATTAATGACCTCTTTAAGGGAATGTGCAATATATATAATTTCTCATTAATTTAATATATTAATTTATTAAAATTTGTACATATCATGACATACATAATAAACATTAAACAATGTTTTTAAAATATATGCATTATTTGTTGTCTTAGAGACAATAGTCAAACTTTTTTTTTTCTTTTGTGTATGTGTTCAACAACACCAATATTAAGGCATTGGATCTCATAAGAACTTAAAAGTAAGCATGCTTGGTCCGAAATAATATTGGGATGGATGTCCTTTTAAGATGTTTACATGTTGAACATATTTTTTGAGAACGTTCATTTTTCTAATCCCTAACATATTTTTTAAGAGTTGGTTCTAGTAATATACAAATATTTATTAAAAATGACATAATTATATTTGTTATTTTATAAATTTCAATTTAGTTCTTTTAATTATTATTAACTTTATAAAGTTCTTACTTATTTTTTATATCCCTCATTCCCTTCTCTAACTCCTTGTTAACTATATCTCCCTCACTTTATTTTCTTGTTCCTTTTTCTTTAACCACTTCTTCTCCTCTCTCTCTCTTCAAATTTTAGTTAAAATATATTTTATGTAAATCATTTTAATGTAGACAATTTTTTAGTTTATTATTTTTATAATAAAATTATTAAAATAATATATTAGTATTATTGAAAGAACATATTATAACATATTTTATAAGATGTTACTATTAATACACATATTATCTGATATGCATCTAAATTATAGAAAAAATTACTTATATTTTCTTTTTGAGCTAGTTAATATATTTTACTAATTGTCGTATAATGTTTTAATTTTTAGCATAAATTTCTATTATATCTGAAGTCTTGTTTAAATATAAAAATTTAGCTTTAAACTAGTTTATTTATAATAAGTAACATTAATATCTTATTTTATAACTATTATTATAAATGAAATTTTTTATATAAAAAAATTTGACTAATATTATTATTATTCATTGCAATATATTTTTTAAAACTATATAATATGCATTGTTTAAATGCAAAAAAGTTGATATTAAAATTAGTTCTTCTCCCTCTTCTTTTGTTTCTCTCTCCTAAATTTTTTTTATTTTTTTCTCTCTCTTCTTTGTCTTATCTCTCTTGCTCTGTAATTCTTTATATTTCTCTCTTTTTATCTTTCTTATCTCTCCATCCCTATCTTTATCTCTTTTTGTCATCTCTATTGTATTTTTTATCTATATGATATACTTTATAAATCCACCTCTCATTATCTCTCCCTTGCTTCCAAAATCTTCTATCTCACTTTCTCTCTTCTTTCTCTATTTCCTTTATTTCTCTCCTAATCTTTCTCTTCCTTATAACTCTTACCACTTTGCTTCTTTCACCTTTCTCTAGTGTCACTTTTTGACATTCTAAATTTAAATATTTTTATAATATTTTATATTTAAGATATTTAAATTAAATATTTAATTTATTACTTTAGTTTTTCTATAATAACATCATTTTGTTAATTTATGAGAATTATTAGAAACATATACTAATAAAACATGCTATAATATGCTAATATTAATATGCATATAATCCATTATGTAAAAACATTTTAAATAAAAATTTTATTTTTAAAAAAAATAATAAATATTATTTTTCAATTTTACTTTAAAATTTTAATATAAACTTCAATTATATTTGAATACATGTATAACTATGATAATCATTCTTTATAATAATTATTGTGTAATAATTATCTTTCTACATCTTATTTGATATTTAATATAAAACATTGTATTTATTTTTCTTATAAAACTATTATAATTTATTTTCTTTACAATATATTTTAAAAATAATATACATATTTTTAAATGCAAATATTCCCTTTCCATTCTAACCTTTTTATTCTACCTATTTTTGTCTCCTCCCTCTTCTATTTCTCCACATTTCTTTCCCACGCTTCCACAAGGATTTAGTCTCCTTTTGGTATCTCTATCTCTAGCTCCATCAATTATCATTAATTATAAAATCTCTTTTTTATAAGAATAATATCACATTTCATGCACTAAATAATTATTTATGTTATATTTCAAAAATATGATCTTTAAATCATATCTATAACAAATATTGTTATATATCAACATCAATGTATGTAAAAAATTTCATATGTTTGAGATAAAATTAATGATAAATTTGTTCATTTCTATTCATTTAAAAGTAAATAAATATTAGTTTTAATGTTATAATAATTAATAATATATATGATTCCATTTTTTATTATATATAATGGTTTAGTTAAAATAAATAGTATAATAAATATTTTTAATAAAACTTTTAATTTTATTTTTTTATTATTGAAATTCAATAAATATTTTTAATTTTTGTTTATAAGACCAGTACTTTAGTGGAAAAACTTTTATATATGATTGTCTACTTTAAAGGAAAGTATAACATACATAATTATCTCATTAGTTCAAAATAAATGATTTATTATAATTAGAATATACTTTGACATTTGTATTAGACATATAATTATTTTAAAAAAATGTAAATAAACAATAATATGGAAATATTCTTACACAATTCTTTATCTCTAAGACAACAGTCAAACCATTATACTTTTTTACTTTTAGGTCTACGTTAACCACACCAACATTAAAACACTAGATCTCTTTAGAGCTCAAAAGTTAAGCAACAAGCAACCTTTTGAGATGCACAAGTGTGTGTATAAGCATGTTTTTGTGTGCTTGTGTTCATGTGCACATGCATGTGGGTGTGCATGTGCGAGAATATGTGTTCATGACAATGTGTGCTTTCATGTGTGTGAGTGTACATGCATCAATGTGTCTATCTGTGCATGTGCGTGTGTGCATTTATGCATATGAGTGCATTATCATGTGTGTTTTTGTGTGCATGTGTGTGTATGTGCTTATGTGTGTGCATGTTCATGTGTGTATGTCTACATGTGTCCGTGTCTATACATGTGTGGGTGTGTTTGTGGGTGCATGTGTGTGGATGCATGTGTGTGCATGTAAGCATATGTGTAAGTGTGCATTCATGTGTGTGTACATGTGCATGTGGGTGTGTGTTCATGTATGTCCATGTGTAACTGTGTGTGCATGCGCTTGCATGTGTATTTGTGTGAGCATGTGTGCATATGTGTATACATGTCCGTCTGTGTGTGTGTGTGTGTCTTGTGTGTGTATGTGTGTGTGTCCATGTTTGTATGTTTGTGTGTGAGCATATTTGTGTGAGTGCATGTAGGTGTTGGTGTGTGTGCATGTGTGTGTGTGTGTGTGTATTTGTGTAGGCATGTGGGCTTGTGTGAATGTGTGTGTGTGTGTATGTGTCAAGCATGCATGTTTGTGTGTGTGCGTGTGTGTTATGTATCTATATTTTTGAAAGTGTTCTTGTGCCTATAAGAATGCACATAATTGTGTGCATGTGTCAATGTATGTTATGTCTTTTTGTATAAGTAGAAACATGTTTGTATACGTATGTGTGTGTGCATTCATTTATGTTGTGTATGTGTGTGTTCATGCATATGCATGTGTGTTTGTGTTTGCATGTGCATGTACGTGACTGTGCATGTGTGTGTTCATGCTTATGTGTGTGTGTGTGTCTATATGTGTATGTCAGTGGATTAACAAGTGTATGCATGTGTGCATGCATGTCCATGCATGTGTCTATGCATACTTGTGCCAGTGTTAACATGTCCTCATTGTGCCGTGTGTCGTGTGCATGTGTGTGTGCTTATGCGTGTGCATGTATGCTTGCATGTGTGTGTGAATTTGCATGTGTGTGTGTGTGTGCATGCATGCTTGCAAGCATGTGTGTGTTCATTTGTGTTTTTCTATCTGTTTTTATGTGCATATGCACATTTGTGCATGTGTGGCTATGTCTGTGTGTGTATATGTGTGCATGTGTGCATCTATGTGCACAAATGACGTTATGTGTGTTTGTGTGAGTCGCTGTGTGCATTTGTGTGTTCATATATGTATGTGTTTGTTTACATACATCTATGTAAGTGAGTATAAGAAGGTATGTGCATGGGTTTGTGTATGTATATGTGGATGTATTTGTGTGCATGTGTGACCATGTTGATGTGTGTGTGTGTATATGTGCACGTGTGTATGTGCTGCTTGTATGTGTGGATATTTTTACATGTATGTACACGTCTATATGTGCCTTTGTGTATGCATGTATGTCAGTGCATGTGCATGTGAACATATGTGTGTTCGTGTATGCATGTGTGGATGTGTGAGTGCTTATGAATTTTTATATTTGTGAGAACATGTGTGTATGTGTATGCGTGTCTATATGTGTGTTTCAGCTTGTGTGCATGGGTGGCTGCAAGTTTGTGTACATGCATTTATGTGTGCATGCATATGTGTGTGTGTGCATGTGAGAGTGTTTGTATATGTGTGCATATTGTTTGTATCTATAGGTGTGCATGTGCATCTATGAGTGCATCATCATGTATGTGTGGGTTCAAGCATGCGTGTGTCTGTACATGGGTATGTGTGTGTGGGGGATCACATTTTTATGCATGTTTAGTTGTGTGTGCACTTATAGGTGTGTGTTTGCCCATGCATTTCTACTCATGTATAAGTATGTGTGCATGTGCATGTGCATGCATATATGCTTGTGTCTATTTATGTGTGTGTGTGCATCTAAGTGTGACTGTGCATGTACATGTGAATGTGTGTGCATGTATATGTGCATGTATATACATGTGAATGTATGTGTGCATGTATATGTGCATGTGTGAATGTGTGCATGTGTGAATGTGTGCATGTGTGTTTGTGCATGTGTAGTTGTGTTTGTCTATGTGCATATGTGTGAACGTATGTATGGGTGTGAGAGTATGTGTGTATATGTTCATGTGCATGCATGTGTGTTTTCCTATGTGCATGTGCATGCATGTATTTATATATATGTGTGGACATATTTCTATGTGTGCATGTCTGCATGCTATTGCGCATGTGTGTATGTGTATTTGTGCATGTGTGCATGAGTGTTTGTAGGCGAGTTTATGTGTACGTGTGTGTGCTAACACCGATGTGTTTGTGCATGTATGTGTGTGTTGTGTGTATATGTGTGTATATGTGTGTTTATGTGTGTGTGTTCATTGGTGTGCAACTAATTATGTAAATGTGTGTGTGCACGTGTGTTTGTGCATGTGTGCTTGTAAGTGTGCATGTGTGATCATGTGTGTGCATGTGCATGAGTAAATGTGTACACATGTTTGATTGTGGGTGCATGTATGTGCTTGCAGGTGGCTGCATGTGCACATGTGAGTGTGTGTGTGTGTGGAAGTGCATATGTGTGTTTTGTGTTTACTTGCCCATGCATATGTTTATGTGAGTGCATTTCTATGTGGGAGTGCATCCAAAGTTGTGTATGTGTGTGCATGCATGTATGTGTACGTGCATGGGTGCATATGTATGTAGGTAAATGTTTGTGTGTGTGCATAAGGGCACGTGTGTGTGTACAAGTGCATGTGCATGTGTGTGGGTGTAAGCACATACTTATGTGTGCGTCTTTGAACATGTGTGTGTTTGTTAGAGCATGCACACACATGTGCCTTTTGTGTTTCAATGTATATGTGTAC
Source organism: Vanilla planifolia (assembly GCA_023846275.1). Taxonomy (NCBI): domain Eukaryota; kingdom Viridiplantae; phylum Streptophyta; class Magnoliopsida; order Asparagales; family Orchidaceae; genus Vanilla; species Vanilla planifolia. Next base: position 174,492 of record JAIUJO010000430.1, read on the forward strand.
ATGCTCTTATTTGTTTATGCAAGTGTGTATGTGCATCTATGTGCATGCATGTGCATGAATGTGTGCATGCAAGTGTTTTCTTATATGTGCATGTGCATGTGTGTGTGTGTGCATGTACTTTTATATGTGTATGTGTAGGTGCACATGATCATATATATGTGTGTGTGCATGTGCATGTACATGTGTACATGCACTGTGCATGTCTGTGTACATGTGTGCATGTGCATGTGTGTATATGTGTGTCTCTATGTTCTTGTGCAAATTTGTGCTTGTGTTCATGTGTGTGTGTTTGTGCCCACATCTTTGTACATGTGTGTCTGTGTTATGCATACATGCATGTACATGTGTGCATATACAAATGTGTATATGTGTGTGTTTTTGCATGAACCTATGTGTGTGCACATAATTATTTGAATGCATATGAATCTAAGTGCATGTGTACATGTGTACTGGCATATGTGTATGCTTTTGTGTGAGTGTTTATGTGCATGTGTGAATGGGTATTTTTGTGAATGCATGTCTTTATGGGTGGGTGGGTGTGGCTATAGGAATGCATGTGTGTGTGTGTATGCTTGTATAAATAGGTGTGTAGGCATGTGCATGTATGAGTTTATGTGTGTTTGTGTGTGTTGAAATGCATGCATTTGTTTGTGTGTGTGTGTGTCCACATGGGTGTATGGGGGTCTGTCTCTGGGTCTAATTGTGTGTGTGCAAGCATGCATGCTAAAATGCGTATGCGTGTGCATACATGGACACACATGTGAGCACATTTTTTGTGTGTTTGCATGTATGTATGTTTATTTGTTTAGATATATGTTTATGTGTCTGTGTGCATTTATATGTGTATGTACATGTGTGTGTTTGCATAGACACATATGTATGTGTGTGGGTGCACACACCTATCTATCTTCATATGTACGTGTAGCTGTACATCCTCGTATGGGTTTATGCATGTCTATATGCTTGCGTGTGTCCATATGTATATCCATGTGTGTATATAAATATATGTGCGTGTGTGTGTCTCTGTGTGTGCACACAATGTACCTACGCTTTCACGTGCATATGCATGTATGTCTATGTGTCAATGTTCTTCTATGTGAGTATGCATGTGTGTATGTGTGCAAGTTCATGTTTTTCTATGTGTGTGTGCATGTGCATGTGTGCATTCAGTGTGAGTGTGCATGTACATGTGCATGGTGTGTATATAAGTGTCTGCATGGTCATATGTGCATGTGTACATGTGTGCATGTGCATGTGTGCTCTTGTGCATGTATATGTGCATGCATGCATGTGCGAATGCATACATGTGTGTGTTTGTGGATGTGTAGTTGTTTTTATTTTTGTGCATGTGCATGAACATGTGTATGGCTATGAGAGTATGTGTGTGTGCGTACATCTGTGTGTATATATATATATGTGTTTGTGTGTATGTACATGTGCATGCATATGCGTTTTTCTATATGCATGTGCATGTGTGTGTTTGTATATATGTGTGTGGACATATTTGTGTGTGTGCATATGTGCATGCTTATGTGCATGTGTGTATGTATTTGTGTATGTGTGCATGAGTTTGTGTAGGTGAGTTTGTGTGCATGTGTGTGTGTTAACATAGGTGTGTTGGTGCTATGTTTGTGTGTTGTATGTGTGTGTGCATTTGTGTATGTGTGCATGTGTGCTTGTACGTATGCAAGCAGGTTCAGGTGTGAGCATGTGCATTAGTGAATGGGTATGCATGTGTGATTGTGGGTGCATGCATTTGCTTGTAGCTACTTTTATGTGTGCATGTGAGTGTGTTACTGGCAATGTATGTGTGTGTGTCTACTTGTACATGCATGTGTCTTTGTGTGCATTCATGTGCATGCATGTGTTTGTCTGTGTGCATTTTTGTGTGGGGTTGCATCTAAAGGTGTGTATGTGTTTGCATGCATACATATGTACATGCATGGGTGTATATATATGTAAGTAAATGTTTGTTTGTGTGCATGAGGGCACATGTGTGCGTACAAGTGCATGTGCATGTGCGTGTGTATTCATGTGTGTGGGTGTATGCACATACTTATATGTGTGTCTTTCAACATGTGTGTTCATGTGCATGCATGCACATGTGTGTGTTTGCCAAAGCATGCATACACAGGTGTCTTTTGTGTCTCAGTGTACATGTGTACATGCTCTTATTCATTTGTGCAAGTGTGTATGTGCATTTATGTACATGCATGTGCATAAGTGTGTGTGTGTGTGTGTGTTTGCTTATCTATGCATGTACTTCTATATGTGTCTACGTGCAGGTTCACATGACCATGTGCATGTGCATATGTGCAAGTGCATGTGCATGTGTGTGTAGGTGTGTGCATGTGCATGTGCATGTGTTATACCAATGTTTTTGTGTGCTTGTGTGCACTTGTGCATGTGTTCATTTGTGTGTGTTTATGCTCACGTCTTTATGCATGTGTGTCTATGTGTTGTACATACATGTATGTGCATGTGTGTATGTGCAAGTGTGTATAAGTGTGTGTTTTTGCATGTACCTATATGTGTGCACAAAATTATGTGCATGCATATGAGTCTAGGTGCATGTGTCCATGTGTGCTTGCGTATGTGTATGCTTGTGTGTGAGTGTTTATGTGCATGTGTATTTATTTGGATGCATGTTTGTATGGGTGGGTGCATGTGGCTACAGGCATGCATGTGTGTATGTGGGAGTGGGTATGCCTATGTGAATAAGTGTGTAGATATATGCATATGTGTGCATGTGTTTGTGTGCATCGTTATGCATGCATATGTTTGTGTGTGTGTCCTTATGTGTGTGAGGTGTCTACCTTAGACTATGTGTGCGTGTGCATGCATGCATGCTGGTGTGTGTATGTGTGTGCATATTATTGTGTGTGCACGTGCACACATGCGAGCATATGTTTTTTGTGTGCATGTATGTATGTTCATGTGTATAAATGTATGTGTGTGCGTGTGTCTATGCATGTGCATGTGTATGCACATGTGTGTGTGTTTGCACAAACACACATGTATGTGTGTGGATGCACACACCTACTATCCTTATATGTATGTGAAAGTGTACATCCTCGTATAGGTTTATGTATGTCTATATGCATGTGTGTATGCATATGTATATCCATGTGTATACATGAATATGTGTGTGTGTGTGTGTGCACGTGTGCACATTAGTGTACCCATGCTTTCACATGTGTGTGTGTGTGTGCATGCATGTCTATGTATACTTGTTTTTGTATGTTAGTGTGCATGTGTGCAAGTGTGCAAGTTTACATTTTTCTTAGTGTGTGTGCTTGTGCATGTATATATGTTATTGTTTGTGTACTTTTTAGTATGCGTGCATGTGCATCAATGCATGTCTATGTGTTTGTGTGTGCATGAGTTTGTGTGCTTGTGCATGCATGTGTGTGTGTATGCATTTATACTAGTGTGAATGTGAATCTCTATTCACCCATGCGAGTGTGTGGCTTATGTGTGTTCTTGAGTATGGGTGTGTCTGCACGTGCATGTATGTATGTGCATGTGTATGTGTGCGTCCATATGTGTACGAGTACATGCGTGTGTGTTCACACATACATGTGTGTATGCATGTGCAGGTGCGTGTTCATGTGTTTGTGTGTATGTACATGCACATTTGTGTGTAAATGTGTGCATACATATGTGCATGTGGGTGTGCATGTGTGTTTGTGTGTGGGTTTGTGTTCTTGAATGTGCTTTTGTGTCGTGCATTAGCATGTGCACTGTGTGTGTATGCGCATGTGTGTGCATCTGTCTATGCATATGGGTGTGTTTGTGCATTTGTTTGTGCATGTGCATGCATGTCTAAGTTTGTGTGAGTGTGTATTCTATGTCTTTGCATGCTTGTGTGTAGATTGTTCATGTGTGTATGTGGATGTGTTTGCAAGTGTGTGTCTGTTCTTACATGCACACCCAACTGTGCATGTATGTGTGTGCATGCGTATGTGCTCGTGTCTTTGCAATTACGTCTTTTTTGCATTTATGTGCTTGTGCATGTCTTTGGGTGTGCATGTATGCATATGTTTTTGCACATTTGTGTGTTCGTGTGTGCACATATATATGCATGTCTACTTGTAAGTGTGCATGCTTACAGGTACGTGTGTATATGCTTGTGCCTTTGTACACGTTTGTTCATCTTTATGTGTGTGCATGTGCGTGTATGCATGAGTGTGTGTGTGTCTATGCATGCATGTGAGTTTGTATGTATGTGTGTGTGCATCTGTGTCAGCCTGTGTGTGTGTGTGTACGTATTGATGTAATCTTTGTCGGGCTAATGCACTAAATTATTGGTTAGTTGTCCTTTTAAACTTTTTGTTATTTTTAAAATTCTTCCTTAAATGAAATTTGGCACAATCATAAGACTCTTGATTTAATAATTTTGATAGGAAATAAAAACATTATAATTTTAAAAATGACTTTCAATAAAATGTTTTATACCTAATAAAAATAATTTTGATACATTTCTTATATATATATTATTGACTATTATTAAATAGGAGATATCATAAATTGCATAATAATAAAGAAATTAAAAATGACGAGATTTTTAAGTGATTTGGCCTAACTTGGGCCTACAACCAACCCAAATCAACCCAACCAAGATTTTGTTAATGAAGCCCCTCTCTTTTGCCATAATAAGTAGAGATAAATTACAAACCACACTATTTTACCATAACATGTAAGGGTTTACCATCACAATCTCAATTATAAAAACTTGTAATATTAAAAATAAATAGAGAACAATAAGTAACCACAATGTTTTATTATTCACTTGTAAAAACATATATGACAAAAATGTATGGATTATGATATCAAAATATAAATCTGTATATGAAAAAGATTGAAACAATCTAAATGACTTAGCTTTGAAATATTAAATGCAAATGACTTGTCAATATACATGAGAATAACTAAAAAAATAGAATTAAAAAAGATCTTGCTTTAATATAATCTTTTTTAAAAAAATAAAAAACGAATAAAGAAATAAATAATTAATTTTAAAGAAGTCACCAGCAAGATGTGTAATCAAAGAAACTTTTGAAACAAGAAAAAGAAATGAAGAGTTGTAAGCATGACTCAAACAAAAGCATAAAAATCCAATTGCAATTTTTGGTTTCGTATCTTCTCTTTCAAAAATGTTGACATAACTAAGTTAAAATCATCAATCATCCAAATCCTCCAATATTTATATTAGAATATTTTATACAAAATAATTTTTTTTAACAACTAGAAAGGGTCACCTAAAATTGTCATTGTATTTTTGCATTCAAAACAAACAAAAATAACTTTCTAAAATGCTAACTATGAGTAAGATTTAATGAGAATATTGAATAAAGGAACTAGATATACTCTAAGGGGGATTTGATCAAGATCATTAGATCCTGCATGCTGCGTGGACGATGTTAATGTACAAGAGCACTATTTAAAAAGGTGGAGATGATCTTAACCATTCGATCAAGCTTTACGAGTGGACAAAAAAATGAAATGCCATATTCATAAATGTAGATAAGATCTAGTCGTTTGATCAAGTTTTATAGATGAACAATAAGATGAAGATTACTATTAAAATGATGAAGTTGATCTTATCAATTTAATCAAGCATATTAGATGAATGATTAGACAGAATCTATTATTCACAAAAGTGTACATGATCTAGACCATTTAATCAGAAAAACACGGAATCATATGACACAAGTTCACTTCTATTTTGGAAGCAAAAAAGTTGAACTTTAGTCTTACATCGCAAGCTTGTATATAATATTTAGTATTTATAATACTTCATTCATACATAAAGATTAGCATAGTTGGATTGGCTGCCCCTAGTGTTCTTAGGAAGTAATGACCCAAGTCACCTGTGCATATATTTATTGTTTGATCTAACCTAATCCAAGTACTTAATTCTTCATGACTCTGTCCTCACTCGTTATGCCTAAGCCAATTTAGGAGTTATTTCTTGACTTGATTTAATCCAACTCACATAGGGAATTATGCCATGAGTGATACTTGACCTAATTTCATTCACCCTGTCTTCTAATCTACATCTCCTTAAGACCTATTGCCTAGCAACAATTAAAAGCACTCGATGTGGGCCTTTGAGCTTTATCGTGTGTGGGTGGTTATGCCAATTTTTTTATGCCACCTTTAGAATATTTATTTTATTTAACTTAAAAAAATTATAGTAATTAAAATAAATAAAATATTTTTGTAAATATTAAAATAATAATGTGTAAGAAATTAATGATCATACAAGTGAATGAATTATGTTATACAACTAATTATGTCATATGTAAACAAATAATATGATAAACAATCACACTAATAGTTGTTTTTGAGATGGACTCTTGATGGTTAGCAACACTATCAAGAATTTGACTAACAGCACCTTGATATGCCATTTAAGCCATAGTTGTGACATGGCCACCATCACTACATGGCATTGCTTCACTTGTGGATTGCTTCATGAGATATTTAACAATAACTGTCCCAATGGTTTAGCACTAAATTCTCCTCCTCTTGTAACAAATCAATTAGGTAATCATACTTAAGAGCAATATGAGTTTGTGGAAGGTTTCAATAAATAATGATTTGGGAAAAAGAATCTCATATTATTACGAGCATTATTGCATTTCAAAATTCATCTACAATAAGAAGGAATAATAAAAAATAATTTATCAAATTTCCTCCTGCATTTCCAAGAAATCATTAGGTTTACGCACCATTACTTGTGTCCTTAATTTCCACCAAATCCTCAAAGAGCTTAACATGTATTAGCATTACCTATCACATTAAGCTCTAAGTTGAATTCTTACAAATTTTATCTCTAGAATTCAAAACTTACATCATTCCAAAAACCATTTTCACTTACTTCACATATAATAATTAATTCAATAAAATTCACATGACTTTAATGCCACACTAAATATATTGATATAGCTTATATCAAAAATTTAATAAACAAAATAGAAGACCATATTGATTTAGTTCTTCAAGATAACAAATCAAAAAACAACATAAATCTTGATATTGTCATCTTCTTAAAACTCTTCTACATAAGTTAAGATTTGACATTCAAGATACATATTGAAACATGACCTATTTAATTTCCCTAAAGTGATATTAAATATAGTGAGGTTAAGATGTTTACCCTAAAAATAATGACCACACATTTTACGAATGAGTGACATGCAAAGGCACAAGACAAGGCATGTCTCCACGTCATGATTATGGAAATAAACCAACACAACTACCTAAATAATAAATTTAGAAACATTAAATATCTTGGATTCAATTATAATAGTGCGTGATTGAGATTCTTTTAAAAATGTATTTTTAAACACATTCTCTTATGAATTAATTCATACTTATCTTTCTTTAAATATATTGATTCTCTAATTTGGCTATCATAAGAAATATTTTCATGCCTATCACAATAACTACATACAACTTAAGATTTAGCATGAAAATGAGAAGTATGCAAACTAGTATTATTTTTTTCATATAGTTATATAATGAAGCATGTTTGTGAATATATGGAATAAGATAACTTCTATTATCATTCACCTATAAATGTGAACATTTCAATCTATATTTTTTTAGTCATATAAGATGTAAAATTATAACTTGTAGTCACAAACTATTATTTCTATTCAAATGAGTAAAAGATAAAGCATGTACAGACACATATGAATATGTATAAGAAATAAAAATACATGAAGGCATACTAACAAACTTTTTTTTCAAATCATTTAACTCTCTTTCTATCAAACCAATATTTACTACTTTTTCTTTGAAAATAATATTTTCTTCTCTTAAAAAATATTTTCACATTTCAAAGAATTAATACATGAACTGCTTAAGGCCAAAGATGTCTGACATTCATAATTTACTTTATAGGGTACTTAAATAAGTAGCATGCATAAGAAAAATATTTCGAAATAGTTCATCTCTAACATTAAGCTCATTACATTATCTTTTTAATAAGTAAAATGATGCTCTAATTTGTCATATTTCCCTTTAAGTTTAGCATTCATCTTATTTAATTTCTTATGCTCAACTATAAATTCATCAAAAGCAATAGTCAATTCATCATCACTAACAATGTGATTATCACTATTAGAAGAAGAAATATGTTATACACCTTAGAATGAAGAGCTTACTTTTCAGGTGCTTAATGCTTCTTTCTTCTTCTTTCTCTATTTCATTTTCTTTTGATTTCCCAATTTCATCTTATCTTGGGTTATAAATACAACATATTTATCATATAAATTCTCTAATATCTATATAACCTTAAAATAAACTTTTAGATGTCAAATCCTTATACCAATTTATTGAGACAAAACAAAATAAAGATAACTCATTCTTTTAGCATTTCTTTGCATTAAACTTCTAGATTATTCATCAAAAATATTTGAAACAATAAAATGATTTTTAAATAAAAAATATAAATCAATATTAACATTCATAATAAAACATTTGAAATTATTTGTCCACAAAGAAAAATTTTGACCTTCAAACATTGGTGGATCCATTTAGTTTAGAATATAAATAATAATTCACTACATAACTAGAAATGAAAAAGATGGGATCTACTCTTGGAAATTTAATCTGTCGATGTAACTCATTCTGATACCATTTTATGTAATCTATACCAAGCCAACTTAGAAAAGAGGGGGTGAATTATGCCTTTAAAAATTTCACCATTTTTTAACAATCTTTTAAATAAAAATTTAGAAATCATAAAAAATTTTATACATTATAAAAGTAATTTGATAATTTTGTTTTATATATAGCTTTTAATTAAATATTATTAAGTGTAATATCATAAATTATATAATAATAAAGAAAATAAAAGTACTAAGAAATTTTTAAGTAGTTTGGCCTAACTCATGCCTACATCCACCCTAGTCAAACCATCCAAGATTTCACTAACAAAACTACTCTTTATCATAATAGGTAGAGCTAACTGCTACAATCCATATTATTTAATCGTGATAGTTACGGGCTCACCCTAAAAATTTAAATTATAAAAGCTTACAATATTTAAACACAACACAAAATAATAATTAACTATAACATATCACTATTCACTTATACAAGAATATGGCACAAGTTAAAATGTTAGAATATGAGTTCATATAAAAAAAAATGTTTTAAAAAATCTAAAGGACTTAGTTTTAAAATATTAAATCTAAACGATTTATTAATATACACTGACATTATTAAGAAAAATGAATTCAAAAAAGATCTTATTTTAATATGATCTTTTCTAAAAACAAATAAAAAAGGAAGAAAAAAATAAATTATCAATTATAAAGAAGCCTTAAGAAAGGTGTGCAACAAAGAAATGGTTAAAGAAAGAGAAAAAATGAGTTGAGACACAGCTCTAACAAAGGAAACAAAATCGAATTAGAATTAATGGTTTTGCACCTTCTCTTTCCAAAATATTGATGTAATTCCTAAGGCTTCTTAATTTATATTAGAATATTTTAAACAAAAACAAAAATTATTTAACAACTATAAAGGGTCATCTAAATTTGTTATTACATTTTGGCATTTAGAGAAACTCAAGCAGCCTTCTAGAACCCTAGTTACGAGTGGTAACAATGATCATCATCCAATCTAGGTGGACAAAATAGGAGTTGCTCAGTCAAAATGCTAAATAAAGATCTAGAACTAATCCAAGAAATATTTGATCTAGATCCTTAGATCACACATGATAGATGGATAGTGTTGATGCACAAAGGTGGAGTCAATCTTAATTGTTCAACTGAGCTTTATAGATGGACGGCTAAATAAAATGCACAGTTCACAAATGTCGAGAAGATCTCAACCATGTTATTAGGTTTTTATGGATGGATAGTATGATAAAAAAATACTATTCAAAATAGAAATTTTTATCTCATATGCTTGATCAAGCTTGTCAAATGAATGCTTAGACAGAATCTATAGTTCACAAGGCATGACTTTAAGTCCCACATTAGAAGCTTGTACATGATATTTGGAATTTATAATACTTCCTCAATGAAAAAAGGTATGCCTAATGGGGTAGTCAACCACTTAGTGCTTCTAGGAAGTAATGACCAAAGTCACTTATGCATATATTTATAAGACTGATTTATCCTAATCCCAATATTTAACACTTCATGAGTTTGTGTCCTAAATCATTATCCTAAGCTAGTTTAGAAGTTATTCCTTGACCAGGTATAATCCAAGCTACAAATGGAATTGTGTCATGCTTAAGACTTAGGTTTAACTCATTTTGGTTCACACTATCTCTTGACCCACTACTCCTTAAGCCTTATTGCTCAATAGTAGTTTGGGCCACTTAGCCCTACCCTTTGGGCTTGCCCATGTCTTGATGCTTAGGCCAATTGATTTTATTAAGAGTCCATTTAAATATTAATTTTTTACTTATAAATGTTTTTGTTGCTTCTAAGTAAATAAATTATTTTTGTAAATACTAAAATAATAATGTACTTGAAATTAATGATCATGCAAATGAATAAATGGTGTTATGTAACCTAATTATTTCATACATAAACAAGTGATAAGGTAACAAAAGAAAAAAGTTGATATTTTAAATATATATTATTGATAGTTAATTGCTCCACTAAGATTGAATAATAGCTCCATGATATATCATTAAACAACAACTGTTGCATGGCCACTATCATTGGTTTAGATTGCCTCACTTATAGATTATTCCACAAGATATTTGGTCAAAACTCTCTAATTTATTGATCGTATAAAAGCTTGAAATGCATGACCTAAAAGTTACTTGAGAAGACTATTAGAGAAATTAACACAATTATTTTATTGTCATCAAATAAAAACTCTCAAAACAAATGGTAGAACACCTATGTAGGTGCATGTGTTTAAGTGTTTGTGCATGTGCATATGTGTGCACATGCATGTCACAACAAGTGTTAATATATGTGTGTATGCCAACATGTCTTTATGTGTGCATAAATTTGTGTGTGTGTGTGTGTGCATGTGTATATGTGTTGTGTGTGTGCTTATGCACATTTGTGTGATTTTTTGTGCATGTTTTCATGTGTGTGTGTGTGTGTGAGTTTTTGTGTATGGAAGGTTTTAGCATGTATATCTAATATGAGTGCATGTGCATATGTGTTTATGTACGACTAGGTGTGTGAGTGGGCATGTTTGTGTGACTGTGACCTTGCATATGTGTTTATGTGCATGTTTGGATATTTGTGTTCATCTGCAAGTGTGTGTGGGTATATGCAAGTGTGTGTGTGTATATATGTGTCTATGCATGAGTGTGTACATGCATAGATGCATATGTGTTTATGTGCATGCATGTATGTGTTCTTGTATATCTGTGTATTTGTGGGTTTGTGTATTTATGCAAGCCTATGCCAGTGTTTATTCATGTGTGGGTGCATATGTGCATGGGTTTGGGTGCATGTGCAGATGTGTGCCTGTGTTTGTGCATGTCCACATGTAAGTTGTGTGTGCATGTGCATATGCATGCATGTGATTATCTACATTCCTTTTCTTATGTATGTGTGTGTGTATTTGTGTGCAAGCATATGCATGTAAGTGTGTATGTGTGTGTGTATAAGTGTCTATGAATGTGTATGTGTTTGTGTGTGTGCATGTATGTGAGTGTTCATGTGTTTGTTCTTTTGAATATACCTATGCATATGTGTTTATGCATTTGTGTGCATGTGCATGTGATTATGTACATTTGTGCATGTGTTTATATCACTACATTTGTGCTTTTATTTATGTGTGTGCATTTATGTTAGTGTATATGCATGCATGTGTGTGCACATGTGTATGAGTGTGTGTTTTTGTATGTGTATGCATGCATAAGTGTGTGACATTTGGGTGTTTGTGCACGTGCATGCATGTGTGTGTGTTTGTGTAATTGTGCAAATGTGTGTGTCTATTTGTGTGCTCGTGTGTTTTTTGTGTATACATGTGTCTGAGTGCATGTGTTTTTCTATGTGTGCATGTGCACAAGTGTAGCTATCTATGTGAACGCATGTGTTTGTATGTATTTGTGCATGTGTTTTTTTGTATGTGAATTTTTGTGTGTGCCTATGTGTATGAAAGCATGTGCATGTGTCTTTGCATGTGTTTGTGTGTGTGTGTATGTGTACATTTGCATGTGCATGGGCTTTTGTGTGTGTGTACATGGGTGTGCATGTATGTGTCTGTGTCCGTGTGTGTGATTGTATATGTATGCTTACTTGTGTGTTCATCAATTCTTTTATGTATGGGTGCATGTGTGTGGGTGCATGTGTCTGCTTGCATATGTGCATTTGTGCAAATGTGTGCCTATGCATGCATTCTTGTGTCCATGTGTGTGTTCATACAGATGCACTTGTGTGGTTATTTATATGTGTGTGGTTGTGTGTGTGCATGCATTTATGTACATGTCTGTGCATATTAGTGTGTGTCCATGTGTTTGCATGTAAATTTGCATGTGTATGCATATGTGTACTTGCATTTGTGTATGTGTAAGTTTTTGTTTGTGTGTGTGTGTATGCATGTGTGCATATGCATGTATACATCTATGTATGTTTGTGTGTGAGCATGAATATGTGTAAGTGTGATGCATGAGGGTCTTGATATGTGTGTGTGTTCTTGTGTGTGTATGTGTGTTCATGTGTGTGTGTGTGTGGGTGTGTGCATGTATGTGTCTGTACATGAATGTGCATTTGTATATGTGTAGGTGTGGTTGCATGTGCATGAATGTATGTGTCAGCTTGTGTGTGTCCATGTGTGTGTGCATGGATGCCTATGTAGATGTACATACATGTGTGTGTGGGTGCATATGCATATGCATATATGTGTATTTGAGTGTGTTTTGTATACATATACATGCATGAATATGTGTGTGTGCATGTGTACACATACACTTGTGTGTATGATTGTGTGAGTTTGCATGTGTGCATCAATGTTTATGTCTATTTGTGTGTGTGTACATGTGCGTGTTCCTGTGTGTGCATGTATGTGCATGCATTCATGTGTCTATGTGTGTTTGAGTACATGTGTGTGTGAGTGCATGCATGTGAATGTGTGTATTATGTGTGTATATGTGCCAACATGTATGCATTGGTTTACATATAGGTGTTTATGTGTCTGTGTCTATGTGTGTTTGGTTGTATGTTATTATCCATGTTTTTGTGTGCATGTGCATGTGTTCACATGTGTGTGTGTGATTATGTGCATATGTGTGTAGGAGGAGTCAATTACTATATGAGTGTGTGCATGCATACTTGCATATACATGTGCATGTGCATGTGTGTACATATGCACATGGGTATGTATGTGGGTGTGTGGGTGTGTAGGTGTGTGTGTTCATATGTGCACGTGTTTATGTGTGCATGTTTGTTTGTCTTTGTATTGGTTCTACATGTGTGCATATGTATGAACTTGTGTATGTGGGTTTGTATGTATGTGTTTGTGTTTATATGTGTGTACACATGTGTATGTATGTGTTTGTGTATTTGTATATGTGTGTGCATGTGTGTGCATGTATGTGTATGTACTTTTGCTTTTACATGTGTGTCAAAGTGTGCTTGTGTACATGTGTGTGGGGTGTGTGTATTCATGTGTATGTACATTTGTGTGTGTGTGTGTGTGTTTCATTATGAGTGAGTGTGTGTGTGTGTGCGTGCATGTTTGTGAGTGTATGCACATGTACGTGTGTGTGCCATCACATTTATGTACATGCATATGTGCATGTCTATGTGAGTGATTGTGTGTCCCTATCCACATTTGTGTGAATGTGCTTGTATGTGTGCATATTTTTGTATACATACTTTAGTGTCTATGTGTAAATGTGCATGTGCACATGCATGTGTGCGTGTGTGTGTATTCGTGCATGTGTGCTTGTATGTTTGTGTTTACTTGAGTGAATGTGTGCACGCGTGTGTACATGTTTTGTTGTAGCTGTGTGTACGTGTGTATGTGTGTGTCTATATGCATCTATATATTTGTACATAAATGTGTGTATGATTGTTTGCACATGTCTATCCATGTGCATGTGTGTGTACATGTGTGCATGTGTGTGTGTACAAGAGTATTTGCACATGCATGTGTGTATTCTTATGCATATATGTGTACGTGTGCATGTGCATGTGCATGCATATGTGTTGTATGTGTGTGTGTGTGTGTTTGTGCATGTGTATTTGTTCATGTATGTATGCATGTGTGTGTGTGTGTGCAAATGTGTTTTAATGTTTTTGTATGCATGCACATATATTTGTTTATGAATTTATGCTTCAATGAGTGAACGTGCACTTATGCATATGCATGTGTGTGTGTGTGTGCATGACCCCATGTGTGTGTGGGGGGGTCTATGTGTGTGTTGGTGTGAGTGTGCATGCCTTTGCATGTGTATGTGAATGTGTTTGTATGTGTCTATGTGCATGTGTGTGCATGGATGGGTGTTTGTGCATGCTTGAGCATGTGTGTGTGCACGTATGTGAGTTTGTGTTTGTGTCTATATTCATGTGTGTGCATGTGTGTGTATGTGTGTGAGCCTTTATATTTGCATTTTTGTCTGTTTGTGCCTATATGTGTACATGTGTGAGTACTTAGGACATGTTTGTATGCTTGTTTCTATGTGTGTTTGAGTGTGTACACGTGTATGAGTGTGCATATGTATGTGTGCTTGTTGGCATGAGTTCATGTTAACGTATGTTCATTTGAATGGATGCACATTGATACATGTGTCTATTTGTGCATGTGTTTGCTTTTGTGTGCATATGTGTGTAGGATCAGATCTGTGTCTATGTTTGCAAGCATGTGTGCATGTCTATGTGTGGATGTATTCGAGCTTGTTTGTGTGTTCTTATGGGTGTGTGTAAATCTACATGCATGTACTTGTGTGCATAAGTGTGTTTTTTATGCATCCTTGTATTCATGCATGTGTGTGTGTGCATATGCACGTGTGCATGTGTATGTGTCTTTGTGTGTACTTGTATATATGTGTGTGTGTGTGTGTATTAGTGAAGGTCCATGTATGCACATGCATATGCATGAATGTGTGTGAGTACATGTGTGCATGTGCTTGTGTAAGTGGGTTCGTGCATATGTGCATGTGTGTGTGTGTCTGCAAGTCTACTTATGTGTGTGTGCATGCGTGCATATGTATGTATGGGTGTGGGTGTGTCTGTTTGTACCTTCGTGTGAACATTTGTGTGCATGTGTGTGCGAATGTATGCCTATGTGTGTGAGTGTGTTCATGTGAGCATACATGTGTGTATGTGTGTGCTTGAGCATCTGTGTGTGCATGTATGAGTGCTTGTATATATGTTAGTTGTGTTTTGCATATGTATGTATATGCATGTGTGTATTTGGACTTGTGTGGGTGTCAATATGTGCATAACCACATGTATGAATGCCTATGTACAAGTATGTATGTCTCTATATGTGTGTGTGTGCGTGTGTTGGTGAATATGCTTTTACAATCATGTGTGCATGCTTGTTCGTGTGTATGTGCATGTGTACTTGTATTTATGAATGTGTGTATGTGTGTGTGGATATCTATATGTGTTCATGTACATGCATTTGTGTGTGTATGCACCTCTATGTTTATGTGAATGTCGTTAAGTGAGTATATCTGCATGTTTTTGTGAGTGCGTGTGCATGCATAAGTGTGTGAGTGTGTTTGTGTGCATATGTCTACATGGACATGCATGTGTGTATGTGTGTACATGCATGCATGTGTGCAAGTGTGCATGCACAAGTGTTAGTTTGCATTGTTGGTTATGTGCATATTTATGTGTGCAAGTGTGTGGGTGTGTGCATGAATTTATGAATGTGTGTGTTAGTGTGTGAGTGTGTGCACATGTGTGTGTGTGTGCGTTGATATGTGCATATGTGCGTATATCTGTGTATGCATGCAAGTGTCTTTGTGAATGTCCATGCATGGTCATGTGAGCATGTGTGCAAGGGCTTGTATATGCGTGTGTTTACTTTTTTGTGTGCCGACATGCATGTGAGTATTGTGCTTGTGTTTGCAAGTGCATGTGTATGCATGTACATGCTTGTACTTGTTTGTGTTTGTATGCATGTTTTTGTTTCTTTGTGTGTGTCTATGTGTACACACACATGTGTGTGTGTGTGTCTATAAGTGTGTGGATATGCATATGTGTTTGTGTGTGTGTACATGTGTTTGTGCTTGTGTGTGCATATATGTGTGTGTTCAGGTGCACACATGTGTGCTTGAGTGCATGATTTTGTGTGCATGGGTGTGTGTATGCATGTGTGCATGTCTATATATTTGTATGCATTTGTTCACATGGGTGTACATGTGTGTGTGCATGAGTGTGCATATGTGTGTATGAACAAGCTTGTATGCATGTGTGTGTGTGGTATGCATGCATGTGTGGATGTGTTTGGATGTGGGTGAGTACGTGTATGTGTGTGTGAGTGTGTGTATGCATGCATGTGTGTGAATTCTTATGTGTTTTTATATGTGTATGTATGTCCTTGTGTGTGTGTGTACACATGTGCTATGCATGCACATGTGTATAGATGTTTCTACATATGTGTGAGTTCATATGTGCGCATGTCTGTTCTTGTGTGTGCATGTTTGTATGTATGGCTTTACATACACATTTGTGTGTTTGTGTGCTTCTTTATCTATATGCATGCCATGTGTGTATGTGTGTGGATGCTTGTGTTGGGTTGTGTGTTTGTGTGTATGTGTGTGTTCATATATGTACATTTGTGTACAGGTGAGAGAAAGGGTGCACGAGTGTGTTTCTACTTGTGGGAGTGTGTGTGTGTGTGTGCATATAAGTGTGTTCATGCATGCATGTTTGTATGTGCATGTATATGCACACACAAGTTGTTTGTGGGTGCTTGTGCATATGTGTGTGTGTGTGTTTTCATGCATATGTGTCTGTGTGCATTTCTATGTGTGTACTTATCAATTTGTGTGTGAGTCTACATCATGTTTACATATGTACATGTGTGTGTGTTCATGCACATGTGTTGCATATCATGTGTGATTTTGTGTGTGTGGGTGCATATTTGTGTGTATGCGTAGATGCATGTGTGTGCACACTTGTGTTTGGGTGTGCATGTGTGTGTGTTCATGTGTATGCATGTGAGCATATGTCATATAAGTGTGTGTTTTTGTGTGGACATGTGTGTGTGTGTGTTATTGTGCACATGTGTTTATCTATGTGACTCTAAGTGTGTGTGTGTGTGTGTGTGTGTGAGCATGTGTTTGCACGTGTCTGTAAGTGCTTGTGAATGTGTGCATGTGTGAGTCTCTGCACTTGTGCATGTGTTTGTGTGTATAGATGCATGTGTATGTGTATGCATGTGTGTGTGCATGTCTTTGTTTGTACCACACATCTCTGTACGTTTGTATATGCACACATCTGCAATGTGTGCGAGTGTGTTTATGTGTGTGCATGTGTACATCCATGCATGTTGTTTGCACATGCATGTATTTGCATGTGTGTTTGCTTGTGCAAATTTGTGCATGTGGTAGTATGTGAGTGTATGCATGCATTTGTACAAGTGTGTGTATGGATGCATGTATGTGCTCCTATGTGTGTGCATGTGTGCATGTATGTGTGCACTGAGATGCTTACATATATGCACGTGTGCGTGTGTGCATGTGTATATTTGTATGTATGTTTGTGACCATGTTTGTGCATGGACAAGTGTATGTGCATGTGTTTGTGCATGGACAAGTGTATGTGCATGTGTTTGTGCATATGTGCCTATGTGTATGCATGTATGCATGTGTTTATTTATTCATAAGTATACATGTGCATGTGTATGTGTGTGTGTCTGTAAGCATGTTTTCCTATGTATATGCATATGTGTATGTGTATATATGTGGATGTGAATGTGTGGGTGTGGGTGGGCATGTGCATGTGCGACTTTGTGTGTGTGCATTTCTATATACATCTGTAATGTATGTGTCTATTTGTGTATGTGTGTGCATGCGTGTATGTGCGTGTTCAAGTATGCATGTCTTTATGTGCATGTGTGGCTGTGTGCATGTGCATATGCATGCATGCATGGTGTGTTTGCATGTACATGCGAGTCTGTGTTTGTGGTTGTGTGTGCATGTCTTTGCATGTGTCTATATGTATGTGTGGGCATATGTCTTTACATGTATATGTGTATATGTTTGCATGCATGTTTATGTGTGTGTGTGTGTATGAATGTGTGTATGTGCATGTGGGTGTTTGTATGTGTGCATCTATGTTTTCATTCAATTTTATGTATTTATGCAATTTAATATGTGTGCATGTACATGTTTTTGTGTGTGCATGTGCATGTTTTTGTGTATGCATTGTTTATCAATGTACCAATATGTGTATGTTGTCATGTGCATGTGTTAGTGTGTTTATGCATTTGTGTGTGTATATGAGCATGCATGCATGTGTGAGTGTTTTTGTATAAAAGGGTTTGTGTGTGTGAATTTATGTGCATGTGTGTGCATGCACGTGTGTGTCTATGAATGCATGTGCATATGTGCACAAGTGTGTGTTTCTATGTGGACATTTGTAATTCTGTGTCTGTGTTCCTATGTGTTTATGCATGTAAATGTATGTGCTTACAAAAATGTGTTGGTGAGTGTGTCCATGTGTGTGTGGGAGGGTGTGTGCATGCATGCATGTGTGTATGTGCATATGCATTTAGGTGTGTGTGCTTGTCTGTGCATGCATATGTTCCTTTGTCTATACACATGTGTGGGTGTGTGTATGTGTGTGTGTGTGCATGTGTGTAGGCATATGTGCATTTGTGCATATGTCTATGTACGTGTGTGTTTGTGTATGTACACGTTTGTGTGTGCATTCAAATGTGTGTGTGTGTCCATGTGAGTGTTTGTCTGTGTATATGTGTGTGTCTATGGTGGTGCATGCAAGTAATTGTGTTCACATGTATGTGCATGTGTTTGTGTGTTTATGCAACTGTGCATGTGTTTGATGTGTGCATTCATGCATATGTGTTCACATATGAAGGTGTGTGTGTGTGAGCATGTGCTTTTGTGTGCATGTTTATGCAGTTGTGTGTGTGTGTTTATGTATGTATGTTTGTGTCTTAGTATCTATTCCTGCATCTGTGCTAGAAATGTTCATGTATTCATGTGTGTGTGTGTGTAAGTGCTTGTCTACATGCATTTACATGTACTTACATGCATGCACACATGTGTGTTTGCATGCATATGTGTATGTGTCTATGTGCGTGTCTGAGTGGATATGTGTTTGTATGTGTGCATGCACATGTATGTGTTTCTACATAGTTGTGCATGTGTGTATTCATGTGATTGTGTGTGCTTCCTTGTTAACATGTGTTTGTGCATATGTGATTGTGTGATGTATGTGTGCATGTGTGTGTTTTTGTCTTTGTGTGCTCTTGTGCACATTCTTGTGTGAGTGTTCGTGTGTGTATGTGTTATTATGTCGATACTCCTATGTGCATGTGCATTTGTGTTTGTCTCTGTGTGTGCATGTTGGCTTGTGTTTCTGCATGTGTGCACATCCATGCCCATGTGTGGGCACGCAATGTGTGTTTTCGGTCATGTTTGTATTGCTTGTGTGTGTCTATATACATGTGTTTGTGCACGTGTGCAAGCGTGCACATGCTTGTACATATATATGTGTGTGTTCACATCTTTGTCTACATATGTGTGTGTGGGCGGGTTTGTGTGTGCATGCATATGTAGTTGCATATATGCGTATGCATGTGCACGTCTTTATACGTGTGAATGTGCCCTGGGTCTACATGTTTGTGAGTTTTTGAGTGCTCGTGCGTGTGTGTGTGTGCATGTCCATGTGCTTGCATGTGTGTGCATGAGCACGAGAAAGTTTGTGCATTGATGCATGTGAGTGAGTGCATGCCTTTTTATTTTTTTATGTGATTGTGTTGGTGTGTACATGTGTCTATGTCAGATTGTGTTTGTATGTGTACCTTCTTACATGTGTGTACTTGTGTGTGTGCATGTCTGCATGCAATGTGTTTGTGATGGTCTATGTATGTTTGTGTGCTTATGCATATTGTATTGTGTTGTGTGTGTGCATATGCATGCGTGTATGCATGCGTGTGTATATGTGTAAGTGTTGTCTATACATGTGCATGTGTGTATGGATGTGTGTTAGTTTTGATGTGCATGTGTGTTTTTGTGTGTGTGTTTGGGTATGTATGTGTGCATGTCCATGAGTGTGTGCCTACACATGTGTGTATGTATGTATATGCTTGTGTATGTGTGTGTATGTGTGTGCACGTATAAATGTGGGTGTGTGCACACATCTATGCCTATGTGCATGTGTTTGTGTGGGTGCACGAGTGCATGTGTGTCTCATACATGCAATTGTATTTTTATGCATGTGCATACATGTGTACATGTGTGTGTGTGTAGTTGTGTGTGTGCATGCATTTGTGTGCATTTATGTGCATGTGTGTGTGGGTGTGCTTGCATTTATGTGTGCATGTATATGTGCATGTTTATTTATATGCATGTTTATCTGAGTGTGATTTAAGTGTGTGTTTGCATATGTGTATGTGTGCATGTGTGCATGTGCTTGTGTGGTTGCATGTGTGAGGGTATCTATGCATGTATGTATGTGTGCTTGTGCTTGTGTGTGCATATGGGTGCATGGGTGTGTACATTAATAAATGGATTCATGTGTGAGTGTTTATGTGTGGATGTGTGTGTTTTGTGCATATTCAAATATGTATATTGTGTGCATGTGTATGCATGTGTGTCTCTGTGCATATGCATTTGTTTGTGTACGTATTTGTCACTACATGTGTGTGCTTGGGTATGTTCATGCTTGTGTGCACACGTGCATATGTGTATGCATGTGTGTGTGTGTGCATTTTTCTATGTTTACATGTGTATGCTTGTCCATTCGCTTGTACAATCCTATGTCTGTATATGTGTGTGTCAGTGTGTGTAAGTTACTGTGCACGTGTTTGTGATTACATGTGTGTTTGTGCATACTTACGTTCCTATGCATGTATGTGCGCATGTGTATGCGAGTGTGTGTTTATACATGTGTCGGGCATGTATTTTTATGCGCATGTGTGTGCATATGGAGGTGGGTGTTTGTGGGGTGGTGTGTTTGCTTATGTGAATTTGAATATTTGTACCTGCATGTATGCATGTGCAAGCATGCACATGTGTGTATGTGCTTGGGTGTTCTTATCTTTATTTGTGTGTGTGTGTGCTAATGAGGACGTGGCCACATGTATGTGTGGGTTAGTGTTTGTGTGTATGTACATGTGATTGTTTGCATGTGTGTCTACATGCATGTGTGCAAGTGTGCATGTGCAAGTGTTTTTGTTTGTGCCGATGTGTTCGTGTGTGTGAGAGTTTCATGTGTAAGCACATGTGAGTACATGAATGTGCTTGTAAGTATGTTTGTGTATGTTTGTGGATATTTGTGTGCGTGTGCACATGTGTGTGTGTACACACATGAATTTGTGTGTGTCAGCATGTTAGTATAGGTGTGTTAGCATGAAAGTGAGTGTGTGTGTGTGTATGTGTATGTATGTGTGTGTGCTTGTGTGAGTAAGAGATTGCATTGGTGTATGCCTTTGCATGCATGCGTGTGCATATGCACGTGGGTGAATGTGAGTGTTTGTGTGTGCATGTTCGTGTGTGTTTATTTGTTCATCTATTTGTGCACATGTGTGTTCGTCCATGTGTGGTTGTGTATGTCTGTGTGCATGTGTGTTGCATGGGTGTGTGTTTGTATGTGTACATGTTTGTGGGGGTGTGTGGATGTGCTGCATATGTGCATGTGAATGCATGCATATGAGAGTCTATGGAATGGTGTGCATGAGTTGGTGTGCATGGATGTGCGTGTGTGTGTGTGAGTGCATGTATCTATGCATATGTATGTGAGTGTGAGAGTGCTTGTACATGTATGTGTATGTGCATGTGTGTGTGTACATGTTTTTGTGCATTTTTGTGTGTGCATGTGTGTGAGAGTGTGCATGGGTATGAGTGGGTGCATGCATATATGTATGTATATGTGTGTGCATGCATGTGTATGTGTGTTTTGTGTGCATTTATGTATTCTTGCATGTGTGTGTGTACATATTTGGTTGTATGTGTGCATGAGCTTGAGTGTGCATGGTGCTTGCACATGTATGCATGTGTGTATGTTTACATGTGAGCATGGGTGCATGCATGTGTGTGTGTGTGCATATGTGAGATCATGCATGTATGTGTGTGTACTTTTGTGTGTATGCACTTGTGTGCATATGCTTGTTTGAGGGTGCTTTTTTTGTGCATATGCATACCTATATATGGGTATGTATGGGTATGTGTGTGTGTGCATGTGTATATGAATGTTTTTCAGTGCACTAATGTGTGTGTGTGTGTATGTGTGCTCATACGTGTGCATGCATATGTTTATGCTTATGAGTGTGTATGTCTATGTGAACATATGTGTCTACATGTGTGTTTGTGTGCATCACTTTGCTTATGTGTTTGTGTGCTTATGTGTGTGTATGTGATTTTCTATGTGCACGTGTGAGTACATGTGTGTGTCACTTTGCTTACATGTTTAAGGTCACATGTATGTACATATGCATCTATCTGAGCATGGGTGAATATGTGTGTGTATGCATGTTTGTGCATGGGTGCACATGTGTGTGTATGTATATGTGCTTGTTTGTGTGTGTGTTTGTGTTTGTGTGCATGTTTGTGTCCATCCATGTGTTCATGTGTATGCATGCATGTGCGTGCACACGTGTGTGTGCGTGTATGTTCATGTGTGTATATCTGCTTGTGTCTTTGAGGGTGTGTACAAATGTTCTTGCATCTGTCTGCATGTGTGTGAGTGTTTGCATTTTTTTCATGCATGTGTGTACTTGTGTGTATGCATGTGTATGTGTGTTTATGCATGTGTGTGCATGTGTGTACATGAATGGGCACCTATGTGCATGCTTGTGTGCATGCCGCATGTGCTTGCATACACATGTGTACATGCATGTAGATGTTGTCGTGTGTGTTTATGTGTGCATACATTTTTGTGCATGTGTGCCTTAGTGTTTATTTATGTGTGTGTTCCTCTATGTGTTTTTGTGTGTTTATTCTTGTGTACATGTGTGTATGCATGTACATATGTGTGTTGTGCCATGCATTTGCATACTTACGTGTTTGTGTGCATCTACATGCATGTGCATGTGTGCATGTGTGCATGTGTGCATGTGTGCCTGTGTGCATGTGTGCATGTGTGCATGTGTGAATGTGTGTGTATGTGTGCTTGCATGTGTGTTTGAGATTGCGCACATGTGTGCAAGTGTGTGCATGTGTGTGCGCACCTATGTATGTGTTTAAGTGTAGATTTTGCAAATGAACACAAGTATATGTGTGTGCTCATGTTTGTGCATGCATGCAGGTGTTTGTGGTGTGTGTGTGTGTATGTGTTTGTGTGTGTGCATGAGTGAGTGTGTGTATATCTATGTGTTTGGGTGTGTATGTTCACACTGGCATATTTGTGTGTGGTTTGTGAGTTCATGAGTCAATACTTGCATAAGTTAGTGATTATGCACATGTGTCTGTGTTTGTTACTGCATGTTTTTGTCCATCCATGTGTGCATGTGTATGTGAGTGTTTGTGTTTGTGTGTGCATGTGTGTGTGTGTGTGAATGCATGTGTTTGCATGTATGTCTTTATCTGTTCTTTTTTACATGTGCGTGTGTATACATGTGTATGCGTGGGTGTGCATGTGCACATGTATATGTGTGTACTTGCATGTGTGGTTGTGCATATATGTGTGTGTATGTGTGTGCAAGCATGTGTTTAAGTGAGTATGTGTATGCATGCATGTGTGTAGGTGTGTTTGTGTATTATTTGTGTGCACACATATGAGAGTTTTTCCATGTTAGTTCATGTGTTTAAGTATGATAATGTTTTATTTGTGTGTGTGTGGGTACGTGTGTGTGTGTGTGTATGCTTGTTGTGTTTGTGTGCATGTCTATGTTTGTGCATGCATGCATGTGCAAATGTGTGTGCGTGTGTTTTGCACTTATATGTCTTTTTATCCTTGTGTCTTTGTGCTTGTGTATGTGGGTGTGTGTGTGTGTGTCTCTGTGTGTTTGTGTGTGCTTATGTATGTTTCTATGTTTGTATGTGCATGCATATGTGTTGTTATTTGTATTTGTGTGTTTATATGTGTGTGTGTTGTTAAGGATGCACATGTGTTTAAATTTGTGTGTTTGTATTTGCATGCTTGTGCGTGTAAGTGGAAGTGTATGTGTGTTTATGGGTATGTTCACATGTGTGGCTTTTTGTGTGTGCATGTACATGTTTGCACATGTCTGTGTTATACGTGTTAGAGGGTGTGCTTGTATTTTGTGTGTGCTATGTGTGTGTGTGCTTGAGTAAGTCTATTTGTCCATCTACATGTGTAAATGTGTGTGTGTGAGTGTGCAAGTGTGTGTGTGTGTGTGTTTATGTAGGTGTTTGTGCATGTTTGCACATGAATATGTGTGTGTGTGCATGCATGCGTGTGTGTTTATGTGCACGTTTGTGTGTGTTTGTGTGCACATGTGTGTGTGTGGTGCACATGGACACATATTTATATTTGTGGGTGTGTGTCTATGTCAGCATATGTGCATACATCTTTGTGTGTATGTCTATCTATATGCATGTGCATGTGTGGGTGAATGTCTGTGTGCTTTTGTGTATGCATGCATGTGCACTTGCTTATATGTGTTCATCTCTACATGTGTTTGTGTGAGCAAGTCTGTGCAAGCACATGTGCACGTGTGTGCATGGGTATAAGTGTGTTTAAATGTGTTTGTTTCTATGCATGCATGTGCTTGTGCATCCATGTTTATGTGTATTTGTGTATTTCCCTATGTGTGACTATGCATCTGTGTGCATTTTTGTATATGAATGTGTGTGTGCATTTGTGTATGTTTGCATATGCATGTACAAAACTCTTAGGGTGTGTGCTTTTGTGTCTATATGTTAGTGTGTTTGTTTATGTTTTTGTTTATGGATTTTGGTGTGTGCGTGTGTTCGAGCATGTGCACTTGGGGGTATGTTCATGCGTGTTGTGTGTGCGTGTATGTGAGTGCATTGTATGTGTATTGGTGTGTGATTGTGTGTGTGTGCATATGCATGTGTGTGAAGGTGTGCATGTGTGCATGCATGTACCCAGCATGTGTGAATGTGTGTGTGTGTGCATGTTTGTTTGAATATGTGTATATGTGTATGTGTACAAAGGTACACATGTACGTATGCATCTACATGTGTTTTTCTGTATTCATGTGCATATCTACGTGTTAATGAATTTGTTTGTGTGTGTATCTATGCATGTGTTCGTGTGTGTGCATACATGTGTAAGCAAGTGTGTGTGCATGTTTTTGTGCACATGTTTGTGTCCATGTGTGTTTGAGTATGTACGTATGATTTTCCATGTGAGTGTGCAGGTGTGTGTGTGTGTGTGTGTATGTCAGCTTCTTTGTGTGCATGCATGCATGTGCACATGTGTGCTTGTATTTGTGTGATTTTTTGTATGTGTGCATTCCTATGCATGTGTGTACATATTTTTTGCATTTGTGTGTGAGTTTATGTGTGTGTTTGTGCTCATGAATGCATGTGCTTTATGCATGTGTTGGTTTGTGTTTGCTTGTTTATACTTGTGTGTATATGTTTTGCATGCATCTATATCAATGTTAGTACATATGTGTGTGTATGTTTGTGCACGTGCCTAGGTGTGTACATACAATTGTGTACATGCATCTTTCTATGTGTGCATATGAACATGTGCAATTATGTATATGTGTGTGTATGAGTGCATATGCATGTGGCCCATGTTCATGTGCATGTGCTTGTGTGCAGATGTGCATGCAAACATGTGTGAGTTTGTGAGTGTGTGCGTGCATGCAATTGTGTAGTTGTGTATGTGTGCAATTGTATGTGTGCCTGCCTATGCATGTGAGTGTCTATATGTGTGTTCTTGTCTATATCCACTTGTGTGTGTAAGTGTACATGCATGTGTGTATGTGTTTGAGTGCATATGTGCTTGCATTATTTGTGTGCATGTGTGTGTGCGTCTGTGTGCACGTCTATGAATGGGAATTGTGGTTGTTTATGTGCTCTTGAGTGCGTGTGTGCCTGTGTGTATGTGTATGTTTGTGTGTATATGTGTGTGTGCTCGATGATGGATATATGTGTGTAGATGTATGCTCGTATGTGTTAAAGTGTGTGTGTGCATGTGTGTATAAGTGTGTGTGTGTGTGTGCATGTGTTTGTGCAAATGCATACACCCATGTGTGTGTGTGTATGTACATATACATGCATGTGTGTCCCTTTGTATGTGTTGCCTTGTGTTTGTGTTTGTCTATGAGTGCATGCATATGTGTGTGCAAATGTGAATGTTTATGTGTGTGCTTTTACATGTGTGTGTGTGTGTGCATGTGTGAGTGTATGTGTGTGCTTATGCATGTGCACATATGTGTGTGTGCATTTTTTTGGGTGCAAGAGTGGGTACAGGTGCATGCATGTGTCTATTTGTGTCTATGTGTGCATGTACATGTGTGTGTGTGTGTGTATACGTGCATGTGTGCATGTTTGTTCATGTTTGTGCATGTGTTTGTGTACTTGTGCAAGTGTGTGTAAGCACATGTAGATGTTAATGTGTGTGTGCATGTGTTTATGGATAGGTGTGTGAATGTTTGTGTAGACTTTTAAGTGCATAGGTGTGTGGAGTGCATCTGTGTATAGGTTTCTATACATATTTGTGTGTTTATGCATGTTCATATGAGTGTATGCATGTGCATGTGCAAGCATGTGCTTGTGGGCATGTGTGCATGGCTACACATGCTTGTCTGTACATGTGAGTGCATCTGTGTGTGTGTGTGGATATGCATGTATGTTTGTGTGTCTGTTCTTATGAGCATGTGTCCATGCATGTATGTGTGTATGTGCTTGTGCATATTCGTGTGTGTGTGTGAGTGCATTTGTGCACTTACATGCATGTGTGTGAGTGTTTGTCTTTATGTGAATGTGCATATGTGTGTGTATTTTCATGGTTGTGTGTTTGCATGTGTTTGTGGGTTTGTTCTGTGTCACTTTGCTTATGTGTTTGTGAGCATGTTTGTGTGCACATGTGTGTTGGTGTGCATGCCTACACATTTGTATACTTACGAGAGTCTCTACAATGTGTTTGCATGTTTGTACACATGTGTTATTCTATGTGTTTTTTTGCATATGTGCATGTATGTGTATATGTACGAGTGTGTGCATGTTTTTTGTGTGTGTGTGTGTGTGCATGCACGTGTGTCTATGAGTGCTTGCTTACATGCATAGGTGTGTGTATGATCGTGTGACAATGTGTGTTCATGTTTTTGTGTGTATGTGTTCTTGTACATGTATATGTGTGGGTGTTTGTGAGTCTTTGTGTGCCTATGTGTGTATGGACATGTTCAAGAATTTATGCATGTGCATTTACGTTTGTTTGCATGCGTGTGCGTGTGTGTTTGAATGTTTGTGCAAGAGTGTATTTTGTGTGCATGTGTGTGTGCATGGGGGATTGTGTATGTGCATTTGTGGCATACATGTGTATGTGTGTGCATGTGTAAGCCAGTGTGCATGCATATATGTGTGTGTGAGTGTGTGCATGTGGTTGAGTGTGTGCACATGCATATGTGTGTGTGTATGAATGTGTGTATGAGCATGAGTGTATGAGTGTCTGCACATGCATGTGTGTGTGTGTATAGGCATGTGTGCATTTCAGTGTGTGAGCATTTGTCAACGTGCATGAGTGCAAGTATGTGTGTGCATGTTTTCATGTGTACGTGTGTGAGATCATGCTCGTGTGTGTGCATTTGTTTGTATGCTTGTCTGAGTTTGGATTTGCATGTGTATGCATGCTTGTTTGTTAGTGTGTATGTGTGTGCATGTATGCATGTGTTGATGAATGTTTATTAGTGCACCAATGTGTGTGTGAGCATGTGTGTTTGTGTATGTGTGCACATGTATGTGTGTGCATATGTTCATCGTTTTCAACGTTTATGTATGTGTGCATGTGTGTGTGTGTGCATGTGTGTTTGTATGCATGAGTGCACTCATGTGTTTGCGTGCTTCTATGTGTGTATGCATGTGAATATGTGCGAGTTTGCATGTGCATGTGCAAGCACAAGTGTATGTGCCATTGTATTTGAATGTTTGTGTGCCTGTGCACATTGCATGCAAGGGTGTGAGTGCGGGTGAATGTGTGTGCATATGCACATTTGTGCGGTGCACATGTATATGCATGCATGTTTGTGTGTATGTGTTTAGGTGCATGTGTGTGTTCATATGTATGCATGTGTGTGTATGTTTGAGTATGTGTAGGTGTGTGTGTGTGTGCATGTGTTTGTTTGAGTGTGTGTGTGTTTATACATGGTTGTGTGGGCATGTGTGTTTTTGTATTTATGCATTTCTATGCATATGAGTGGCTACGTGTGTGTGTGTGTGTGCTTGTGTGTTCATATGCATGTGTTAGTATTATTGTGTGTATGTTTGCATGTGAATATATGCCTGTGTGCTTGAGTGTTTATTTACATGTGTGTTCCTATGTGTGTTTGTTCATTTCTATAAGTGTGTGAGTGTGTTGTTGTTGTGTTGTGCATATGTGTACCACTGTGTGTATGTGTCTACATGATTGTGCATATGAATATGTGTGTGTATTTTGGGAGATGTGTTTGTGTATGTTTGCACTTATGTATCTCTATGTGGGCATATATTTGCACATGCGCATATGTTTGTTAGTCATGTGTGTGTATGTGTTCATGTATGTAGGTGCATGTGGGTGTTTGTGCATGTGTGTGTGTGCAAGAGTGTGTGTAAATGTGTGCATGAGTGTGTGTGACACATATGTTTATTGGTTCTATGTAAATATTCATGTGTCATTGTGCAAGTGTGTTTATGTTGGTGTGTGCATATATGAGTGGGTGCATCTATGTGAGTGTGTGTGTGTGTGTCTTTGTGTGCGTGCATCTGTTTGCATGCTTGCATGTGTTTGTGTGTGTGCCTTTTTGTTTTATGTGTGTGCATGTGTGTGTGTGAGCATGTGTATGCATGTATGTATGCATATGTGTGTATAGCCCTGTGGGCATGTGCACATGCATATGTGTATGTGCATGTATGGTTGTGCATCTATTTGTGTGCATGTGCATGCATATGAGTACGTGTATGGATGTGTACAAGTTTGTGTTTGAGTGAGTATTTGTATGCATGCATCTGTGTGTATAGGTGTACGTGTATACATGTGTGTTTGTGTGTAAATGTGTGCATCTGAGAGTTTGTGTTCATGTGGGTGCATGTGTCAATGCAAGCATGGTTTTTTTAGTGTGTGGGTATGTGTGTGTGATTGTGTGTGTGAGTATGCTTATGTGTGTGTATGTGTGATCATATGGGTGTGGGTGTATGTGTGTGTCATGTATTCATATGTGATTATGTTTGTGTGTGTGTGTGTGTTTATAAGTGTATTTCTATCTTTTTTATATATGTTTATATTGGTGTATGTATGTTTGTATTTGTATGCATGCATTTGTGTAAGTGCAGGTGTTTGTGTGTTTGTATATGTACACATAAGTGAGTTTCAATGTGTGAATGTGTATATATGTTTGTTTGTGCTGTGTTAGTCAAGGGGTATGTGCTTATGCTATGTGTGCGTAAGTGAGCGCATGCTTGAGCATGTGTGTGTGTGTATATTCATGTGTGCAAATGGATCTATGTGTGAGTGTGTGGGTGTTTGTTTGTGTGCATCTATATGCATGCACATGAATATGTGTGTGTGTGTGCATGCATGCATCAGTGTGTGTTTGAGCAAAAGTGTGTGTGTGTGTGTACACATGGGCACATATATGTATGTGTGTGTGTGTGTACATGTGTACATGGTTATATATGTGCATCTGTGTGTATATGTGTGCATGTGTGTTTATGCACATGTGGTAACATGGGTGTGTGTGGGTTTGTGTTAATGTGTGTGTGTTTGTTTGTGTGTGAGTGTTTATATGGGTGTATGTGCTAGTCAGTGTATATGTGTGCATGTGTTTGTTTCTATGAGTTCATTTGTGTGCGTCCATGTCTGTGTTTTCATGTGTTTGCATGTGTGCATTTGTGCAGATGTGTGTATGTGTTCATTTGCATTTGTATTTGTATTGTGTATGTGTATACATCTTAAGGTGTGTGCCTGTGTCTGTTCGTGTGCATGTGTGTGTATGTGTCAATGTTCATTTGTGTGTGTGTGTTTATGTGTCTACTTAAGCATGTGCATATGAGGTTGAATTGATGTGTGAATATGCATTTATATGGGTGCATTGTGTGCGATTGTGTATATGTGCATGTATATGAGTGTTTGCATGCATGCGTTTACACATGTCGGTGTGCATTGTGTGCGATTGTTTATATGTGTGTAGTTGTGCATGTGCTTGTCAGTGTGCATCCATGTGTCCTTGTATCTACATGTTTTTTCCTATGCATGTGAATGTGAGTGGGTGCAGGAATGTATGTGCATGTGTGCAAAGATACAGATTAATGTGTAAGTATGCATGCATTTTTTTGTATTCATGTTCATGTGTGCATGTTCGTGTGTGTGTGTGTGTGTGTGTGCATGCATGTGTTGGTGTGACTGTGTCTATTGTGTGTTTTTGTGTAAGTGTGTGCCCAAATAGTACATGTATTTTGCTTACGAGTGAGCATTTGTGTGTGTGAGCATCATTGTGTGCATGCATTTGTGTGACATTTTAAGTGTATGTGAATGTGATGTGTTTGTGTTTACTCGTGCATTTGTGTAAGTATTTTTGTGTGTGGGGATGTGTTTGTGTGTGCATGTGCATGTGTGTACTTTATGTGTGTGTTGACGTGTGCATGCATATTTAAGAATGTGTTTGTATGTTTTGCATTCGTCTGTCTCCATGCTAGAGCATACATGTTTGAGTTTGTGCATGCACTTACAAGTGTGCATGCAATTGTGTACACCAATCTATGTGTTGTGCATCAATGTATGTGTTCTTATGTGTGAATGTGTGAGCTCATGTTCATGTGTGTGTGTGTGTTTATTGGCACATGTGTGTGCATGTGTATAGTTGCATGTGTGCAGGTGCTTGTGTGTGTGTGTGTGTGTGTTTGTGATTTATTTTTTGTCAAAGTGTGCACCTACATGTACTTCTATTTATGTACATTTGTGTTAATTTTTGTGCATATCTGTGGGGGGATTGTGGCTTTTTGTTCATGCTTGCATGTGTGCATGTCGATGTGCATATTTGCATGTGTTTGAGTATATGTGAGTGTGAGTGTGTGTGTGTGTGTGTGTGCGTGCATATGTGTGCATGTGTGTGCATGATGTGCGTATGTGTGCACATGTGCATCTGCACACATGCACACTTTCTTATGTGTGTGTTTGGGGGAATGTGTTTGTGTGTCTTTTTGTATTTCTAATCATATCTATGTTTGTGCATGAGTGCATACATGTGCATGTGTGTATTTTTGCATGCATGTGCCTATGTGTATCTGTGCTTGCATGTGTGTGCTTATGCTTGTGCCTGTATCTATGTGCATATTTTTAGGTGGGTGTGCACTTTTCTGCATGTGTTTGTGTCTACGAGTTCATGCGTGTGTTCTTCCATGTCTATGTCCTTTCATGTGTTCAAATGTGTGCTTGCATATGTGTGCATTTATGCATATGCATGTATGTGTGCATTCACATTTGTATTTTTATGTGTGAATGTGCATACATCTTAAGCTATGTTCTTATGTTTGTTGGTGTACACGTGTGTTTATGTGTCAACATTTGTTCATGTGTGTGTTTATGCATCTATGTAAGCAAATGCACATGAGAATGTGTTCATGTGATTATGTGCATGGATTTTGGTGCATTATGTTCGATTGTGTATGTGTGCATGTGTGTGAGGGTGTGCACACATGTGTTTGCACATTTCGATGTGCATTGTGTGCAATTGTGTATCATTGTGTGTAGTTGTGCATGCGTGTGCATGTATTTGCATGTTATTTTCCTCTGAATGTCCCTTTGAGTGTGTGCATGAATGTGTATGTGTGTGTGTGTGCAAAGGTACATATGCATGTGTGAGTGTGCATACATTTGTCTTTATTCATGTTCATATGTGCATGTTCATGTGTGTTGGTGTGTTAGTGCATGTGAGTTTTTCTGTACATGCGTGTATGCATATGCGTTCATATATGTACATGTTTTTTGTTTGTGTGTGCATATGCTTGTGTGAGCATCTTTGTGTCCATGTGTGCATGTATTTGTGTGACCTTTTTAGTGTGTGTGAAAGTGAGTGTGTTTGTGCTTGCTTGTGCATGTATGTAAGGTATTTTTGTGTGCATGCATGCATTTGTGTGTGCATTTGCATGTGTGTGCTTTATGTGTGTGTTGATGTGTGCGTGAATGTTTAAGCATGTGTGTAAGATTTGCATTTGTATGTGTCCATGTTAGAGCATATGTGTGTGAGTTTGTGCATGTACTTATAAGTGTGCATGCAATTGTGTAAACCCATTTTTTGTTGTGCATCTATGCATGTGTGCTTATGTGTGTGTGTGTGTGTGGGCAAGTGTTTGTGAGCATATGTTCATGTGTATGTGTGTATTTGTGTGTGTTTATTGGTGCATGTGTGTGCATGTGCATAGTTACGTGTGTGTGTGTGTGTGCGTGGTTGTGCATGTGCATGTGCTTTCTTTTTTGTCAAAGTGTGCACAAGTATGTGCTTGTGTCTATGTACATTTGTGTGTATTTATGTGCATTCCTGTGGGAGGATTGTGGGTTTTTGTGTGTTATAATGTGTGCATGCCTATGTGCATATTTGTGTGTGTTTGAGTGTATGTGAGTGTGCACATGTGTGTGCATGAGTTTCTGTATGTGTGCACTTGTGCACACTTTCCTATGTGTGTTTGGGGAATGTGCATGTGTCTTTGTGTGTTTGTGCTCATATCTATATTTGTGCATGAGTGCATGCATATGTGTGTGCGTGCATGTATGTATATGTGTGTGCATTTGCATGTGCATGTGACTGTGTGTGTGTGTGTATGTGCATGCATATGTGTGCTTATGCTTGTGCATGCATCTATGTTCATATTTATGGGTGAGTCTACACTTATGTGCATGTCTTTGTGTATATGATTTCATGTGTGCATGCTTCCATGTCTGTGTTTTAGTATGTCCACATGTATGCATGCATATGTGTGCATTTGTGCATATGAGTGCATGTGTGCATTTGCACTTGTATTTGTATGTGTATGTGCATATGTCTTAATGTGTGTGCTTTATGTCTATTGTTGTGCACGTGCATGTGTAAACATTTTTTTGTGCGTGTTTGTGTGTTTACGCATCTATGTAAGCATGTGCACATGAGGATGGGTTCATGTGTGTGTGCATGTATATGGGTGCATTGTGTGTGATCGTGTATCTGTGCATGTGTGTGAGTGTGTGCATGCATACGTTTGCACATGTCAATGTGCATTGTGTGTGGTGTAGATAGTTGTGTATGCATGAGCATGTGCATGTTAATGTGCATGCATGTGTGCATGTATCTGCATGCTTTTTTCCAATGCATGTGCATGTGAGTGTGTCCATGAATTTGTTTGTGTGTGTTCAAAGGTACAGATGCATGTGTGAGTGTGCATGCATTCGTCTATATTCACGCTCATGCGTGCATGTTCGTGTGTGTGTGTGTGTGCATGTTTGTGCATGTGTGTGTTGGTGTGTCTATATGTGTGTGATTTTGTGTAAGTGTGGGTGTGTATATGCATTCATGTATGTACATGTTTTTTTGTGAGTATGCATATGTGTGTGTTAGCATCTTTGTGTCCATGTGTGCATGTATTTGTGTGACCTTTTTAGTGTGTGTGAATGTGAGTGTGTTTGTGCTTACTTGTGCATGTGTGTAAGTATTTTTGTGTGTGCATGAGTTTGTATGTGTGTTTGTCTGTGCATGTGCATGTTGATGTGTATGTGCAAGTTTAAGCATGTGTGTATATAATTTGCATTTGTCTGTGTCCATGTTAGAGCATACATGTGTGAGTTTGTGCATGCACTTATAGGTGTGCATGCAATTGTGTACACCCATCTTTGTGTTGTGCATCTATGCGTGTGTGCTTATGAGTGTGTGAAGGCATGTGTGTGTGAGCGCATGTTCATGTGTATGTGTGTGTGCACTTGTGCATTTATTGATTCATATGTGTGCATGTGTGTGCAGGTGTAGGTGTAGGTGTGTGTGTGTGTGTGGTTGTGCATGTCTGTGTGCATGTGTGTGTGTGTGTGTGTTTTTTTTTGTTAAAGTGTGCACATGCATGTGGTTAGGTTTGTGCACATTTGTGTATATTTGTGTGCATGTCAATGAGGGGGATTGTGGGTTTTTGTGTGTGCTTGCATGTGTGTATGCCTTTGTGCATATTTGTGTCTGATTGAGTGTGTGTGTGTGCTTGCATGTGTGCATGAGTGTGTGTGTGTGTATGTGTGCACATGTGCAAATTTTCTTATGTGCGTGTTTCAGAGAATGCACGTGTCTTTGTGTGTCTATGCTCATACCTATGTTTATGCTTGACTGCATGCATATGTGTGTGTATGTGTGTGTATATGTGTGTGCATTTGCATGTGCATGTGCCTGTGTGTGTGTGTGGTTATCCTTATGCAAGTGTCTATGTGCATATTTTTTGGTGGATGTGTGTGTGTGCTTGTGTGCACATTTGTCTGCATGCATGTGTGCATGTGACTGTGTGAGCATGTGCATGTATGTGTTCATAAGTCCATGAGTGGGTGCGTGTATATATGTATGTTTGCATATGCATGTGATATTGTTCTTATGCATGTCCATGTGTTTGCATGCATGTGTGTATATGTGTGTGTGTGTGTGTGCATATGTGAATGCATACATGTATATGTGTGTGAGTGCATGCATGCATGTATGTGCATGATTGTTTGTGTATGTATGTGTGTATATGTGCATAAGTGTGTGTGTGCATTTGCATGTGTGCGAGTGTGTGTATGTGTGTTTTTGTGCAAGTATTAGTGTGCATGGGTGTGCATGTGTGTGTCTTTGTGTGTTCTTATGATGTGTGCTTGAGTGTGTGTGTAGTTGTGCAAGTGTGTATATTTGTGGCTTTGTGTGCATGGGTATGCTTACATGTGTGTGTATCCATGTGAGTGTGCATGCATGTGTGTATGGGGGTGCTTATGAGAATGTGTGTATGTGCATATGTGTTCATAAGAGTTCATATATGCATGCATGTTTGTATGTGTGTCCATTCATATGTGTGTGGGTTGTCGATGTGTGCGTGTGCATGTGCATATGTGTATGTGTTCGTGCATGTGTGCATGTTTTTATTTTTCGTGTGTGCTTGTGTGCATGCATGCTTGAGTGTGTGTATGTGTGTTTGTGTGTGCGCTCATTCATATGCATGTGAGCATGCTTGTGGTTGTGTATGTATGTGTGCTTGCTTATGTTTGCATTAGTATGTGTGCATCTCTGTGTGTATGGATGCACACATGATTGTGTTCATGTGTGTGTATATGTGTGTGTGTGTGTATGTGTGCATGTGTGTTCAGATATCAGTGAGTCTCTATGTTTGTGTGTGAATCTACTTATGTGGGTGTGTGTGCATGATCACCCATGTGCATGTACATGTGTGTGTGCAAGAGTGCATGTATGTGTATGTGTGTGTGTGCATGTATGTTTGTTTGTGTACTTATATGTGTGCATGTGTGTATATGTCCATGATGGTGTTGGTGTATGTGTGTTTATCTATGTGTGTGCTTATGTGTTTGCATGTGTGTTTATGTTTTTGTGCCTATATGTATGTGTATAATTTTACTGTGCATGTATGTGGGTTGTGTGTTCGTGAGTGTGTGCATGTGCATGTGTGTAATTATGAATGTGTGTTTGTGTTTGAGTTTATTTGTGCATGTGTGCATCATGCATGTATGCATGTCTATGAGTGTGAATATGAGTGTTGAGTGTGTCTGTGTACACGTGTATTAGTGGGAGTGTCTGGCTGTGCATGTGTTTGCATGTGTGTGCATGTGTGTAATAATGCATGTTGTTTGTATGTGTGTGTATGTGTACATGTGTGTGCATATGCACATGCATATGCGTGTAGTTACATGTGTGATTGTGCATTTGTGTGTGTGTGTATGTGTGTGCATGCATGTGTGCTTGTGTGTGTGCAAGTGTCTATTTGAGTGAGTATTTGTATGCACACATGTGTGTGTATGTTTACAAGTGTGTGCATATGTACATGTCAGAGTTTTTGTTCATGTGCGTCAATGTGTCTATTTGTGAGCATATTTTATTTGAGCACGTGGGTATTTGTGTGTATGAATGCTCGTGTTCATGTATGTGTGTGTGTGTGTGCATGTTTTTGTTTGTGTATGTGTGTTTGTGCAAGCATGCGTGTGTGTGTGTTCACTTGTGTATATTTTTTTATGCTTTCTTCTATGTGTGTGTGTGCACATGAGTGTAGGTGTGTGTATGCATATGTGCTTGCTCATGTGTGCATGTGTTCGTATGTGATTGTGTGTGTGTTTGTGTTTACATATGTGTGCATGTGTTTTTTTGTGTGTGT
Organism: Vanilla planifolia; assembly: GCA_023846275.1. Classification (NCBI taxonomy): domain Eukaryota; kingdom Viridiplantae; phylum Streptophyta; class Magnoliopsida; order Asparagales; family Orchidaceae; genus Vanilla; species Vanilla planifolia. Next base: position 211,060 of record JAIUJO010000430.1, read on the forward strand.
TTGAAAGTGTGTGTGTTGTTGTGTATGCACATGTGTGTACATTTGTGCACTTGTGTTTATATACATATGCATGTGTAAGTTCATGTGTTTGTGTCTGTTCGTGTGTGTGTGTTCACATGTGTGAATTTCTATATGTGTGTGTGTGTGTGCATGTCTAAGCATATCTATTTGCTTTGGTTATGTATATGTGTGGGGGTGTTTTCATATATATATATATATATATATATATAGTGTGTGTGTGTGTGTGTGCATGTGTGTGCACTAGATTATGTGTGTCTGTTTGTGTGTGTCTGCACTTGTGTGTGCGTGAGTGTGCTAGTGTGTGTATGGGTGGGTGTTTATGTGTGTGCCTATGTGTGCACACATGAATGTGTGTGAGTCTGTTTGTGTGCATGCATGTGTATTTGTGCATGTGTGTGTCTGTGTCTGTGTGTAAACATGTGCACAGATGTGTATGTGTATATATGTGTGTAAGCACATTTGTATATGTTTTTGTTTGTGTGCATGTATATGTGACTATGTGCATGTGTATTTTTGTGCATGTAGTTACATGTGTGAGTGTGGGTTAATGTTTGTATGAGCTTGTGTGTGTGTTCATGAACATGCATGTGTGCATATGTGTGCGTGTTTGTGTGTGTGTGTTTGTGTGCATGTGTTTGTGCGTATGCATACATGTGTGTGTACATCCATGTCTGCTTGTATTAATGTGATTGTATTTGTGTGTATGCATCTATGCATGTGATTGTGTATATTTTTTCATGTGTGTGTGTACGTTTTAGGTTATGTGCATGTGTGTGTTTGTGTTTACGTGGGTATATATGCGAGTTTTCATTCATGTTTGCATCTGTGCATTTATGTGTGTGTGGTGTGTGAGCATGTGCACATGTGGGTGCGTTCATGCATGAGTCTATGAGTGTATGCAAGTGCATTGTGTGTACAATGTGTGCTTGTGTGTGCATGTGTGCATTCAAGTGCCTACATGTGCATGTACATGTAGGTGTGCATGCATTTGTATTTGTGTATCTATCTACATGTTTGTTTGAATATATGTGTACATATGAAGGTGTGTGTGTGTGTGTGTGTGTGTGTGTGTGTGTGTGTGCAATGGTATGCATGTGAATGTGTTTGTCCATATTCGTATGCATGTGTGTATGTTAGTGTTAGTGTGTGTGTTGTGCATGTGTGTGCAAGTTTTTGTGTACATGTGTGTGTGCATGTATGTTTGTTTTTGCGTGTAAGTGTGCATGTGTGTGTGCATGTGAGCATATTTGTGAGCGTGTGTGCATATGTGTGTATTTGTGTGATTCTTATTATGTGTGCATATGAGCACATGTGTGAATGCCTCTGCACATCTGTATGTATTTTTTGGTGTGTACATGAGTTTTGTGCATGTGTGTTTGTCTATACATGTGTGTGCATTTGCTTTGCACACATGTCAATTTGTTTGTGCATGTGTGCATGTATTTTCCACACATCTATGGGCATGTTAGTGCATACATGGTGTGTATTTGTGTTTGTACATGTGACTACAAATTTGCATGTAATTGTGTACATGCATCTTTGTTTGTGTTCATGCATGTGAGTACAATTATATATGTGTGTGTGTGAATGCTTGTATGTGTGGGCCTATGTTCATATGTCTGTGTGCATGTGTGCATACAAACTTGTGGGTGTGTTTGTGACTGCATATGTGAGCATTTGTGTAGTTGCCTATTTGTGTGTGCGTGTGTGTGGCTATGGACATAAGTGTGTTTATGTGTATATTTGTGTCTACTTGTGTGTGCAAGTGTGCATGCATGTGTGTGTCTATGCATTTGTATGTGTTTTTTTGCCTGTGCATGTGTGTGTGTCCATGTGTGTCCGTGTGTATGTCTGCGAGAGTGGATTGTGGGATTGTGTGTGTTTGCATGAGTATGTGTGTTCATTTGTGTGTGTGTTGGTGCATTAGCACTCATATATGTGTGTGTGTTTTTGCTCCTGTGTGTTCAAATGTGTTTTTGTGTGTACATGAATTTGTGAGTGTGTGTCTATGTGAGCATGTGTGTGTGCGCACACATGGGCACATGCTTATGTTTGTATATGGGTACATGCATGTGTGTCACTTCATGCATGTGTGCTCTTGGCTATGTTTATGCAAGACTGTATGCATATGTCTGTGCATTTGTGTATCCATATGTGTGTTCATTTGCATGTGTTAGTGTGTGTATGCATGTGTGTAAACATTCGTGTCTGTTCTTATGCATATGTGAGTGTGTGAGCATATTTTTGGGTGATGTGTATTTATGAGTGCATGGATGTGTGTGTGCATGACTATTTGTGCATATTTGTGTCTATTTGTGTATAAGTTCATCTAAGTATATTTGTGTGTATGTGTGCATGTGCATATGTGTGCAAGTTTGCATGTGTTTGTATGCTTGTGTTCTTGTGCATGTGTGTGTTTGTATCGACGTGTGTGTGACTGTGATTGTGCATTTGTGTGCATGTGTTCGTAGATAGATGTGTGTGTGTGTGTGCATGCATGCTTGTGCATTGGTTTGAGTGTGTAATTGTTAAGTTGTGATGTATGCAGGCTTTTATGCATGCTTTTGTGTCTATGTGTGTTCATGTGTGTTTGTTCATGTGAGTGTGTGTGTGTGTGTATGCTTGTGTGTGTGTGTGTAGTTGTGTATGCGAGTGTGCATATGTGTTCATGTATGTAAATATGTTATAGCATGTGTGTGTGTTTGTGTGCATCTTTGTCTACATGTGTGTGTGTGTATGCATGTGTGCATGTATTTCTATGAACCTTTTCGTGTATGCATTTGAGTGTGTGCATGCTTGCCTCTATGCTTGTGAGTGTGAGTTTGTGTGATTGTTTTTGTGTCATGTGCATGTGTGTGCTTTATAGGTAAGTCAGTGTGTGCATGCATTTTTATGCATGTGTGTATATGTTTTGCATTCATATGTGTTCCTATTAATGCATACATGTGTTTGATTTTTTGTGTGCCTATAGGTGTGTGTGTGTGGGTGCAATTGTGTAAATGCATCTTTAAGTGTGTGTAATCATGTGTGTGCACTTATGTGTTTATGAGCTAGTGTTTATATGTGTAGGCATGTGTTAATTTGTGCATATGCGTGTGAACATATGTATGTTTGTGGGTGCATGTCTATGCATGTGTATAGTTTAGTGTGTTTGTGTGTGTGTGTGTGTGTGTGTAAGTGTGTGCATGTGTGTGTTCATTTGTGTGTACTTGTGTGTGTTTTTGTTAGGGGATTGTGGTGTGTTTGGGTGTATCTATGTGCAAGAGCATAGATATGTGTGTGTGTGGGTGTATGCTCATATGTGTGTGAGTTCAAGTGTGTGTGTGCATGAATGTGAGTGTGTGCATGCATACATAAGTACACATGCATGTGTGCATATGTTTAGGTGCATGCATGTGTGTGTCTTTGCATGCATGTGCATAGGTATATGCATATGCATCTACATGTGTGTAGGCATATATGTGTGCACTTATATGTGTGTGTGTGTGTGCATGTGCATGTGTGTGTGTGTGTGCATGTATGTGTGTGCATATTTTTGAGTGCATGTGTGTGAGTGAATATGCATTTATTTGTGTGTGCATGTTTGCCTTTGATTGTGTGTATATATAAGTGTTTGTGCAACCGTACATGTGTGTGTATGTACGTCTATGTGTGTTTGTGTTTGTATCTGTGTTTTATCATGTGCATGTGTTTGTGTGCTTGTTCATGTGTGTGTGTGTATACATGCATCTGTGAATGTGTGTATGCATTTGTGTGCACATGTCAGTGCATATGTGCGTGTGTGCATGCATGTATGGAGACGCATACATGTGTGTGCATGTGTATGTGCATGCATATATATGTGTATGAGTGTATGTGTGTGTACTTTCATGTGTGTGCATTTGCTTGTGTGCTTGTGTCTATGTGTGTTAGTGCTTGCATTGGTGTGCATAGGTGTGTATGTGTGTGCTTTGTGTGTTCCTATGATTCTATTCTTGTGTGTTCTTATGGTAATGCAAGTTTGTAAATGTGTGGGTATGTGTGTAGAAGAGCTTATCTATGTTTGTGAATGTGTCTATGTGTTTTCATGTGTGTATGTACATGTCTGTGTGCATGTGGGCACATCTAAGAATATACATATGTATGTGTGTCTGCTTTTGAGTGTGTATGTGCAAGCATGTTTGTATGTACATGTGTGTTGCTTGTGTGTGTGGGTTATCCACATGTACATACACCTATGTTTGCATATGTGATGTGTTCATGCAAGTGTGTGCATGTGTTTGTGCATGAGCATGTGTTTATGCATGCATTTGTGAATGTGCGTGTTTGTGCATGCTTTTATGTGTGCCTATAGATGTGTATGTGTATTCATGCATGTTTGTATTTGTATGTGTGCATGTGTGTGTTTGTGCATCTATTCTTGAATTCTTTTCTAGGCACATGGACATGAGCATGTTTTCATGTGTTTGTGTGTGTGTGTATGTATGCTATGCATATGTGAACATGTGTCTATTCATACATGTGCTTATATGTAGGCTTATGTTTCTGTATATGTGTGTGCATGTTTGTGTGTTCATTAGTTTGTGCATGTGTGTGGAGGTGAATCTATGTGTGTGAGAAAGAGAGAGAGAGTATGGGTGTGTGTGTGCATGTGTTTACACTGTTTTGTCAGTGTGTGTGTATGTGAGCATGCAGGTGTGTGTGTGTGTGTGCATGTGCATATGCTTGTATATGCATGTGTAGTTGTGCTTATGTGTGTGTGCATGTATATGTGTGCAAGTGTGTGTTCATATGCGTGCATGTGCATATGCATATGTGTGTATATCCATATGTGGCTATTCTTATGTTTGTGAGCATGTGTGAGCATTTATGTGTGTATGTGTGTGCGAATGTGTTCATGTGAGAGTTTGAGTTAATGTAAGTGCATGTGTTTGTGCACAAGTGTGGTTTATGTGAGTGTATAGGTATTTGTGTGTGTGTATGCTTTTGTGTGCATGTCTGTGTGTGTGCATATTTTTTGTGTGTGCATGTTTTTGCGTGTGTTCATGTGTTTGTGTTTTCATGGATGCATGTGTGAATGTGTGTGTGTGTGCACATTTGTGTGTGTTCTTGTGTATATGTCTTTGTGTGTGTGCATTTGGGTGTGGCTATGTGTGTCTTCGCATGCATGTTCTTACCTATATTTTTGTGTTTTATATGTGTGTATTGCTATGCACGTGCTTATCTGAACCATTATGTGATTGTGTTTATATGTATATGCATGTGTAAGTATGTGTATATGTGTTTGTGTGTACATGTGAGTGGGTTTATGTGTGTGCATCTCCATATCTATTTGTTTGTGCTAAGTGGTGAGGGGTTGTGAGTGTATGCTTTGTGTGCATGTGTGTGTGTGTGTGTGTCTACATGCATGCAAATGTGTGTGCATAAGTTTGCAAGTGTGTTTGTGGGTTTGTGTGGGTGTTTGTATGTGCACATCTATGTGTGCACAGTTGTGTGTGTGCTTATACACACATGTGTCTATATGTTTGTCAACATGGGCACATATATGTATGTGGTGTGTGTGTGTGTGTGTGTGTTTGTGTGTATGCATTAGTGCACATGTGTGTTCATTTATGTTTGTGCTTGTATATGTATATGTTTATGTGTATGTGGATGCACTTGTGTGTGCTTGTGCATGTTTTTGTGTCTTTGTAGGCATGAGCATTTGCATAAGTGTGTGTGCATATGTGTATATTGCATGCATATGCATGTGTGTGTGTTTTTCTTTTGTGAATGTGTGTGTGTGTTTGTGGGCACGTGCGTGTACGTGCAGGCATGTCTATCTATGCACATGTGTACGTGTCTAAACATGCATGTATGTATTTATGTATGTATGTATGTGTATTTGTGTGTGTGTATGTGGGAGGGTGTAGTTATGTATGCATGTGTTTGTGCATGTGCATATCTACATGTGTGTGCATATGCATACTTTAACGTGCATATACATGTGTGTTTGTGTGTATGCATAGGTGTGTATGCATGTGTGTGGGGGCCTTTGCACATGCTCATGTGTGTGCATGTTTGTGTTGTGTTTGTGTTTTTGTGTCTATGTATATGCATGTGTGAGTGTGTGTGGGTGTGTGTGTGTGTCTATACACATGTGTGTTTTTGTGTATGTGTGTTTGTGTGTGTGCATGCATGTGCATGTCTATATTTGTGTGTACATCTTTGTGTGAGTGTGTTTGTGCTTGTGCCTTTTTGTTAATGTCTATGAGCCTCTGTTTGTGCATTTTGAGTTCCTATGTCTATACACATGTGTGTGTGTGTGTATGTGTCTCTGCATTTGCTTTGTGAGCATGTGTGTAGATGAGTGCATGCACACATGTGCATGCATGTGAGCATATATTTGTCTGTGTGCAAGTGTGCATGTGTGTTAGTGCATTTGTGTGTGTACCTATGTGCATGTGTGCTCTTATGTGTGTGTGATCTGAGTGCATGCATGTGTGTGTTATACAAGTGTGCAGGAATATGTGTACATGTGTATATATAACTGTGTGTGCATGTGACTAAATGTGCACATACACATGTGTGTGTGTCTGTTTGCATGCATGTGCACATGTGTGGGTGTGTAATGTGTTATATATGAGCATGTGTGTGTGTGTGTACATGCATAGGTGTATGCATGTGTGCATTTGTGCTTCTATGCCTACATATGGGTATCGATGTGCATGAGCATGCATGTGTGTACATGTGTATGTGTGTATACATGTGCATATGTATGTGTGTGTGTTTGTGCATGTGTGTACGTGTGTGTATCTACGTGTGTGCATGTGTGTGCATCTATGCATGCACGTGCATATGTCCAAGCATGCCTATGATCATATGCATGCTCAAGTCCATATGTGTGTGCATCTTCCTATGCATACATGAGAGTGATAGTGTGTATTTGTGTGCATGTGTGCATGTGTTTGTGTGTGTGCTATGTGTGGTTGTGTATGTAAATGCATGTGTGTGCATGTTGATGCATGCAAGTGTGAGTGTGTGTGTTTGTGTGTTCATGTGCATTTGTGCATGTCTATAGTTGTGCATGTACTTGTTTGTGCATGTTTGTGCATGTTGTGTGTACCTATGTATGTATGTATGCATGTGTGTGTGATTGGCTGTTGTTGTGTGTGTGTTAGTTTGTGCCTTAGTTTGTAGCTATATTTGGTTGTGTTTGGGTGCAAGAGTTCATGTGATATGTTTATGTATCTGTAGGCATGTGCACGTGTGCATGTTGAAGCAAGTATGTGCATATGTGCACACATATGTGTTTGTGCGAGTAGTGTGTGTGTGTGTGTTCTACATCCATCCATGTGTGTGTGTGTGTTTGCATGCATGTGTGCATGTGAACATGTACATGTGTGTGTGAGTTAGTGTACATGAAACTATGTATATGTTCTTTTATACATGTATGTGTGTTTGCGTGTGTGCTTGTGTGTTTATTTATGCTTGGGTGTGTGTTTTTGTATGTTGGCTTATGCATGTGCATGTGTTCATATTTGTATCTGTAAGTGTATAAGTCTTTGTGCGTGTGTGTGCATGTGCGTTGATGTGCATTCACAACAGTGTATGTGTGTTTATGTCTATGTCTGTATGCATGCATATGTATGTTTGTGTGTATGTGTGTTTATGCATGTTTATAAGTTTGTGTATGTGTGTTCAAACTATCTATGTAAAGAGAGGCATGTTTGTATGAGTGTGGGTGCATGCATGTGTTTGCTACCATACAAGTATGTGTGTGTGCATGTGCATGCAACCACATGTGTGCATGTGGAGTGCATGTGTGTTTGTGTCATGTTTGTTGGTGTTTGTGCATGTGTGTATGTGTGTTTGCATGAGTTCATGTGCATGTGCACATGAGAGCACATGTGTTTATATGTGTTCATGTATGTGTGCTAGTGCATATGTCTGATTATGGATGTGTCTCTACATGTGTGTGCAAATGTGCATCTAAATGCATGTGTGCATGTGTATGGAAGTTTGTTTCTAGGTGTTCCTATGTGTTCATGAGCATGTATTTGCGCTTATGCATGGGTGTTTGTATATGTTGTGTGTGTGTGCATGTGTGCTAATGTACACACATGTTTGTACATGTGTGTGTGTTTGGGTGCAAATGTGTGCGCATAGGCATATGCATGTGTGTGTACCTATTTCCTAGTGTTTTTGTATGTGTCTAAGCATATGTGTGTGCATATGTGCATGCTTATGTGTGTGTATATGTGTCTGTGTCTGCATGTGTGCATATGTATTTGTGCATGACTATGCGTGTGTGTGTGTGTGTATGTGCATGCAAATGTGTATGTAGGTATTCATGCATGCATGTACGTGTATGAGTGCCTATGCATGTGCATATACATGTACATATGTGAGTAGTTTTATGCATGCAGATATGCATGTGCATGTCTAAGATTGTGTAGGTTTATGAGTCTATGTGATTCTGTATGTGTATATATGTGTGTGTGTGTGTGTGTGCTTGTGCGTGCATCTTTACATGCATGCATGCATGTACATAGGTGTATGAATTTTCTTGTGTGCATGCCTATGTGCATGTTCATGTATTTGCGATTTTTTGTATGTATGCATGTGTGTGCATGTGTGAGTGTGTGTGCATATGCATGCATGTGTGTGCATGTTTGCATGTCTGCACATGTGTGTATGCATGTGTTCATATGTGATTGCATGTGTAAATGCATATGTATGTGTGTACGTATGTTTATATATGTGTGTGTATGTGCATGTATGTGTGCATGTTTTTATATCATTGAGATTATTTGTATACACGTGTTCATGCACGTGTCTCTAAATGTGAGTTTGCATGTGTGTGTGTGTATGCATGTGTGTGCATGTTAGCATGCATACATGTTTGTGAGTGTGTGCATCTATGTGCATATGTGCATGTGTGTGTGCATTTGTGTTATGTATGTATATGTGTGTGTACACATGTTGTAGTCTATGTGTATGTGCATGAGTGGTTGTGAGCATGTGCACACATGCATGTTTAACTATGTCCATTTGTGTGCATGGGTTTATGTTTGTGTGCCTTTGCACATATGTTTGCATGTGTTTTCTTATGTGTGTGGGTTGATGTGCATATGTGTGCATGTGTAGGTGTGTGTGTGTGTGTGTGGGTATGCTAGTGTGTGTGTGCATGTTAGTGCATGTTTGCATATAGCTAGATGCATGTGTGCATACATGTGTTTGTGTATGTGTATGTGTGTGCATGTGCGCATGAGTTGTCCATGTTCCTATGCACATGTATGTGCTTTTGAAATTTTTTTCCTATGCCTACCTGCATGTGTGTGTGTGTGTGAATGTTTGTACATGTTTACATGTTTGTGTGCATGCACATGTGTGTGTTTGTGAGTGACTGTGTGTGTATGTATGTCTACATATGCATGCATCTTTGTGTATGGGTGAGTGTGTGTATTTGTTTAATTAGGCTTATGTGTGTGTTTATGTATTTGTGTGTTTGTAGGTGCCTGCAATCATTTGATCGTGTGCATGTCTCAGTACTTATGTGTTTGTGTGCCTATGCATTTGTGTGAGTATGTATGTGCAATTTCTTTCATGTGTGCTTTTGCACTTGTATGTATGTGTGTTCACATTTGAGTGCATGTGTGTATGTGGGTGAGTGTGTTTGTTAATGTGCATGTGTGTGTGCATGTGTGTGAGCTTGTGTGTATGTTTTTGTGCATGTACCTATATAGATGCACACATGTGTGTATGTTCATGCATACATGTGTGACTATGTGTGCAAGTGTGTGTATGTGCATTTACATTTTTCTAAGCATGCATGTGTGTGTGTGTGTTTATGTATGTATATATGCAAGTGTGTGCATGTGTGTTTGTGTGTTTTTGCATCTGTGTGCACATGTCTATGTGTATATTCATGCATCTGTGTCTATGTGTGTGTGGGTTCATATGTGTGCAATGTGCATATTTGTGTATGTATTTGTGTGTATGTGTGTGTACATGCATGTGCTTGTGCATGTTTATGTCTGCTTCTGTGCATTTGTGTTTATGCTTTAGTATGTGTGTGCATACGTATGTGAGCTCTTATGCTTGTTCATGTGCATGTGTGAGTATGTGCATCCATATGTGAGTATGTCTACACATATGCATGGGAGAATAAGCATGCATATGCATGTGGGTGCATGTGTAGGAACAAGTGTTTGCATGATTGTCTTTGTATGAGTATGTGCATGTGTGTGCATGCATGTGTACGAGCGTTTTTGCTTATATATGTGCATGCTTGCATGTGAACGTCCTAATGTATGTCCATGCAAGTGTATGTATGTGCATGTATGTCTGTGTGTGTGTGTGTTTGTAGATGTGGGTCTATACATAAGTGCATACATGCATTGGTGTATGTGTATAAGTGCTTATGTGTGTATGCTTTTGTTCATGTATGTGTGTTCGTGTGCATGTGCACGTGTATGTCTATAAGTTTGTTCATATGTGTTTATTTATGTGTGCATTTATGTTTGTCTATGTGTTTGTGTGCATGTGTGTGAGTGAACATGTGCATGGGTGTAAGTGTGTGCACGTGTTTGTGTGTGCGTGTTCATGCGTGTGTGCGTAACTATGCATGCGTGCATATATGTGTGCACATGTGGGTGTATGTGGTTGCACATGTTTTTGCATACTTGTGTGTTCATGTGTTCTTATTTGTGTGTGTAGTGCATGCATGTGAGGATGCATTTGAGCATGTGTATACATGACAATGCATGTGCGTGTATGCATACATTTGTTTGCGACTTTGTGTTTTTGTGTGCTTGTGTGTGTGTGGATATGCATATGTGTGTGTCCATGTATGTTTGTGTGTGTGTATGTGCATGTTCACTTGCACATGTGTGTGTGCAAGAGTGTGTGGACATGCACATTCAAGTGGGTGTCTACTTATGTACTGTGTGTTCACGAATGCTTATGTGTGTGGATATGCATGTGTGTGATTGTCGATGTATGTACGCGTGAGCATGTGCATGCATGTGTGTGTGCTTGCATGTATATGTGTACGTGCATGCGTACATTTGTGTGTGTTCGTGCATACAAGCATGTGCATGTGTGTTCATGACTGTGTGAGTGTAATGTGGATGCATGTGTGTGTGAGTGTGTTTGTGTTGTTTTTGTGTGTGTATGTGTTTAAGTTTTTTGTATTTTGTGGGTGTGTGAGTGTGTGCATGCATTCTATGCGAGGGTGCATGTTTACATGTGCGTGTGTGGGTGTGTAAGCATGTGTTGTGCATGTTTGTGTGTGTGTTTGTGTATATGTATGTGTGTGTGCATGTGTGTGCAAGTGAGCATGCATGTGTGTGTGCACAAGTATCTATCTGTGTGAATTTGTATGTGTGCATGTGTGTGTTATGCGTGCATGTGCATGTTTGTGCATATGTATGTGTTTGTGTGTGCATGTACATGTGTGCCATGCACATATGTGTATTTTTTTTTGTATTTTTACATGTGCAAGTGTCCTTGTGTGTGAGAATGCATATGTGTGCATGTATATGTTTTTGTGTGTGTGTGTGTGTGCACAAGCTTATGTGCTTGTGTGTAGGTGTATTTATGTACATGTTTGGGCCAAGGTATCCTCATTTGTATGTAAGGTTGTGCACTTGCATGCAAGGACGTGTCTATGTGTTTGCATTTATATGAATGTGTGCATGTGTGTTTGCACATGTGTATGGGTTTGTGTGTTTGAGCATGTGTAGATGTGTGCTACATAAGAACATGTGTGCATGAAGGGGAGGATGAGGTGTTGGTGTGTGTGAGAGTGCATATCAATGTTTACATGTGCACAAATATGTATGTCTGGAAGTGCATGGTCATGTGCATATGTTTGTGTGTGTGGGTTTGCATGTGTGTGTATGTGTCTACATGTATGCTTGTGTGTGTGCATGTGTGTATGTGCATATATAGGTTTGTGTGCATGTGTTTATGTGTGTGTACCAGTAAATGTGAGCAAGTGTGACTTTGCATATGTGTTTGTGTGTGTCTATGTAAGCATGTATATGCTTATACACATGCATGTATGCATGCATGCATGTGTGTGAGTGAGTGAGAGAGTGTGTGTGTGTATGTGCTTGTGTTTGTACATTTGTGCACCCTTGTGCATGAATTTTTAGGTGTGCATGTGCGTGCGTGCATGCACATAGGTTTGTGTGGATGCAAGTGTGTGAATTAGCACATGTATGTATATGTGTTTGCATGTCTATTCATGCGAGTGTGTGTGCATGTCTACATTTGTAATTGCATGTGCTTGTGTGCGCGCATGTGTTTTTGTGCTTATGCATTTTATCTATGTGTAAAGGCACACATGTGTGAATGTGTGTGTATGTATGGTTGTGTATTTTCATATGTGTACATATGCATGTGTGTGTGTGTTTGTGTATGGATCAGGGTGTGTGTGCATGTCTGTGTCTATGTGCATGTATGCGTCTGTGTGCATGTGTGTGCATGGGTGTGTGTGTTTCCGGTCTTGTGTGTGCATGCTTGTTTGTTTGTGTGTGCATATATTTGTGCATATGTATGCTTGTGTACATGTGTCCATGTTCATGTGCATGTGTAGTCACTTGTTTGTGTGCATGTGCGTCTATGTTTATGCATATGTGTTTGTGTGTGTGCATGTGTTCTTGTTTGTGTTTGTGTGTATACATATACAAGTGTTCGCATGTGTGTGTGTGCATGCATATGTGTGTAGTCATGTGTGTGTATATGTGCATCATGTGTATGGGGATATATTTGTGTCTATGCATGTATGTCCTCATGTTTATGTGCATGCAAGTTTCTATGTGCATCTATTTATCCATGAGTGTTTGTCTTTGTGTCTATGCATGTATGCATGTGCATGCACATATGCATGTACATTCATGTGTGTGTGTGTGTGCATGTATCACTTTATGTGCATGCCTATATCTTCATGTTCATATGCATTTATGAGCTTTTTTCCATGTGTTTGTGTGTGTGTGCATGTGTGGTGTGCATGCTTGTGCACGTGTATGTACGTGTTTGTGTGTTGCATGCACTTGCATGTGTGCACACATGTGTATGTGTTTGAATGCATGTGTGTGTGTGTGTGTTCGTGAGTATGGGTTTGTGCCTGTTCATATGCATGAGTGTATGCATGTCAGTGAGTTTCTGATTAGGGGTGTGTGTAGGTTTGTGCACACACATGCATGTGTGTATGCATGCATGTGTGTATATCTATGTGTATGTGTGTGTGTGTGCACATGTACATATGTTTATTGTATGTGTGCATGCCATATATGTGTATATATGTATGTGTATGTGGTTATGCATGTGTCTATTTAAATGCATGTGAGCGTGTGTGTGTGTGTGTGTGTGCCTGTGTGCACTGGTGCTTACACACATGTGTGGGTTCATGTGTGTGCCTGTGCAGGTATGTGGGTGTGCAATTATGTTTTTGTGCATTTGCATGTGTGTGTGTGTGTGCATGTGTACATTATTGCATGCATGCATATCTATGAATATTTGTATAGTTTTTTGTGTGTGCACATACTTATGTACATGTGTATGTATGTCTGTATAGGTGTGTGAATGTGTACCTAGGTTTGTGTATACATGTTTGTGCATGTGCATTTATGTGAGAGTGGGCTTGTGTGGGTATGTTTGTACATCTATGTGTGCATGTGCATGTTTGTGTATATGTTTATGGGTGTGTATGCATTTGTGTACATACCTATGTGTGTTGGTGTATCCACATGTCTGTCTATGTGTGGGTGTGTATGTATGTTGCGTATGTTTGTGCATGTTTGCGTGGTAGTCTACATGTGTGTGTGCATGATTGTGTGTGTGTGTGCACATTCACATGTTGACTTGTTTATAAGTCTGTTTGTCTTTGGGTGTGTCATGCATGCATGTGTATGTTTGTGTGTACATATATGTGTATGTATGTTTATGCATTCCTACTTCTATGTGGGCATGTGCATGCGTGTGTACTTATGAGCGTGTGTGCACTTATGTGGGTGTATATGTGTGTGTGCATGTTCTTTAGTGTGTATCTATGTATTCCTACATGTGTGTGGGTGTGCATATTTGTGTAGATGCATATGCATGTATGTGTGCTTTTACATGTGAATATGCTTGCATATGTGATTAGATGTGTGTGCTTATCCATTTGGAAGTGCCTGTGCATGTGTGTGTGTATGTCTATGTGCATGTATGAGTGCTTGGGTATTTACATGTGTTAGTGTTACTACATGTGTGTGCTTGAGTGTGTATGTGTGCATGCATGTACATGTGTGTGCATGTTTACATATGTATGCCATTGGGCATTTGTGCATTTCTATGTGTGTGTTTGCATACATGAGTATGTCTCTATGTATCCATGTGTTTGTGTTGTTTCATATTCGTGTGTGCTTTTACGTGTTTGTGTGTGTGTGTATTTGTTTGTACCTATGCATGTGTGTGCTTCTACATGTGTGCACGTGTATGTGTGTGTGTGTGTGTGCAAGTGTCTACCTATGTCAGTGTGTGCATGTGTGTGAATGTGTGTATGCATTTGTGTGCTCATGTTTGTGTGAGTGTGTGTATGCATTTGTGTGTACATGCATGTACATGTGTACATGTGTGTTTGAGTGTTTTTCTATGTGCAAGGATGTTGGTGTGCATCTATACATGTATATGTGTGAGTGTGTGCCATGTGCATGCATGTACAGGTGTGTGTTTGTGTTTGTGTGTGCATGCAAGTGTTCCCATGTAAGTGTATTTTTGTGCATGAGTGCATTGGTGTGTTGATGTGTGGGCGCATGCATGCATGCATGTGTGCATGAGTTTGCATGTATGTGTGCAAGCATGCATGTCTAAATGCACATGTGTGGTTGTGTGTGTGTCTGTGTAGGTGTTCATCTACTTTTGTGCATGTGTGTGTACATGTGTGGACATGTGTGCATGTGTTGTGTGTGTACATGTATGTATACATTTGTGTGCATTGACTGGCATTCATGTATATGTGTTTGTGTACGTGCATGTGTACATGTGTGCACGTAATCATGGGTGTGTGTGTCAGTGTATGTGTTTGTGCATGTTTGCATATATGTGTGTGAGAATTCTTGTACTATATGTCTACATGTGTTTGCCTGTGCAAATGTATTTTGCTGTGTGAAAGTATTTTCAAGTATTTGGGTGCTTGTTGATTTTTGTGCATGTTGCATGTGTGTACATGCATGTGTTTGTGAATGCAGACCTATGTGTGTGTGTGTGAATGGATGTGCATAGGTGTGTTTGTGTGTGGGTGTGTGTCTATGTGAGTGTAAGTGTGTGTATGTGTGTATGTGTGTACTTGTGTGTGTGTGTGTGTATGTGTGTATGGGTCCATGCATGTGCACTTGGGTGCATGCGTTCATATGCCTATGTGCATATGTGTGCATAAATGTATACAAGTGCTCATGTGTGCATGCATGCACATGTTTATATATGTGCGAGTGTGCATGTGTGTGAGTGTGCACATGCATTTTTGTGCACATGTGTGTGTGTGTTCATGTGTGTTCATGTGTGTTCATGTGTGCATGAGCATGTATGGCTTTGAGTGCATGTGTGTGTGTGTGTATGAAAGTTTGTATGCATGTGTATGGTGTTGAGCATGTGTGTGTTTGTATGTGCTTATACAAGTGTGTTTTTACTTGTGCAAGTGACTGTTTGTACATATGTGTGAGCATCTATGTGCATGTATATGGTGTGCTTATATGCATGTGTGTATGTATGAGTGATTTTGTTTGTGTGCATTTATTGTTTTGCATGTGTACATGTGTGGTTGTTTATGTGATTACACATGCATATGTGCCTTTGTGTGTGTCTGCATGGGTCTGTCTATGTGTCAGTGTGCATGTTTGTACATCTTGGTCTTGTTTCTACTTGTGTGGATGTGTTTTCAAATGCATGTGTGCTTGTGTGTATGTCGACCTGATCATGTGTGTGTGTGTGTGTCTTTGCCTGTGGATGTGTGTGCATGTGTGGGTGTGAGTGCACAGGTGTGTTTGTGTGCATGTACTTGTGTGTATGTGTATATGTATGTAAGTGTGTTTGTGTGCATGTATGTGTGCATGTGGGCACATGCATGCATATATGTTTGTAGATTGTCCACATGTCATGCCAATGTGCGTGCATGAGTGCATGTCTTTGAATGTGCATGTGCATGTGTGTGTGAGTGTGTGCATGTATGTGTATGCGTGTGTGTGTACATGTGCATGTGCACATGTTCGTGTGCATATATCTACATTCTCACACATTTGTGTGTGTGTGTATGTGCATATGCATGCATCTTCGATTGTTAGTGCTGGTGCGCTTGTGTATGTCCGTGTCCATGCCTATGTGGGTATGTGCAAGTGTGTGTGCATTCATTTGCAAGTGTGTTTGTGTATTTTTTTCATTCATTCTTGTGTGTACACATGATCGTGTGTGTGCACATACCATGTATGTCTACATGTGTACATGAGTGTAGTCATGTGTGTGCACATGTCTGTGTGCATGTGTATATGTAATTGTGTGTGCTTGTGCATGTGTGTCTGCATACATACAGGATTATGTGTGTGTGTGTGTTTATGTATGTGAGCTTGTGCTTGTGTATGTTTGTGTATACCTGTGCAGGTGCATGTGCATGTGTGTGTCTATATGCAAGAGTGTGTATGTGTGTGTGTACGTGCATGTTTGATTATGTGCTTTTATGTGTGTTTTTGTGTGTGTGAGCTTGTGTGGATATGTGTGTGTGCTTGTGTAGATGTATGTGTTTGCATGTGTGTGTGTGTGTGCATATGTGTACTTGCATTTGTTTAAGTGTGAGTGTTTGTGCATTTGTGTCTGTGTGGGTGTGTTTTCTTATATATGTGCAGGTGTGTGCATGTGTGTGCATGTGAGCATGCTAGTGTGCACTTGTGGGTGTGTGTGTGTGCACGTTTAAGTGCATTCGAGCATGCTCATGCATGAGTATTTGTGTGCATTTGCTCATATGTGTGTGTGAATATGTGTCCTTTATGCAACTCTATCTATGTATGTAAGTATGAGTGTTCATATGTGAATGCATGTAAGTGCATGCATGCTTGCATGCAAGTATATGTGTGTGTGTGTGTATGTGTATGTGCATGTGTATGTATTTGTGTGACTTTTCATGTGTGTGCATGCATTTTGAGTTTCATGTGTATGTGCATTTGTGTGAACGTGCATTTGTTTGTGCATGCATTTGCTTGTGAGCATGTGTATACCTGTGTATGTGTTGCGAGCAAGAGCATGTGTGTGCATAAGAATAAGCATGTGTGTGTACATGTGTTTATGTGTGTGTTCATGTGAATGCATTTATGTGAGTGAGTGTATATGAATGTGGGTGTGGGTGTGTGTATATATTTATGTGTTTATGTGTTTCTATGTGTGGATACATGCATATGTGAAAGCAACTGTGCATTCATGCATGTTCATGCATATGAACACATGTGCATGCTTGGGTGTGACTGTGTGCATGCATTTGTGTGTGTTTATGCACGTGTACATGTGCGTTTGCTTGCGTGTGTGTGTTATTTGTGCCCGTATGCATGTGTGTGAGGGTATTTGAGATTATGGGTGTGTGTGAGTATGTGCATGCTTGTATGGTATGCATTTGTATGCATGTGCATGCATGTGTGTGCTTGTGTGTTTAGGTTGTGCATGTATGAATGAATGCTTGTGTGCAATTATGCATGAGTTCATATGTTGGTGCATGTGTCTATGTAGGTGTGTGTGCATATGCATGTGTGTGGGTGTGTTTAAATGCATGTATGTGCATGTGTATGTGAGTGTGTGTGCATGAGCATGTTTACACATGCATGTGCATGCCTATACATGTGCTTGCCTATACATGTGCATGTGCATATGAGGGCATGTTTTTTCTTATGTATGGGTTTATGTGTGTGCATATCTGTATGGGTGTGCATGTGTGGGTGTGTCCATGTATATGTGTAAAAATGAGTGTATGTGTGGGTGTGTGTGCATGTGTTTGTGTGCATGTGTGTATGCATGTATGTATGTGGATGTGGGTGTATGTATATGGGTGTGAGTGCACATGTGTGCATGTGCATGCTTATGTGTGTATGTGTGCATGCATTCTTGTGCATGTGTGTGTGTGTGTGTGCGCACATGTATGTGTGTGTACATGCATGTGCGTGTGTCTGTGTATGTGTACGTGCATGCACATGTGTGTGTGTTTGTGCATTCATGTACATATGTGACTATGTTTCTGAGTGTTTTCATGTGCACATGTGTGTATGCATATGTATTTTTGCATGTGTACTTTTTTATCTTATTTGTATATGCATGTGTGAGCTTATGCATGTTCATATGTGTGTGTGTGTGTCTACATATGTGTTTTGCACAAATGCATATGTGCCCATTAAAGTAAATGTATGTGTGTGTTTACATGTTTGTGTATGCATGTGTGCATCTCTACATGTGTATGTGTTATGCATGCGCATGCTTGTTTTTTTTGTGTTTGTCTATGCATGCACATTTGTTTTTGTGTGTGTTTGCGTGCATGTGTGTGTGTGAGTGCATGTTTTTATGTGTGTGCATCTATGGTTTTGGGTGTGCATGCGAGTGTGAGCATAGGCATGTGTGTTGAGCACTAATGTTTGCTTGTGTGTGTATGTGTGCATGTGTGTGTGTGCATATATATATATAGTGCAAACATATATGTGCTTGTGTGTGCTTATATATATATATATATATGTATATATATATATACATATATAGATATATATATATATATATATATAAGTGTGTGTGTGTGTGTGCATCCACATGTGCATGTGTTGCTATTTGTGTGTATGCATGTGTGTGTGTGTGTGTGCATGTGTGTGTGTGTGCTTGTGCTTGTGCATGTGAGTGTGTATGCATTTGTGCATGTGTGTGCGCACATTTGTGCATGTGTGTAAGCTTTTGCTCATGTACATGTGTGAGCATACGAGTGTGCATGTGTGTGCGTACATGTTTTATTTTTTTTGTGAGTGTGCGTTTGTGCATGCATGGGTGTGTGTGCAGATGCATGCTAGTGTGTGCCTATGTGTGTAACTTTATGCACACAAGTATTTGTGTGTGTGAGTGTGTGTGCTTCTCTCTATGGATATGTGTGGGTTTGTGTGCGCATGTGCATGTTTCTACATGTCTTCTTGTGTGTGTATATGCATACAGTGCATTTGTGTGTGTGTGTATGTGTGCTTGTGTGTGTGTGTTTATATGTGTATGTGTGTTTGCATGTGTTTCTATTCATGTGTGTGTTCATGTGCACATTCACGTGTGTGTGTGTGTGTGTGAATTTGCTTATTCACACATATGTGCATGTTTGTGGGCTTGTGCTTATGCACGTACGTGTGCATGTGTGAGTGAGTGTGCATGCATGTGTGCATATGCATGTGTATGTGTGTGTTTGCATGGACATCTGTTTTAACATGTGTGTGCTTATGCATGCATGTCTGTGCATGCACATGTGTGTGAGTGCATGTGTGTGTGTATGTGTGTATGTACATGTGTGTATGTGTACATGTGAGTACATGTGTGCATATTTTTGTGTGTTTTCTTACACATGTGTGCCTACACACGTGTGAATGTGTGTGCATGTGTGTGTCTGCATGTGTGAGTGTGTGTGTGTGTGTGTATGTGTGTGTGTGCATGTCTTAGTGTGTTTGTGTTGTATATATGAGTGTGTGCATGTTGTTGTGGATGTATACTTTTTTGTGTCTTTGTTACATGTATGTGAATGTTTTTGTATGTGTGTACATGCATATGTGTACGTGCGTGCATATATGTGTGCATGCATAGATGTGCTCTTGTGTGTGGGTGCTTGTGCGTATTTCTGTGTGCATATGTCTGTGTATGTTTGATTATGGTTGGGTGCGTGCAAGCAAGCGTATGTGTGGGCATGTAATTGTGTGCCTATGAGTTCACATGTTTGTGTGTGTGTGTGTGTGCATGTCTGTTCATTTGAGTTTATGCATATATATGTGCATGTATGCATCTGTGTATGCATACACAATTATGTACACATGTGTTTGTATGTACGCATGTGCTTGTGCTTGTGTGAGTGTGTCTATACGTGTAAATTTGTGTATATTTGTGTGTTAGTGTGTATATATGTATTTGTGTGTATCTGTGTGTGTAATTGTTTATGTTTGAGTTTGTTAGTTTATGCATGTGTGCATGTGCATGCACGTTTACGTGTGCAAGTGCATGCACGTTTACATGTGCATGCATATGTGCGCTTGTCTTGTTGTGTGCATGTGTTCATGTGCATGTGCATATATGTGTACTTATCTATGTGGTCGTGTGTGCATGCACACATATTTGTGCTTGTTTATGGGTTTGTGTCTATGCAAGTGTGATTTAGTGTTCATGTATCCATGTGTGCTATTTGTAATGTGTTTGCATGCAAGTGAATGTGTGTATCCATGTGTGCATGCATGTGTATTCTTGTGCATGTCTGTGTGCCTATGTTTTGAGCTTGTGTTTGCATTTTTGTGGTACAATGTGTGTGTGTGTATATGTGTGCTTGTGGTTGTGCATCTACAAGTGTATGCATGTGCTTGTTAATGTTTGTATGTGTATGTGTGTGTGTGCATGTGTTTGTACATGTGCATATGCTTGTGGGTGCATGGGAGCACATGTTTTGTGTGTGCATGTACATGTTGGTGTATATGTGCATGTGCACATTTTTTTATAATTCATACACATGTGCAAGAATGGTTGTACAAGTGTGTGTGGGTGGGTGGATGTGTGTGCCTATGTGCACATGTGGAAGCAAGCATTTGCATGTGTGTGTTTATATGGGTCAATATGTGTGTGTGCATGTGCATGTGTGTCCACATGCATGTTTGTGCATGTACACATATGTGTGTGTGAATTTTCTCATGTGTATGTGCACATGTGTGTTTGCATCTGTGTGTTAGTGCACATGCGTGGGTGTGTATGTGTGTGTGCTGTGTGCATACAAGTATGCATATATGTTGGGTGTGTGCATATGCATGTGTGTATGGGTATGTGCATGTGTTCGTGTGTGTGGATGTGCATACATGTGTGTTTGGGCATGTGAATGCATGTGTGTGTTTGTGTATGTGTGTGCTTGTGCATGCTTGTTAGTGTCATTGTGGATGTGTGTATGTGTTTGTGCATGAGTGTGTGTGCCTATGGGTGCAAGTAGGTGTTTGTGAGTGTGGATGCATGCACATGTGCTTGTCTTCATATGTGTGTGCAAGTGTGTGTGTTTGAGCATATGTGTATAGGTGTGAATGTGTGCATTTTGATGTGCTTGGAAGTGTGCATGGCTGTATGCACAAGCACATGCATGAGCTTGTGAGTGCATGTGTGTGTGTCCGAGTGCTCACATATGCATGCACAACTATTTTGTGTCTGTCTGTGTAAATGTGAATGTGTGTGTGTGTATTCATGTTTTTGAGCATGTGTGAGTATGCACATGTGTGTATTCATGTGTGTATGCATGAGAGTGCATATGTTAGTGTTGGGCATGTGCATGCATGTGTGTGTGCATATGTAAATGTGTTTCTATGTTTGACCAAGTGAGTGTATATGTGTGCATGCCTATGTGTGTGAATGTGTGTCTATGTTTGCATGTCCATGCATGTGAGTGTGTTTGTTTATCTATGTGTGTGAGTGTACAAGTGTGTGCATGTGCATATGGTTGTGCATGAATTTCTCAATGCATGCATGGGTGCCTACACATGTGTGTGTGTGATTGAGTGTGAGCATTTATGTGTTTGTGTGTGCATATGTCCATGTATGCATATGCATTTGTGCATGTGTGCATGTCTTTGTGTGCTTGTCCATATATCTAAGTTGGATGTGGGCTTATGTGAATATGTGTATGTGTGTGTGTGTGTGTGTTTGTGCTTACATATGTGTGTGTGTATGAAAATGCAAGTGTGTATGTATAGATGTGTGGTGAAGTATGTGGGTGTGTATGTTGTATGTGCGTGTGCACAAGCATGAGTGCATACATGAGTGTGAGTGCTTGGGTGTGTTTGTGTGCGCCTTTGTGTTTGCACGTACTTGTCTGAGTGGGTGTGCATGTGTTTGCATGTGTGGGTGTTTGTACATGGGTGCACTTGTTTGTGTGTACATGAGTGTATGCATGTGTGTGTGCATGCATTAGTGTGCATGTGTGTGTGTAAGAGCATATGTGCATTTGTGTGTGCATATTCTTGCATGTGTGTGGTATGTATAGTGTGTGTAGGTTGTATGTGCATAAATGCATGAGTATGTGTACATGTTCTTATGTTCATGCTTGCACTTGTGTGCATCTCTATGCATGAGTGTGCGTGTGTGCATGCATAAGCTAGTATGTGTATGCATGCATGTTTATTTGTGTGGGTTTGTGTGTGTGTGTGTGCAAGTGTGCATATGTATGCATGCGTGTTCCTTCACACTTGTGTAGATGTGTGTGAGAGTGCTTCTATGTATTTGGGTTCATGTGTGCATGCATGTAGACATACTTGCATGAGTATGTGTATGTGGATGTATGCAAGTGTGTGTGTTTGTGCATTTGTGCATGCATGCATTACTATGACATATGCATTTGTGTGTGTGTTCATTTGTGTATGTGTCTATGCATTTGTAAATGTGCATGCATGTTTATGTGCATATGCTTGTGTGCATGTATATGTGTGTGCATATACATGCGTGTGTGACTATGTGTACATGTATGTGTGTGTGTACATGCTTTCTTACAAATGCATGCATGTTTGCATGCGTGATTGTGCATGTGCGAGTGTGTGTGCATGTGCAAGTGTGTGTGCATGTGTGTCAGGCTTTGTGTGTGCCAATGCAAGTGTGTGCATGGGTTTGAATGTGCATACGAGTGCATGTGTAGTTGCATAAGTGCTTGTATATGTGTGTATGTGCATGTGTGTGTGTGTGTGCTTGTGTTGAAGTGTGCACATGTGTGTGCATGTGGGTGTGTCTATGTTCACATGTGCATGTGTGTTCGTGTGAGTTTGTGTGTATGGGTTCGTGCATGCATCTGTGCATTTGCATGAGTCTGTTTGTACATTTGTGTGAGTTTGTGTCTATATGTGTGTGCGTGTGTGTGCATGTGTGTACATGTGTGATTGTGTGTATACACTTGCATGTATGTTTGTGTGCATGTGTGTATGCATGTGTGTGCATGTGTATGCCTGTGTATGTGCAAGTGTGTGTAGGTGTGTGCATGTGTTTGTGCATTAGTTTGTGCATGCACATGTGTGTGTACTTTTGTGTGCATGTGTGCAAACATTTGTGTAGGTAAGTATGAGTGCACATGTGAGCACATGGTTTTGTGCATGAGTGTGCATGTGTGTGTATGAGTGTGTGTATCTATGTGCATGAGTGTGTGTATGTGTGTGAATGCATGTGCACGAGTGTGGGCATGTCTAAGTGCCTATGCATGTGCATGTGTAGCTACACTTATGTCTTTGTGCATGTGTGTGCACCAATGTTTATTCATGTGCATGTACGTGTATGTGTGCACTTATGTTGGTGTGTGAGCATTTTTGTATCTGTTAGAGTGTGTACAAGCATTCATGTCTATGTGTGCATGTATGTTTATGCATGTATGTGTGTGTGT
Organism: Vanilla planifolia; assembly: GCA_023846275.1. NCBI lineage: Eukaryota > Viridiplantae > Streptophyta > Magnoliopsida > Asparagales > Orchidaceae > Vanilla > Vanilla planifolia. Next base: position 234,668 of record JAIUJO010000430.1, read on the forward strand.
GCAAATGCAAGCAAGTGTTCCAATGTGTGCTTGTGCTTCTATGTGTGTATGCATAAGTACGTATGTGTGCATATGTGTGTCTGTGTGTGTTCATGTTCATGTGTGTCTACATGTACGTGTATGTGCTAGTGCATTTGTGCATGTGCAAGTTTGCATGTGTGCACATTTGTGTGTGTGTGTGTGTGTGCATGTGTGTGTAAGTGCATGTACATTTGTGTACATGTGCATGCATATGTGTATACATTTGTGTGTATGTGTTTGTATGTGTTTAAAGATGTGTGGTAAGGGTTTGCATGTGTCTGTGTTAGTGTTTGTGGTTATACATTATATACTTGTGGGTTTGTGTGTTCTTATATGTAAGTGGGCACTTTCATGTGTGCATGTGTTCCTACATGTGCCCTTATGTGTGTGTGTTTTTGCTTGTGTTGACTCAGTTGTTCTTACATGCATGCAAGTATGCATGTGTGTCTGCATTCATGCATAAGCATGCTTGTGCACAAGTGTATCTGTCGACATGTCTGTGCATGGATGTGTGTGTGTGTGTGCTTGTGTGTGTGCATATACAAGTGCATGTGTTTGCATGCATGTTTGTGCGTATGTGCATTTTTGTGTGTGTGCACACAACTAAGTGTGTGCGTGTGTGTGTGGACATGCATGTACATCAGTGTCGGTGTGTGTCAGCATTTTCGTGTATCTATATAAGTGTGAGTGAGTTCATATGTGTGTGTTTGTATGTGTCTATGATTTTATGTTTGGGTTGTGCACATGTGCATGTATGTGTGTTTGAATGTGTGTCTGCATGCATGTATGTCAATGTGTGTGTTTGTATTTATGTGTATATGAATGCATGTGCATCCATTTACTTGTGCTTGTGTGTGTGCTCATTTTTGTGTTTGTATGTGTGTACTTGTGTGCTTGTGTGTGCATGTGGATGGGTATGTCTAAGTTCATGTGTGCACGTGTGTGTTTGTGCATATCTATATGTGTGTGTGTGCTTATGCATGTGGATGCATGCATGTATTTGAGTCCATGTGCTTTCGTGTGCATGTCTGCATGCCTATGTGTAAAGGTGTGCATGTACATGTGTGTGCACAATTATGTGTATGTTTGTGTGTGAGAGTGTGTGCATGTGAACGTGCATATGAGCGTGCATGCGTATGTGTGCATGTGTATGTGTGTGCATGTGCATGTGTGTGTATGTGTGTGCTTGTATGTGTATGCATGGACTTGTATATATATTTGTGTTTTTGCAAGTGTGTGTGTGTGTGTGTGTGCATGTGTGTGAATTTGCATATATGTGCATTTGTATGTGTGTTTGTGCATGTGTATTTGTGTATGTGTGCAAGTGTTTGTGTTTGTGTGTGCATGTTTGTGCATGTTTGTGTATGTGTGTGTGTGTGTGCATGCATTCATCCGTGTTTATGTGTGTAGGTGCATGCACATAAGCATGTGGATGGTCTTGTGAATGTGTCTATGTAAGAGTGTGTATGTGTGTGTGTGCATATGCATGTGTTTGCATGTGTGTGTGAATTGCAGTGCATGTTAATATGCATAGGTTCTTGTGGTTGTGCTTGTTTGTGTGTGTACTATGTATTTGTCTGTTCTTGTATGCGTGTTGGTGCATGCATGTGTTAAGTATTTGAGTGTGTGTGCATACATTCCTGCATGTACTTGTATGCACAAACATGTGTTTGGATGTATGTGTATCTATGTATATGTGCATGTTTGCATGCATAAGTGTGCTTGTTATGCATTTGTATATGTGTTTGTGCACATGTGGGTGTGTACGTCTGCTATGTGGTGTGTGTGCGTGTTTGTATGCATGTGCTGGTATGAATGTGCATAGGCATACATGTGCTTGTGCATGCACAAACAAATGCATGTGTGCACGCATGTGTGTGTGTGTGTATGCATGTGCATGTGTGTGAGCATGTGTGTGCATCTGAGCATGTGTTTACATATGCATGTGCATATGTGTGACTGTGTTTTTGTTTGTGTGTATGTATGTGTGTATGCATGTGTGAATCGGTGTGTATGTTTGTGTGTATGAGTGTGTATGCATTAGGAGTGTGGGTATGGTTGTGTGCATGTGCATATGTTTACACATTTGTGTGTACACACTTGTACCTGTGTGGGTGCATATGTTGTGCATGTGTACATGTATTGGTGTGCTTGTGTGTCTATGTGTGTTTTGGCATGTGTGCATATGCATGTGCACATGTTTGTATGTGTGTGTGTTTGTATGTATGTGCATGTGAGTGTATACATGCTTGTGTGCATGTGTGTGTGCACGTGTGTTAGTGTGCATGCATTATGCACACTTGTCCATCTATTTATGCATGAGTCTAGTACTGTGTGTGTGTGCATATGCATGTGCACATGTTTGTATGTGTGTGTGTTTGCATATATGTGCATGTGAGTGTATACATGCTTGTGTGCACGTGTGTTCGTGTGCGTGTGTTATGTACACTTGTGCATCTATGTGTGCATGAGTCTAGTACTGTGTGTGTGTGTGCATATGCATGTGTGTCCATTCTTGTGTGTTTGCATGTGTCCATGTGTGCTTGTGCATGTGTGTGTGTGTTGCATGGTTGCATGTTCTTGAGTGTGAATGTGTGTGTAGGCATGCATGAAACTTTATAGGTCCATGTATGTGAGTCTATATGTGTATGTATAAGTGTAATTATGTTAGTGAATGCATGTACATGTGTGTCTATATGTGTGTGTTTGAATGTGTGAGTACGTTTGTGTGAGCATGTGCAAGCATGCTTGTGTGCACATATGTGTAGAGGCTATGCACCCCATGTGTATGTTTGCATGTCTGTGTGCATGCATGTGTGTGTGCACATGTGCAGATGTTTGATTGAGTGGGTGTGTGTGTTCATGTGTGCAGGTGTGTGTGTGTGCATTCATGCAAGTGTGTGTACATGTGTTGTTTGTGCATGGATATGTTTGTGTGTGCAAGTGCACATGTTAGTGTTCTTGTGTATGAGTTTATTTGTGTGTTTGTTTGAGTGTGTGTGTGTGTACATATGTGTGCACATGTGTGCTCTTATGTGTGCGTGAGTATGTGTATATGCATGTGCGTGAATGTTTACAAGCTTAATTTTTGTGAATTTACGTGAGTGCGCATGTGCGTGATTGTGTAGGTGTGTATGAGTGTGCTTACATGTGTGTGCATGCTTGTGTGTGTGCACGTGTATGTGCATGTGTATGCATGTATCTGTGTGCCTCTATTTTTGTGTGTCTGTAGTTGTACATGTGCATGCTTTTGCAAGCATGTATGCATGCTTGTGCAAGTGTGCATGTTTGTGCAAGTGTGTGTGCATGTTTGTGTGAGTGCATGTGTATGCATATGTGTTTGTGTGTGTCTGTATGTGTGTGTGTGCATGCATGCATGTTCGCATGTTTGTCTATACAAATGCATGTTTGCATGCCAGTGAGCACGTGTGTGTATGCAAGTGTGTGTATCACCATGTTTGTGTTTGCATGTGTGTGGGTGCTTGTGTACAAGGATATATGCGCGTGTATGTGTGCGTGATTATGTGTGGGTCCATGAACACATATGTGCAATTGTGCATGAGTTCATTTATGTGTGTGTGTGTGTGTGCATATGCATGTGCATGTGTGTGTGTACATGCATGTGCATGATTATGTGTGTTGTTTGTATGAGTCCCTGCATGCGTTTTTGTGCTTGTGCATGTGTGTGTGTGTGTATATGTGTGTGTTTACATGTGCATGAGTGGTCATGTGTGTGCCTATATATGTGTTTATGCTTGCTTACATATAGGCATGGAAGCAAGCATGTAAATGTGTCTGCATGTGCATATGTTTTTGTGTGCATGTGTATGTTTGTGTGTTTGTCTTCATTTATGTGTGTGTATATGTGCTTGAATGCGTGCATGTGCATGTGTGTGCATTTGTGTGTGTGGGTGTGCATGCATACATGTGTGTGTATGTATGCATGTGTGTCTTTATGTGAGTTCTTGAATACATTTATGGCTATGTTCATGTGTGGTTGCGTGTATATGATCAAGTGCATGTGTACATGTATGCGTGTGTCTATGTGTGGGTCTACGTGTTTTTTTGTGTGAGATTTTGTGCATGTGTATTTGTGTGTTTGTGCATGGTAGTGTGCGATTGTGTGTGTGTGCATGTGCTTGTGTGTCCATGATTGTGTGTGAGTGTGTTGTATGCTTGTGTGTGCATATGTGTGCTATGCATGCATGTGTGCATGTCTCGCTATAGTTATGTGTGAATGTATGTGTGCCTTTGCATGTGTACACGTCGAATGTGTATGCTTTGGGTTTGTAAGTGTGCATGTATGCTTTTGGTGTGTCTGTGAATATGCATACATGATCCTATGTCAATGTGTGTGCATGCATATATGTGTTAATGTTGGTGTGTGTGTGTATACATGTGTGTACGTGTGTGTGTGTGTCTACGTGCATGTCATTTGTGTGTGCATGTGTATGTGTGCATGCATGATTATGTGTGGGCATGTGTTCATGCACATGTGTATTTGGGGGTTAGTGTCATGTTGTGTGTGAGTGTTCACACATGCACATGTCTATGTTGGTGTGCATAGGTTTGTGTTTTTGTGCATGCATGCTTGTGTGTGTGTCTTCATGTGTGTGTGTGCGTACATGTGTATTTTCATGTGTATCTTCATGTGTTTTCATATTTTTGTGCATGTGTGCTCCTGCATGAGTGCATGTGTGCATGTGCATGTCTGCATATGTGTACATATATGTGTAAATGTGTTTGTGCAAGTGTGTATGTCTTCGTGTGTATGTGTACATGTGCATGCATGTGCATTTGTGCTTGTTTGCTTGCATTTGGGTTCAAGTGTGCATGCATGTGTGTGTTTGCATGTGTTTATGTGTATGAACATTTGAGTGTATGTGTGAATGTGAGTGTGTTTGTGTGTCCATGTGGGTGTGTTATGCTTGCATGCATGCAACTATGTGGGTTTGGCTATGTTTGTGAGTACATGTGCCTGAGTGCATGTGGTTGTGCACATGTGTGTATCCTTATCTTTGTTTGCAAGTATTCATTTGTGATGTGTGTGTGTACATGCATGCATGTATGTTTGTTTTTATGGATGCATGTGTGAGCATGTGTAAGTGTGGTTGTTTATGTGTATGTGTCGATTTGTCTTGTGTGCATGCATGTGTGCATGTTTACAATTATGTGTAGGTTTGTGTTTGTGTACACATGAAAGCATGCATGTGTGTATGTGTGGGTGTAGGTTATGCATGTTATGCAAGAGTTTGTGCAAGGATGTATGTGTGTGTACTTAGTGCATGCATATGTTCGAGTGTATGGTTAGGTGTGTGCTTGTGTGTGCGTGTGTGTGCTTGTGTGTGGATACTAGTGTGTCTATGTGCATCTCTGTGTACGAATGCACATGTTTATATGTGGCTGTGTGTGAAAGTTTGCCTATTCATGTGTGTGTGATTGTGTGCATTCATATGCATGTGCATGTATTAGAATGTGTGTGCAAAATCTTGTGTATGTGTGTGTGTCTTTGTGCAAGTGTCCATGTGTCTGTGTGCATGTGTGTGTGCTTGTGCCTGTAGGCTTGTGTGCATGTGCACATGTAAGCATGTGTGTGTGTGTGCATGGGTGTGTGTTGGTGTGTACGTGTTTAAGTGAATGTGTGTATATGTGCCTGTCTGAGTGCACACGTACATTTGTGTGTAGATGATTATGTGGGTGCCTGTGTATGTCCATGTGCATGGGTGTGTGTGCGTGTGTGTGTGTGTGTGCTTGTGTGTGTGAGTGTGCATGTGTATACATATGCACATGTCTACATGTGGATGTGTGTGCATGTGTCTCTATTCAACTCTATGTGTGTGTGTATATATGCATGTGTGTGTACATATATGTGTTCATGTGAGCATGTGTCTACTTGTGTGCATGCATGTGTACATGCATATGTGCATGTGTATGTGCAATTGTGTATGCATGTGCTTGTACACACCAATGTGCATGTTTTCATGTGCATGTCTTTGCATGCTTGTCTATATGTGTTCTTATGTGTGTGTGCCTATGGTTGTGTTTGCATATGTGGATGTGCATGCATGTGTGTGAGTGTGAGTGCATGTGTGCACATTTATGTGCATATGCATGTTTATCTACATGTGCATGTGTTTTGTGCAAGTGTTTGTGTGCATGTGCATGTGTCCATATGTGCGCATGCACATGTGTATCAATGTGCATGTATATGTGTGCATTTGTCTTTGTGTATGGGCATGTGTGCATGTGAGCATCCATGCATGTGTGTGTTTATGTGTGTGATTGTGTGCATGTGCATATGTGTGTATGTGTGTGTATGTGTGGTTATGGCTATGTGTGTATGCATGCATGTGTGGTGGGTGTTTACATCTGTGCCAGTTTGTGTGCACGTATATGCGCTTGTGATAGTATTAGTATATACGAGTGTGCATATTTGTGTGTTTGGGTATGTGTAGGTTTGTTTGCATGCATGTTTGTTTGTGCATGTAAGTATATGTGCGTGCATGTGTTTGTATATATGCATATCTATGCGCTTACATGTATATAAATGCATACTTTATGTCTGTGTGCATTTCTGCATCCAAAAACACACTCACACACAATTACCCATAAACACACGCACACAAGTACGTGCACATGCACATGTCGACACACACACAAACACATGCAAACACTAACACACACATTCACATGCATTCATACACACATTAACAAGAACAAATATACACACACATGCAGACACGCATGAATGCATGCATGTAAAAATACACACAAACATACACACATGCACATGCACACACATAGACACACACGCACTCACACAAGCACATAAGCACACATGCTCACACATGAATAGAAACAAGCAAGTACACACACATAGGTACGCACGCACGTACACACACATGTAGACAAGCACACATACACTAACCTGTACAAACAAAAGCATCCTCTCACACACACAAAGACACATACATACACACACACAAATATGATAATGCACAAATATGCACAGACACACAAGCAGAAACATTCACACACACACGCACACACATGCACACACACATAGATACACATACACATATACATAGGCATGGAGAAAAAACATGCATGTATATGCACATGCACACAAATGCATGCACCCAATACACACACACATGCACACACAAACACACATGTGCCCATGCACACGTACATGCATGCATGCAAACACACACTCACGTGCACATACACACATGTGTACTAACATAGATACACACACACACATGCAAATATAACACACACATGCACATGCACATGCACATGCACACACTTAAGTGAATAAGTATTGGCATTGACACATGTACACACACACACACATAATCACAAACATATCTACACGCATGTAAACACACACACACAAATGCACATACATGCATAGCTACTTGCACACACACCTACACACAAACATGCATACAAACAGGTTTTATATGAATACACACAAGCTCACACATACACTCACATGCACACACACACACTCAATAACACATACATACACACACAAATGAACACATACATACATGCATGCGCACACACACTTATACACACATGAACACATGCATACACACTCACACAAACACATTCACATATGCACACATGAACACAAATGCTTATGCACACAAACACATGAACACAAATATATATTCATAAGCACACACTCACATAAGCACACATCCATGCATACACACACTTGCATGCACAACAACAAATACGTGCACATACACACACATATACTCCAAATAGCTTAAAAACACACAAATAAACACATGCATGCACTCACATATACAAACAAGTTTGCATATATACACAATGGCATGCGGTAGAACACACACACAAACATGTACACATAGGTAAACACACACACACATGAACACAAGCATACACACACACATGCACATGCATGCACTCTCATATGCACACACAAACAAAGACATCAACATGCATATATGAACACACACAAATCCACATAGACACACATATGCTCACGTTCACACACAAAAGCACACACACATGTACTCGAACACACATACATGCACACACTTAGAAAGACCAACAAACACCCTCATACACACTTGCACCCACACACAAACATGTGTGCATGTACATATACACACAAACACACAAACAAAACTTGGTGCACACATACACACTTCCACAGGCACATACACACAAAAATGCATATACCATCCACTTGCATTCATATACATGCACAAACTTAAAGACACATGCATAGGCATAATCAGATGCACACATACTCTGATGCACACACACACACACACCTACTTGCATAAGAACACACATGCATGCATGCACAAACACACACATACACTTACACTGATGCACGCATATGCAATCGCACACACACATACACCTATATACACAAAGATACACATGCATAAATGCACCCATAAGCATATACACTCACATACATGTAGAAATAAAAACACAAACACACACATATGCATGCATGAATATAGACATATGTGCACACATTAAGACACAAACAAACACACGTAAACACACACATTCAAATTCAAACACACATGAACACACATATATGCATACACATAAACACACAAGCACACATACACATTCATATGCACATACATCTACATACAAAATTACAACACATACACACACATGCACACAAATACACATACACAGTGGCTTATAGAGACACCCACACATACACATGCACTTACACACACATGGATGCATTCAAACATACGTGCACACGCATACAAACATGCCCACATAAGCTCATGCACACACTGTGATGCACACACACATACATACACAAGTGCATACACACGCATGCAATAACACAATAACATATGTGCAGACACACACATACACACATGAATGCAAACACAGAAGAACACACGTCTACACATGTATGTACATGCATACACAATCATTCACACAAGCACACACACACACAATGCCCATGCACACAAACACAAATGCATAAGTACACACACCCATATAATCACACAAGAACACACCGACACACACACACACTCACATGCACAAAAACTAACACATGCACACACACATACACAAACATGCACACATGCACATGCACACATAATTAGGAAAGTTCACACACATACACATGCACATGTATTGGAAAGCACACAAGCACATAGGAATACACACACATGTGCATACAAAAGCACAAATACCTACACAAATACATACACACATGTAGACATGCACACACACACATGTACACACACAAAAACACATGCACAATCATACATGCACATATGCACACACATACTTGAATACACAAATACTCACATCCACACACACAAGTGTGTGTGCATGCACACACATACAAAAACACAAAAATAATTAGGCACATGCACACACATGCACACACAAAAATATTTACATGCATGCACACTTCCCACCACTCACATATGCACACACAAACACACATGCACACACATGCACCATGACATGCAAACCCACACACACTCACCAACACATGCACGTACACATGCCTGTGCATGTAGTCTCGCACACACACACAAAGTCAAACACATGTGCATAGCAATGAACACACACACATAGACATACTTATGCACACACAAACACATACATGCATAGGCATGCACACATACACACATGTAAAACCATACACACATAAACACATACACACAAACATACATATGCACATACACATGCATCTGTATGCAGTTTCACGCACACGCAAAGACACATTTACATGCATAGCAATACATTCAAATATAAACACACACACACAAAAGAACACACATGTGCATGCACAAGCACACACATGTAATCACACACACAATCACACAAAGACAAGAGCACACGCATATGCATGCATGTGCACATCTATACACACACACACATGCACATGCATGGATGCATAAGACACACAAAGATGCACACACACGTGCTCACACACACAGACTCATGCGCACATGCATGTATGCACACACACACACACACAAACACATACAAATGCTCACACACACATGCACATGCACTTAAACACACATTAACATGAATGTACAAACGTAAATACGTGTGCATACACATATGCACATGCACACAAATGAACATAGATGCACATTAATACACACACATGCACACACATGCATATAAACACACTCACACAAATTTACATGCACAATTACAAACAAAAGCTGACATGTAGACACACATAAATACACTCACTTATACATGCATTGACACATATGCACACACTCACACACGACCATGCATATACATTCACACACCTACACTTGCACACACATACACACACACACATGCTTGCAAGCATGCAATCACACGTAGATACTCAAACAATCACGCACATAAACACAAGCATATGCATGCGAACAAATAAGCACACACAAGTGCTCATAGGCAAAGACAAAAAACATGCATACATATGACCGTGCACACACACACACATCTACATACAAAACCACACATGTCCAAACACACATGTATATGCACACACATAAATGCACATTCATACACTAAAAATGCACATATGAACAACATATAGAGGTGCACACAAACGCACACACATGCACAAAAACACACACTTGCACAAATACATGCACACATATTTTCTCGCATTCACACACATGCACACACTTAAAGGCATATTCATAGGCACAATCAGATGCACACACACCCTAATGCATATGCACACCTACTTGCATAAGAACACACACATGCATGCATGTACACACACACACACACACACCTACACTGATGAATGCATATGCAATCGCACACACACATACATCTATATACACAAAGACACATGCACATAAACACACCCATAAGAATATACACTTGCACACATGCACACAAATACAAACACAAACACGTACATACACATGCATGAATACACATAAACGTACATACATTAAGGCACAAACATAAACACATACACACACATGCATATGCAAACACACATGCACACACATACATGCATACACACACAAATAGATGCATGCACACATGCACACGTGCATACACAAGCACATACACACACATACAAAATTACAAACACATATATGCACACACATACACATGCACACTAGCTTGCAAACGCACCAAAACATATGCATGCACTTTCACTCACATGGATGCATTCAAACATATGCACACATGCATTCATACACAGAGGCTCATGCACACACACACATACATGCACATATGCATATAGACACACACATTAACACACGTGCACACACTACACACACACACTTACACACATGCATGCACACACGAGCACACACATCTACACATGCATGTAGATTCACACACAATCATTCACACATGCACATGCATACACACACAAATGCCCAAGCACACAAACACATATGTACAAACACACACACATCCACATACTCACACATGAACACACCGACACACACACACTCACATGCATAAAAACTAATGCATGCAGACACACATATACACATGCACAAACATGAGCTCTAACACATGCACCCATACACAAACACACACACACATGTAGATGCACACATACTTAGACAAGTTCACATACATGCCTATGCACATGCATTAGAGCACTCATAAGCACATAGACATACACATGTACACGTGCATACACAAGCATAAAAACCCATACAAATACATACACACATGAGTATATGCACACACAAAAAGACATACAAACATAAGAAAATACATGTGCACACACATAAATACACATACACATGCACAAATGTATGCACACACACACACACAAACACATGCACAATCATACACATGAACATACACACATGAATAGACACATTCATCTAAACACACATATGTTTGTGAATGCACACACATATAGAAACACAAACATAAGTAGGCACATGACACATGTGCACACACACACACAAACATGTGCATGCACACACACATAGCCCCCCCCACCACTCAGATATGCACACACAAACACACACATGCACCCGCACATGCAAACCAATACACACACACAAATGCATACACACACTCACAAACATATGCATGCACACATGCCTATGCATGTAGTCTCACACACACAAACAAAGTCATGAACATATGCACAGCAACACACACACATACAAGAACACACATGTGCATGTTGAAGCACACATATGCAAACACAAGCACAATCATATATGCACACAAGAATATACACATGTTTGCACATACATATGCATACACACTCACCCACACACATGCATGCAAATACATGCAAGCATAGCACACAAAAGCTTCATAGACACATACTCACACAAATGGACACATGCACACAAATACACACACACATGCACAAACATACATGTAAACACACACACACGTGCATGCAAACGTATACCCACACAGAAAAAGGTATATACGTGTGTGCATGCACATGCACAGACATCCACATGTATACATAAGCACAAGTACACACATGCACACACATAAAAGTACATGCATAAACACACATGCACACCCATACACATGCATATATGCACATCCATGCATACACACACGCACAAATACATACACCCATAATCGCACTCATATAGGTATACACAAACATACATATGTGCCCAAACATGCACAAATGCATGCAAACTTACATACACATACACACACACACACTCACGTGTGCTTGCACATGCACACAAACACACACACATGCACACACACACACCCCCAAGAACACACACCTGCACGTGCACACAAGCTTGCACACTCACATGAAATACACATATGCAAGCACCCACACATGCACACACATAAGAACATAGGTGCATGCAAGTGCACACATATGCAAACATACACACATGCACATACCTACCCACACAAAAAAAAATGTATGCACACACATACACACTCACACATGCACATGCACATTCACATGCATGCACAAGCACATGCACATCCACATTCATAGGTACACATTCACACACAGACTCACAAACAAGAATGCACACACTCATGCATGCAAACACACCCACTCACACACATGCATGTGTATTGATGCACATAGATAAATGCATGCACTCATTCCTATGCATATACACACATAAGTATGCACACACACACACACACACACACACACACACACATATATATATATATATGCATGTACATACTCCCACACCAACATACACACATAAGCACACACACCTATACATATACAAACAAAGACACATTACACACACACGTTAATGCACACAAACACACATGCATGAGCTATGGATATAGACATTCAAAGATACATACATACACCCATACACATAAGCATACGCACACACAAGAACATACATACACGTGTGCTCATACACAGACACACACGTGCACACAAACATGCACCTATGTATAAACACAAGCCTACACATGCACACACCTACACACACACAACTACACACGCACATGCAGGATCACACTCGCACACACATGCACACATGCCTTCACATTCACATTAGACACAAGTAGGTAAATATGCACGTGTGCACACGCATGCAAATGCATGCCTAGATGCACACACATGCACATTCACACATGACTATATACATGGACACATACACACAAACACATGAACACAAACACATGCACATGAACACACACATACACACATGCAAGCTCACACACAAGCACCTATACACAAACACATGTACACATGCACACACATAGGTAGTCACATGCAGTCAAACTCAAGAACACACATGCGTACATATGAGTTAACATACACATGCACATAGGCACACACAAAAGCAAGCACTTACACACAAACACAAATTAATACACATGCACACATGCATGTAGAGACACATATGCATATGCATAAAGATAATCATGCAAATCTTGCATAGTCACACACATACATTTACGTACATGTACACACACATGCACACACAAATATACACTCATGCACAAATACATATGCACACACAAACATCCACAAAATAACACACACAAATATGAACTTAAACAGATACATGCATCTACACACATATGTATGTGCACATGTGCACATATACATATAAACATATATAGGCAAACATAACCATGCACCCACACAAACACATTCACACCAACACACACACATATGCACACAATGCAAACACATGCACAAGTACACACATGAAAACCAACACTTATGCAGAAGCACATACATGCACCTAGACATGCACACACACAATGCACAAACACGCACATGTACAAAAGAATACACATGTCTAAATAAATGCACAAGCACACATCCACACACACATGCATATACAAATGTGCATGCTAGACATGAATGCACACATGCACATGCACACACATGCATGCACTAGAAGGGCACACAACATGCACAAATACACAAACATACACTCACACACACACATGTGCAAACACATCTGCATATGCATGCACATACACACACACATCCTCACACACATACCAACATATAACCACATAAACAAGCATGAGTGAATGAAAATAAGCAAACATACATGCACCTATGTGCACACATATGCACACACACACATAGAAACAGACACAAACACAATAACAACAACAACACAACCATGCACGTGCATGCACACATACATGCACACACATGTGTGCACATGTATACACATAAAACACACCCAAACACATATGCACATGGATAGACACTCAACCACATATGCAGATACAAAGTCATGCACATGCACACATACCCGAACACACAAGCACACACATGGTGACACACGCAAGAATACACAAGCACACACATGTACATGCACACATTTGTGTGTGTGCATGAACACATGCACATGTGCATACACATCCATGCATGTGTACACACTCACACATAAACATGTGCACACACACGAACACACATGCACACTCACACACGGGCATACGTATACTGCACACTTGCACTTGTATGTACATGCACATACACACACTGACATAAGCACAACCAATCCCACAAACATGCATACATGCAAGTAAATGCAAAGATAGCACTCACAACTAAACTATACACACACACACACACACACCTATGCATACATATGTACACACACACACAAACTTATGCATGCACACAAACATACACATACGTACATGCACACAAATACATGCAAGCACACACACGCACACATGCATGCTTGCACACGTGTATGCACCCATGCATACATAAGAACACATGTGCACACACATACATAGACACACACACACATTCACCAACATGCACAAACATACAAACATGATGCATGCACACACACACACACACCCCTATGCACATTCACACAAACACACACACACACATACACTAGCACATGTCCACACACACAGATGCACAGGTGTAGACACACACACACACATGTACACACAAAGGCTCATAGACATGCAATACATATGTCTAGACATGCAAAATGCAACATGCATGTTTGTAGATGCTTGCACACATATGTGCACATGTAGGCACAAACACACATGTACACATAGATGCACTCACACACACTCAAGTACACATAGATAGAAACTCACATGAATGAACAAATGCACACATAATCATATATGCATCCACATACACACAAGCACAAACACACACACATATACACACATGAAAATGCACACAAATAGACACATGTACATGCACATGCATGCACATGTACACTTACACATGTATGCATAACCACACAAGCACACACACAAGTGTATACATCCATACAAATTGAAACATGCATGAACACACACACACATGCACACACATAAAAATACATACACATGCACATGAACACTTGCACACATACACACGGGTGAAGTCACACACATGCACATATGCACATACAAGAATGATGCATAGACGTATACACATAGGTTAATGCATCAACACAAACACACACATACCTACACACATGCATGCAAACATGTGCACAAGTACATGAACAAACACATGCACACATGTACACAAATATAGGCACACACTCACACACATGTACGCACACATGCATGCTCATACACACCCACAACCATACATGTGCACACACACATGCACATGCACACATACACACATGCACAAACACAAATATGCATACACACACACATTCACACACATGTGCATGTATGCATATAAAAATACACATGCACATGCACAAAAACATAATCATGGAGAGACACAAGTAAACATACAGACATGTAGAAATGCACATATACACACACATATATGCACACACATCGACATGCACATATGTGTAAGGGCACACATGCACACGCACATACACATAAGCACACATGCACACCAATACATACATGCACAAGAACATAGTTACACGTAAATACATGCACAACACATAGACTTAAACACACATACATGTACAAACCACATTCACATACACATGCACACACTTATGCACAAACACACATGAATACACAAACACACCTACACTCCTGACATAAAGACAATCATGTTGGCATGTGCATACAAATAAACACGCATGCACATACACACACATTCACACACACACAATCACACCCCTCACTCATAACACATGCACACACATGCATGCATGTAGGTGCTCGCACATACACGACTCATACATGCAGACAAGCATGTAGACACAAGCATAACCACAACTAAGCACACAAAAACACAACTACACACATGCCTTTAAGAAGTCACATCAACTTTCATGCACACAAATAGCCATGAACATGTGCACACCTACACACTTGAACACAAAAAATCACACACACAAATGTATGCATAGATGGGCATAATTGTGTAGACACATATACACACACATGCACACATGTACACACACATATGGATGCACAACACACACACACACACAAGCAAACAACACATATAAACTTACACACACAAGCTCAAGAAGACATGCACATGTGCACAGAAACATACTTACACACACTTAAGCACACTCGTACAAAAACAAGAACACATGCACATTCACAAAAGCATGCACACGCATAGAGGCATTCACACACAAACACATGTGCACATTGACAAAAGTGCTCACACACATACATGCAAATATGCCCACACATTAACACATACACATGCACACACATGCACAAAAATGCTCATGCATGCATACACACATAAACATGCACACACATATATGCTTACTCATGAACACGCACACAAACACAAATGCAAATGTGCACACATACCAAACACATTCACATGCATGAGAAAATGCACACAATCACACATGCACATGCACATGCACACAAAAATGCACAACAAATACATGTGCATGAAAACATGCATGCAAATGCAGACAAACTTATGCACACAACTACACATTGCACAAAAACACATGCACACACATAAATACACACATGCATACATTCATACATATGCATACACATGAATGCATGCACACACACCCACATGCACACACACACACAAATATGTACAACCACACATGCACATACACACGTAAACACATGCTTATGCACATACAAGCACTTGCAAAGGTACACACACATGGACATGCAAAGATAGAAAAACAAACACACACACACAAATGAACACATAAATACACACAAACATGCACATGCACCCACATGAATGCATGCACACTCATACACATGCACACACAAACACACACACACATACAAATGAAAGCTCACAAAAACACATGTGCATATGCACATGCACACACTAACATACACACCTACATACATGCACACACACACACACATGCTTGGTCATGCTCAATCATACAGACAAACCTACAAATAAACACCTACATGAACACACACATACACACACTCGTGCACGCAAATGCACACAATCACAAAGACATGCAAACACATAAAGATGCATGCACACATAGACAGATGAATGAACACATGCGTACAGACACACACGAGCACACACACTCACACGTACACATATATGCATGCATATAAACAAGTATGCACACATACACATTCACACACATAAGTATGCACAAGCACATAGACAAGCACAAAAACCACACACACATGCTCGAACACACACACAAGTGCACATAAAAACATGCACACACATATGCATGCACATAAACATGCACATAAAAACATACACAAGCACGCACACATGCACATGCATAGAAACAAGCACATACAAGCATACATTCAGGTACACTTGTAGATACACACACATGGGTGTACACACACATGCACATAGCCATAAACACAGGCACATACACACATGAACTCACATGCAAATGCACATGTAAATACATGCACACCCACTCACACTAATATTCATAGACGTACATGCACACACACAGTCACACACATGCATAGACATTCACACAACCATACACAAGCACACAAACACACACTCATACACAAACACACACAAGCACAAACTAACACACACACATGCGCACATGCATGCATACACATGCATGATCTCACATGCAAAACACACATACACACATACACACCACATGAACATCCACAAGCACACACACATGCACGCACACATGTTCATACACACCACAAATGTGCCCACACGTGCATGCACACGTACACACAGACGTTGGCAACGACACCCATACCTGCACATATGCATACATGCATAGACATGAGCACATGCAAACACAACACCCACACATAGACATGGACACGCCTCCACGTGTATGCACACACATAGAAACATACAAATAGGTATATGTACACACATTCACATGTGCATGCACACACACCTTCTTATCCACAAAAACATACACATACACGCACACACATGCATGTTTCAATGCACAAAAAACACATGCACACACACTTGCACTGATTCATACACTCACACAAAAAAGTACATGAGAAAAAATGTGAACACACACACATGTACATCGACACATGGATACAAACACATAGATGTAAATTCACATACACACATTTACATGCATCAACACACATGTATTGATATACACACACATGGACATACTCACACATGCAAGGACAAACACACAAAAATAAACACGCAAAAAAAGACACACATATGCATGCATACACATACACAAGCTCACACACATGATCACATGAGAACACACATACATACACGTGCACATGCACACACACACATGTACATACACACAAAAAATGCACACAAGCACACAAACATGCACATAGATATTAACACAGGCATACACACACAAACACGCACGCATTCAAACACACATGCCCTTGTATAGGAACACACACATACACCCAACTACACATGCATACACACACATTTACGTGCCCACGTACAGATAGGCACAAACATGCACATGCATATGCATAAACACACACATTGACACACTAAAAAATATGCACACACATGTGCACACATGCACACTCACATGCATAAGCACACACACACATAGAATCATGCACACACACAAACATATACAAGCATGCACACATGCATATGCACATGCACACATATTCACACAAACACATAAATACACATGCACATACATGTGCACAAGCATACACATATGCACATGCATATGCACACACACACAAGTGCACATACACACATTCATACATGCTAACAGATGCACATATGCTCATGTACATGCATGCACACATAAATCCTAAAGCACACGTGCATACATACAAACTTATAAAAACACATGTGCACACACACCAGCATACCCACAAAAAATATATACACATGCACATGTGTCTATAGACACACACAATTGCACAAACAACATACATGCACACACGCACAACCATGCACACATGCACACATACATACACACACATAAACACATAAAGTATGCATACAAGTACACACTTGAACACACATTGCACATACATACACATGCATAAATACATAAACACATGCAGGCACACAAACACCACTAACCACACATGTATACACACAAATGTAAACACACATATATGCACAAAGACTCACACACATGTAGGAGCATGCACACAAACTTGCTCACTACCACATATTTACTTGAACACACTTAAGCACACACACACACACATGCATGCATGTAGTTACAGATGCACACATGCTCACACACACACGCACAAATGCATACAAGCACACATAGCCAGGATTACATACACTCACGCACATGCACACATATATGCATAGAATACTCACACACACCCTCACGCACAATTACACACATATGCACACAAAACCACAAGCAAGTCGACACACACATGAATGCTCCTACATGCTCTCACACACAAACGTACAAATGTGCAAATAAGCACATAAATATATGCATACCCTCATACACACATGCATGCATGGACACACACATGTAGACACATGAACACACACATAGGCACACACAAACATGCACATGTTCAAGCATACACACACACAAAACCACACATGCACACACATATGCATACATGCACACATACACACATGCATATGAACATCCATAAATGCACAAACACATGCACTCACAAATAAAAATACACATGCACACACACAAAACTACACATGCATGAACACACCCACACTTGCACACAGTCACATGCATACACATCTACATAAATGCACAAGCACACACATGAAGACACACACAACACACACACGTACATGAACATGAACTTGCTCACATATGCATGCACACAGGCACACAGGCTCATACGCGTGTCCACATACAAACACATGCATGCACACTTACAAGAACAAAGACACACTAAACCACACAGGTGCACACACACACATGCACATGTGCACACATAAATGCCTACACACATATGCACACACATATATGCACTATCAAATAAACACACATTTTATACACACGAAAGCACACATGCATATACAAACACACATTCATAACTAAGTGCAGGTACCCAACAAAAAACACACATCCACACACATGCACATGCTCAAGCACACACACTCATAGAACCAGACATGCGCACAACACACATATTAGCTTGCACATACTAATATCTACATGTACACACACATTATACATACATACACAACACATGGATGCACACACACACACACATAAGAACAAGTACAAGCATAGACCCACACTTGCATATGCTTACACATACACACAAATAAATACACATACACACATATGCTTGTACTAGCACATACACAAATGCTCACATGCATGCACAACAAGTATACTCACATGCACACACATAAGAAAACACATGGACACACACATAAACATGTGCAACCATATATGCACGTGCACACATAAATAATCACAAACCTATACAATTTCACATGAACACACACATGTATGTGTGCACTTGTATACACACCTACACACATGAATGCACATAAGTACACATAAATACATTCACAAAACAACACACACACCTATCCATACACTTGAACATGCGCACACAAACATGCATGCACCTACACAAACACACATGTGCATGTGTGCACACACAGACTATGTACATAGGTGCATAAACACATGCCTACACATGCATACACACATCCACACATTCATACATAAACACAAACTTGCACAAGCAGACATATCCAGAAGCACACACAAGCAAACTCTTACACACACGGATGAATACTTGCAAGCAAAATTAGGCACAGACACACAAACATGTACAAACATGGACATCCATATGCATACACATGCATGTGCACTTGCAAGATAACAAACACATAAACAAACATACACAATAACACACATGTACACACAAGCATACACACACAATCACACACACAAGCAAACATACACACATGCACAATCACACATGCTTGCATACCCCGTACATTGACACACACACCAACAACCACACACATTGACACGCTTGCATGCATAGCACACATAAATACATAAAAATAAGTGCTCATAACACACACTCATGCACTCAAGTGCAAACACACACACACACACACAAGCAGACTGTCACATACACATGGACACATACACATGCACATGTGCATATGCGCACATGCACACAGACACATATACACACATGCACGAGCACACACCATCTTATATACACAGCCACAAAAATCATGTATGCACATGTATAGAAACACAGATATGCACGCATGAAAGTACACACAACATGGACATGAACACAAAAGTATACAAATACACATGCATATGCATACACATATAAAAGCACATCCACACACACTTGTACATTAATAGACATGCACAAACATGCATGCACATGAAAACACATGCATACCCACACACACATAGGCACCCACCTATATGCACATGTAAGGCACACACACACAAACACATACTACATGCATGCACGTACATGCACACCACGTATGCATATTGCACACAAATTCGCACATTCATGCATAACCACAAACATGCACTTGTGCATGCACTAGAACACACACACACATATGCACTTGTGCATCCAAATGACGACACAAAGATATGCACACATGCATCTGCACTCATACACTAACACATGCATACACATATTCAAGTAGTCACACACATGTACACACACACCTACACACAAGCACATACAACACACATACACATATACACATACACAAATTTGCACATTCACACACATAAAGACACACACACATGCACACACACACTTGTAAGCATACACATATGTACAGGCATACCCACTCACATGAACTTTCACACTAGCAAAATTGCATAAAATGCACACATGCACACACACATTAGAAGACACACTATAACACACACACACACATAGGAAACATATACATGCATAAATGGAGACACGTGCATACACACACACACACATATGAACATGCATCCATACAAATAAACATGTACATGTAGATGCACTCATAAATATACACACATGTACATGCACACCCACACATATGAACTCACAGGACATGACACACACACACACACGCAAAATAGAAACACATGTATACACATACACACAAAAAAGATGTAAACACAAATACACACACATACCCATGCACACATGCATATGCACACACATACATGCATGCACATACATGCATAAGAATATGAACAAGTACAGACGCACACACACACACACGTGCACAAACTGGCTCATAGATAAGCACACACAAAGGGCATGTCCAGACACAAAGAGACACACATGCACATTCACAAACATACACGCATGAACACCACAAAAACAAACAGACACAGATACACACCAGAACATAGATGAACATACACACACAAATAAGCACACACACACACACACGTACACAGACGTATGCATGCATTCAATCACCAGACATATCCATACATGTACACACACACAGATGCACAAAGATAGACACATATGCACACAATATTCATATGGATACGCACATACACACACAAATGCACATAGGCACACTGACATGCACACAAACACATACATGCATATGCACACATATGCATGCACTTATAGACAAGAACATAAACATGTAAACATGTATAACACACACATACATGCATGCACACACATGATCACACACACACACTCACACACTCACACATACACTCATACAACCCACAACATACATGTACACACATGTAAATGCAAGAACATATACAAGGGCACACACACATGCATGCATGCATAGACAAATGCACAGACGCACACATACATTATTCACACACACATATACTTGCACATGCTCATAGACTTACACCCCCATACACAAATGTATATGTATGCACTAACACACATGTACAACCAAACACACGTACACACACATACACACACACACATGGGTGCCTAAATGCACACATACATGCACACACAAGCATGCACATAGATGTATGCATGCATGATGACCTACATAGACACATCTATTACTATGCATGCACATTCAAACATGAACACATATGCATAGGCACAAGCACATGCAAACAAATGCATTTCATAAACACTCACACATGCACATATGCACACACCCATACTTGCACACACACACATCCATACAAATACATATTCACACATGCACAAGCACAAACACACACATATGCATGCACACACTCACATGAATAGGCAAGACACACATGCATGTAAGCACACGCACACTCACATACACACACACCCTCACACATGCCCACATGAACACACATACACATGTACGTACAAAGCCACATGTGCATGGATGCACACTCACACACAAACATATGTACTTGCACACATATGCACAAGCACACATGCTCACACATACACATGTGGACACACTTATATGCACACACATCTGCACAGATGCATAAAAGCATAGATAGGCACACATGTACTCACACACAAAATAATATGCTCTCACACATGCACACACTTATGCACAAACACACACACACATAAACACACACACACACACATGCACATACTTCTATAAACACACATGTGCATGCATACACACCTACATAATCTTAAAAAACAAGCTCACATCAAAACATGTACACGATTGCACAAATGCACCCAAGCACTTAGCCACACACACATACGCGTGAATGCGAACATACACACACACTGCATAGAACACACACCGACACACAAACCCCGATACACACATTTCCAAACACATAGAAATGCACACACATATACACACAAATTTATAAACGCATGCACACACACCCACACATACATACACCCACAGAAAACACACTCCTCACACATATACACAAACAAATATCGACACACACACACAGATGCCCATTCAATGCACACATATATACACATACACTCACAAATCAAAACATGCACAAGTACATGCATGCAAAGACATACACATGCACATGCAAACATAAGTACACAAACATGCATTTACATGCATGCTAACACACATGCACATAAACATGCATAGACACTACAAGTTGACACACACACAAACATACAAACACACACACAAACATCCACACATATGCACTAACATGTGCATGCATAAACACAAACACAAACAAATCTACATATGCACACACACACACATGCACACACAAATACAAGCATACACACATATGCATACCCTAGCACATGTAAACACACGTAAAAACCAAAATGTGCATGCACACATGCACACCCATGTGCACACACACATGCACATTTATGCACTCGCACAAACTTGTATGTGGAGTTAAATAAATCACATGTGCATAGAAATGCACATACATGCACAGACAAATGCACATGCATGCACATATAGACACATGCATGCAAACACATCAACACAAGTATAATCACACACAAATAGACACACACTCACACACATACACACACATAGAGAGACATACATGTGCACATGAACATGCACACACACAAGTGTACACACCAGCACATATACCTACATGCTCACACACAAACACACATACATACTCACAGACTACTATGCATACACACGTGTATGCATATAAATGCAAAATTGTACACACATTTTAATGCATACATGTATAAGCATATGTATGCAAAAATATAGATACATATACTAACACACACACGCACATGCACACAGCCTCACATTCACACCCACATGCACAAATTTATGCAGACACACATGCCCACACGCACACTCAAGCACACATGCACATATAGACACACACATGTGTGTACATGCACACACCCACACACACCCACGAATGTTTACACACACACACATGCATACACTTATACACATGCACACACACCCACAAACACCCATACGCACACATGCTCATAAACACATACACATGCATACACATATATAGCTATACACATGCACACCCATGCACAAACTCTTGCACACACATATGAATAAGCATGCATAATCCAACACGTGCACATAGATATAAAAGCAAGGACATAAGTACAAATGCACACATACTCAAATACACACACACACACAAATGTCATGTGTGCACATACACTCATACGCACACATACATGAACACAAACACATGCACACATGGACATAAACACACACATGCACAAGACGCGCACATGCACACACATACACACACAAACATATGCATATACATATACACAAATGAACAAATGTACACAAACAAACACATGTGCATGCATACACACATGCACAAGCACTAACATATAGAAATGCACACACACATATGCTCACAATGACAAACACTTACAAACACACTCACACGCACGTAGACATGCATGTTACCTATAAACACACATATGTACACACACATGCATACACACATGAACAATCACATACATGCACATGCACATATGCACAAACATGCACATGCTCCCACACACACATGTGCCTGCATGCACACACCAATATAAATACACCATGCACTAACATACATATGCACACACACTCACAAAAACACCCATATACACATGAACAAACACAGTCACACACATACATATAGACACATGCATGGAAGTGCACAGACATAAACACAAATGTGTATGCATATGTACTCCTACAGACACACACACATTGACACACAACCCTAGAGCCACACTTGCATATACAAAAAATATGCACATTTATGTTCATAACTATAAACACAGATATGAAGATGGACACACACACAAGCATGCATACATGTACCAAAAGACACAAGACCACATATGTACACACATACACACACAAACACATGCACACATACACACAGACACACATGTGCCCTTACATGTAAGCACAGACATGCACATGCATGCACACAACACATGCACACATACACACAGACACACATGTGCCCTTATATGTAAGCACAGACATGCACATGCATGCACACAACACATGTAAATATACACACAAACATGGGTGTAGACAAACATAAACATACATGGACACACATGCACTCAAGCACACACAAACACATGCTTAAAAGCAAATATAGATATACATGTATGCACGCACACATATGCTCACACACATACACACATGCATAAACACGTACATGCATAAAAACATTGACACACCCCACACCCACACAAACACACACAAACATGCATACGAATGCACACACATGCACATGAATGCATGCACACATGCACACAAAAGCATGCACACATGCACATGCCTATGCATGCACACAAGAACACACACATGCACACACTCACATGTCTATAAACATCCACAAACATGCATCCACACACACATGCACATGCATACACACATTGGCACATTCATTATACACAAATGAACAAGCATATATACATAGACATAAAGCATATGGACACACCCTTGCACAAGGATAGATAAACACAAAAGCACATACAAACACATGCACATGCACACACACACTCATATGCACCTATATGCACACACATGCATTCACAAAAACACAAACACAAATGCTCACATGCACGCATATGTATACAAACTCAAACATGCATGCATAGGTACACACACATGCACATGCTCACTTGTGTACATGCACAAATACATACACACACGTGCACACATGGTACATACTCACATATAGAAACATATGCACACACAAATGTACATGCATACACACATGGGTGTAGACATATCTGCATATGCACACAAACACATGCATAACAACAACCACAAACACACACCCAACCACTCCCACAAATAAACATTCTTAGACACACACACATGTACATGCACACACCTGAATGAGAAAAACTATATACACACATAAACATACACATGCACACACACACACACATACACGAACTTACATATACACAAACATACACGCATGTACATGCAGAAACACACACATACACATTCATGCACACACATACACACATACACATGAACATACACACCAACACACACATGCACATGCATGCTAGCACACACATGCACATCATACTCCCCCACACATACATACACACATAAGTGCAAGCACACAAACACACTTACACAAATATGCACACTAAAACACAAACAAACACACGTGTACACACACATGCATCCACAAATGAACATGCACATGAATGCACAGACATGCACATAACCACATGTATACACATGTGCATGTACATGCATAGGCACAGGCAAAGGCACACACACATACACAAATAGGATCATAGGCACATAGACCCCTATACAAATACATACACATATGCACATACATGTATAAAAATGCATGCACACAAGCACACATCTACATAGACTCACACATACACATGCACAAGCCTGCACACATACACACCTATGCAAACACGCACCCACTGTCATATTAGCACACACACACACATATATATGCACCTACAACAAAAACATGCACATGTGCACTAATAATCATGCATACATAAATACAAAAATACACACCTATTCAACCATACACACATACTGAAACATGTGTGCATACACACAAAAGAAAAAACACACAGATGAATGCAATTAACACACATATATAGACACATATACAATAATATACAAACACACAAAAACATATGCACATGCACACACCCATACATGCATATACACATGTGCACACTCACACACAGACTCTTATGCACACACATGCATATATACACACATAAGCACACACACATTTACACACATGCACATACACATGCATAGGCACACACACACAAACTCACACATGCATAAAAACATAGACATGTAGACATACATGCACACACATACAAACACACAAATGCACATAATCGCACATGTACACATAGGTGCACAGACTACCAATGCATACACATGCATACACACACACATAAAGATGTACCTACAACAAAATACACACGCATACACAAATACACAAACACACAAACACACATGCACATGTAAATGCATGCACAAACACACTCATGCAAATGTGCACACACATATGCATGAACCCACACACACATTCATACATGCACTTGCACACACAATAGAAATGCACATGTACACACACGCACACACGTACATGTATACACACACCTAGAAACATTGACATGCACACACACATCCACACTTGAATACATGAACACACACACACACAAACATGCACAGGTGCACACACAAACACACCTCCACAAATGCACACCTAAACATGTTTGCATAAGAACATAAACACAAAACGACACACATGAGGACACACATGTGCACAGACACATATGCTTGCACAAGTATATGCACACGCACACAAACACACAACTGCACGAACACACTTGCGCACACAAATGGATACACACAGGCACATTCACAACCCACACACAAGCACACACATGAAGTTTCACAAACACATACACACACACACACAAATATGTGCATGTACATACATACATAAGTGTGCAGGTAGACACAAACACATGTAGACACAAGCACAAACACAAACATAAGCGAAACTCGCACATACCAACACACATTAACACACATACACCTGCACACACACACACCTAAATGTAAGTGCACACACACATGCATGCATGTGCACACACACACACACACCACAAAAAACACACAATCCTAAATACGAGCGCACATACACAATCTTACACACACACACATATGCATGCATGCCTGTGCACACATATAGACAACCCCACACACATACACAATCTTATGCATGCACATGCATAGAACACATACATGCACACACATGCCCACAAACAAAAACATGTGCATGCACACACTCATTTGTACACACACGTATTGTACACATACACACATGCACACATATCGAGACACATAGACATATGTGTATATAAAGAAATACACACATGAACAACACACACACAAACTCATGCTCACATGCACACACATATGGACATCCACACACATACATCCACACCAACACATGCACACACACATGCACTCATGCCCACACACACATTAATGCACACACATATAAAAAGAAAAGTAAGAACACATATATGCATAAGTACGTGCATACACATATGCACAAGGATACACATTTGCATAGAATTGCATACACACACACACCTACACAGATGCACACTTGTATACGTGCACATAACCACACATACACATGTGTACATGTACTAACACACACACGTGAACACAAGCATGCAGGCACATGTGCAAAACCCACACACACATACAAATACATAAACACATATACTCAGATGCACATGTAATACAAACTTGCACAAACACACATGCACACTCTCACACACACCATTACACATGCATACCCACTCACATACATGCACAAATATGTAAAGACACATACACACTCATACAGGTCCAAATATGCACACATGCACACACACTCCTATGTGCATACATGCCCATGGATGCACACACATACACACATGCACTTATGCATACACAAGAAGACACACACACACATACACATGTTCATGTATAGCTACGAACACATGCAACCACACACATGCATACACATGCACCCACAAGAACGTACAAACATAGATGAACACATGCACACACACATAAGAACATATGCATACATGCACATCCATACACATGCACAAGCATAAATGCGTACATTCTGATATGCATATACATGCATGCATATAATAATTTGCACACATGCACTCACATGCACAACACATACACATGCATAAATGTGCATGCACACGCACTAACACTAGCAAAAATTTATGCAAAAAAACACGAAAACACACTCACACACAAATACAAAACATTTATATAAGCATGCACAAACACACCCACATGCACACAACCAACACTTGCTCTCACCCATACATGCAAACATGCACACTTGTGTACACACATGCTCTCACACACACACACACACAAGCACATACATGATCACACATGCACACTTACACGTATACACACATGCACACATATCCATAGACATTCATGATGTACATGCACACACACAAACACAAATGCAACCACACATGCACAAAAATGCACACACACACACACATATGCACACATGCACACTTACATGTATACACACATGCACACATACCCATAGACACTCATGATGTACATGCACACATACAAACACAAATGCAACCACACATGCAAAAAAATGCACACAACACATGTCCAAACATGCACATGCACATAAATATGCACACTCTCACACACACACACACATGGGCACACACATAAACTTGTACTTGGACATGCATGCACACACAAATGACAATGCACATACACACATGCATGTATGCATGTAAGAACATGCACATGCATGCACCCATAAACACAAACATACTCACATGCGTGCATACTTGCCCACATGCCCGCACACTTAGAAACATGCAAGCACACACGAGCACCCATGCACACACACACACACAAATGCACACACATGCAAATATCAAAGCATGCACATACAAATTTACATGTATATGTGCATACACACACACACATGCATAGCCATGCATGCCCAAACAGACATGCAAACACACATGCACACACACACATGCATGCACAACCACATGCACACACACACACATAGACATACACATGGACAAACACTAAGATAATCACTCACACACATGTACACACACACATACTCAATTGGGCATACAAATGCACACATGTACACACATATGCATGCATACACAATCATGCACATACACGAGCATGAGCACACATGCACAAGCACATGCATAAACACATGTTTAAACATGCACTCACATACACACACACATCCAAATAGACATGTGTACACACCTACACACATAAACTTTCAAATATATGCATGCATGCACACACACACATACCCACACATGCACCCACACAGACACATGTGCATACATGAACATGCACAAATATGCACACACACAAACATGTCCACACAGCTATACATACACACGTGCGCGAGCTCACACACACACACACTCCTTTCTTCCACACACACACTGACACATGCATGCACACACATATACACGCATATAAACATGCACAAGTACATGCACGTAAACACACACACACTCATATACATACACATGTGCCCAACCATGCATACACACTCCAATAGATATACACATGAATACACATGCATAGACACACATAAGCACACACACGTGCAACACACATACATATGCACACTTATTAACACACTCAAACACAAATATCTACACCCACACACATGCAAACACATGCATGAATAGAACACACAAATATGCACATGCATGCACACACAATACACACATGTGCACAAACACACATGTACACCTGCATGCAAGCATATGCACATATGCTCATAGCACATACACACAAACACACAAACATATTAAAATGTTGGTACAACCACACACAGCCATAATAATGTACACACATGCATGCACAGACACATGCATATACACACAAAAGCATGCATCAACACACATATAAGCACACCCATGCCTATGCTTGTTTAACACACACATGCACGTTCATAGAACCACACAATGAAGCACACAAACACATATAAATGCACATATAGACACACATAAACTTAAGCATAAACACCCACATATACACAAACATAAATACAAGCACACAAACATATAGACATACACACACACATGTACATGTAAACACATGCACACATACATATATGGACACATACACACAGCAATACACGCACACACTCGATTGCATTCACACATGTTATTCACATGAGCACTTGCACATATGCTAGCACATATGCATATGCATATGCACGTGTGCATATATACACTCTTACACACACACACACACACATAGACATGCATATGCACAAACACATGTGCACACGTATACAAACATGCATACATGTTGATACATGCACATATGCAAACATAGTGCACACACAGATGGACACACCCACATGTGCAAATACACACACACATACTCACACGCACACAAACATACACACCCACACCCACACAAAGACGTTCGCACATATATACACACAAACACACACACACACTAATGTAACCACAAACACATGCACATGCATTTCTACACACATGAAAAGTAGGCACACACACTCACACATACCCACACCTGGACAGGTACAAGAACACATGTGCACACACGTACACACACACACACACACACTCAAAACTACACACACTTACATGTAGAGATCCATAGACACACAAGCATGCACGCACAAAAATACATAAATGCACACATGAATACACACACACTCATGCAAATATGCACACACAAATTTACACAAACACACACATATAATGACACATGCATGCATGAACACACACATGCACATACATATGCACACATGCAAACAAGCATGTAAACACACACACACACACATGAACACATGCAAACATGCATACATGCACCCACTTATTCACAAATAAGATATGCACATGGAAGAACACATGCACACATACACACACCTACATTTATATGTATGCACAGGTTCATATGCACATACACATGCCCATGCATAGTTAGGCTCATGTATAAACACACACACATGGGCACTAATATGTACAAGAACACACCCAACCATATACACACACACATACACAAGGACACATCGACACTTGTACACACAAACAAAAGCACAGATGCACACACACACACATTTACCTACACACATATCCATAAACATGCATGCATGCAACCATGCACACATATGCACATGCACATGCCACATACACACATAAATATAAGCACATGCATAGGCATACAAACTCATGGGCTCACAAACATACACACACATATGCGCACAGATATGCACACACACACATAGATTTCCACACTCACACATGTAAACAAATGCAAACACACTTGCTTAAACAAACATATACACACACTCACAAGAATGCATGCATAAACTCACATACACACACCCATCAACATAGACATAATGCATAGACACACACACATGCACATGAACATAAATACACACATGCACATACAAACATGCAAGCCCTTGCTCATGTTTGTGCTCATGGATACACACTTAAACAAACATGCGTGTTTGTATGCACACTCATATAAATACACACACACTCATAGACACACATGCACAAACTCACACATAGATGCATGCATGTACATGCACATACATGCACACACACATGTACAAATACTCACACACATGAACACACATGCACACATTGACACTGACACAAAAATGCATATATGCACACAGACATGCACGCACAAATACACACAAAAATGCATGGTCATATGAACACATACCTTTATAGACATACACACACATAAATGCACCAACACATACAAACACGTAGGGTCACACATGTACACGCACACTGCACACATAAATGCACACATATATATGCATGCACATAAACACATGTGTGCTCACACACATGCATGCATAGAGCGGCACACATATATGCCCACACACATGCATGCACATACACATGCATATGCACACACACCCACTCTCTAGTGTACATACAAGCACACTAGTACACTAACACAATCTTAGATACACACATATACACAAACACATATTCACATATGCGTGCATCCACACAAACACATACACATGAGCATGCACATAAACTTATGCACACACATGCACACTCACAAAAACATGAACACACATGCTAAGACACTCACACATGCTCATAACCACATAGACAAACACACATGGATGCATGAACACACATGCACAAAAACACACACGTGAACATGCATACACACATACACACACACATTTGTGCAAATACACTCATACACATACACATGCATAAGCACACACACACACACATGCATATGCACACACAAGTACACACAACTATGCACATACATCTGCACTCATAATCACACACACACATGCACACAAACATATGCATGCACACACTCATAGACAAGCACTCATTAATGTACACATGTGCCCATGTGCACATACACACACTCACACACATACACACACACATGAATATACACACACCAACAAACACACCACCATGAAGAAATGCACATTCATTCATGCGTGTATGCATGTGCACACACTCTCAAAACTAGTTAGACAAATGCAAACACACTCACACATGTATGTGCACAAAGACACAAGCTGACATATAATCACACACTCATGCACACTCACATAGACACACACACATACACATATTCATGCATGAACACACATGCATCCACACAAACACACATATGCATCCACATACACTTACGCACAGACAATAACAAGCATGCACATGTACACATACACATAGATACACATGTAAACACACAAGCATATACACATGCACATGTGCACACAAAAGTAAACATACACACACCCACATACTCACACATGTGCACATATAACACACAAATATGCATACATAAACATACAAACATACAAGCACGTGCACACACATTTGAACCTACTTACATATGCTCATTACACATGCACATCCACACAAACACGTACACACACATACACAAACATGCATACATAAACACCCACACACAACAACACAAACAAAACACACCTACACATGCACATACAAACACACACACACACACAGGCATGCACCCTACACACATAGACAAACACATGGCACACAAGCACACTTACACACATGCTCAAACATGTTCATGCACACACATGCATCAGTACTCGCATACGCATGCACACATATTGCAACACACACATACACATGTTCACACACATACACAAGTGTGAACGTGCACATACACATGCACTTTCACATACACATGCATATGCACACACACACACAAACACACATGACATATACAGACATGTAAATACACCCACACACAAAAACATACAAACACACACAGGCATGTGCACACATGTGCATGCACATGAACACGTGCATAAATGGTCACACACGTAGACCCATATGCACACATGCACACACATGCACCTTAACAGACTGATGCATACATAGAGACACATACTCTAGTGTGGATCATCTCACACTCGCACACACCCATGCTCTCATGAACACACGCACACACTTGTAAAATACACACACACACTTACACTCAAAAAATTAGAGACACACAAAAATAAGCCAACAAACACTCAAGCACATGCACAAACACACATATAAACACACAAACAATCACATGTGCACAAACATAAACACATACATACATGTGCACAAATGTACACACACTTGCATGCATGCACTTAGACACCTACATACATGCACCCACCCACACACTAACAGGAACATGCACTTACAAACATATGCATGCACACACACATACTAGTACACCACATGTACAATGCACATATCCATACACACAGACACACACACTCATAGATGCTCATCCACACAGATGAAAAAACGCACATGCACATGCACATGCACACATATACACATGGGCATGAGCATATAAAGACACACACATATGAACTCACACCTTCACACACACAAATACACTCATATGCACAGACACACACACATGCCTATATGCATGAACAAATGCATACATACACATGCACTTGAACTCACATGTATGTGCACCCACAAAAGCATACAAGCATACACATACACAAAAACACAAAAATACATGCACATGAACACCCACACCCATGTGCACATAGAAAACATGCTCACACACATACATGGATAAGCACAAAAGAGCACTCACACATGCACACATGCACATAGACACATGCATATGTACAAGCACACACGACACACATGCACACATGCACACATGCACAAACACACTTGCTCACACACACATATGCATTCATGCACAAAACCAAACAAATGATCATGCACAGACAATGCACGTACACATTCAAACATAGATACATGCACACACCCATATGTGTGCAAGCATGCACATGTAAACATGCATGCACACATATATGCATGCATGAGCACAAACATGCACATGTGCATGCACACACACATACACATGCATATGAAAATGCATACACTCACAAGCACACATGTGCATAAGCACACACACATGCATGCATACACACAGACACATACATGTATACCAATTCACACACATAAATGTACAAGCATATACCTATCTACACATGCATAAGCACACATGCAGTCTAATACATGCACATGGATGCACACCCACACACAAAAATTATACATGCACATGCACATGCACTAGCATGCACACAAATACACAGACATACACTCTTACATGCAGATGCACACACACGCCTGCACACTTATGCAATCACGCATAGTCATGTACCCAAATAAACACACAGAAATGCACATGAACACATCCACACACACACAGATGCACAAACACATGAACTAACATACACACACACACACATATACAAAAGTAGATCCCATGAACATGCATGCACAGACGCTAAGACATACACACAAGCAATTCCATACATATGATGACACAAATGCATGCACACTCAAACACATATGCACAAAGACACACATATGCATAAACACATGCACACACACATACAAGCACATGCAAACACACATGTATACATATGCACACACACCACCATGCACATAGACTAGCATACCCACCCACCCAAACATGTATAAACACATACACATTCACATATACATGCATGCACAGACAAGTACAAACTCACATAGGCTTATCAACCCATACATATGTCCATGCATGCACACATGCACACACAAATACATGTAGCACATAAACATAGTAACACACATGCACAAATACATATGCACACACTCGCATGCACAATCACACAACACACATGCATCCACACAGACACACATTCACACATATTTGCATGCACTCAAACACATGCTCAATGAACACACACACAGATGTACCCACACACTCACATAAGCACACACACAAACACATGCACACACACATAAGCACACATATACAGACATGTGTATACACACAGACACATAAAAACACATGCACAAGCACACATATTTGCACACATGTGCACACACATGCACACTCAAACATGTGAGAGTTAACACATGTGCACACATACACACACAAAAGCACACACTTGTAATTATACTCATATGCATGTGCTCAAACAAAAGCACACAAGCACACGAGTGAATACACGCACATGAACACACACACAAATATGTACACACACAAACATGCTCGTACACATACAAGGATAGGTACACATGCACACACATAAGCATATATAGATAGATGCACACATGAGCACAAACATACACTTGCGTGCACACACAGGCAAGCTAGTATGCAAAGGAATACACATGTATGCCAGCATGCAAAGGAACACACACATGCTCACACAATGCACATGCATGTGAAAACATCACATGTACACACACACACCCACACATATACATGAAAGAATGCACAAACACATACAAGCCCAAAAGCATAGAAACAAAAAGGCATGCATGTGCACCTGTAGACACACACACACACATGGACCCATGCACACAAACTCATCTAGGAGCAGATAAATTTACATATACACATGCAAACATGAAAATGCACAAACTCACAAGAACACATGTGCATAGACATGCACAAACACATGCATGGAGAAAGACAAATACATGCATGCCCACTTACACATACACATAAACATGCATATGCATATACCTATATACACATGCATAAGCACACACATGCTCAAACACATGCACATGCATGCATACCCACACACACATGCATACACATGCACACACACACACACAAAAGTTATACACCTTACATTATTTATTTTTATTTATTTTATTCTATCTCTATCTCATATGTAATATTACACACTTTACAACTCTTTATTTATTTTGCCTCGTCACTTCTTTTTTCTATTTGCATTACTCTAGTTCTTTAGCTTTGTCTTTGTTTCTTGATATGACTCTTCATTATCCATGACCTTCTTACCTCTTTCTCCTGATACAACCTCCTTCTTATTCACTCATCCTTTCTCATTCTTTGCATTTGTGCATGGGTTTGCATGTGCACGTGTGTGCTTGTGCACATGTTTACATCTATATGTGTGAATGCTTGTCTGTGTCAATTTTGTATACTTGTGTGTGTGTGCATTTGTTCATGAACATGAATGTATATATGTAAGCACCCATGCTCATTTGCATGTGTGTAGGTGCAAGCACATGCATGAGTGTGTGTGTGCATATGTCTAGGAGTGTGTGGACATTTGTGTGTCTATATATGTGTGTGTGGGTACATGTATGCCTTTTCATTTATGTGTGTGTTTGTACCTGTGTATGTGCTTGTGCATGTGTATGATTATTCATGTGTGTCATGGATGTGTGTACATGTATGTCTACATGCATGTGTGCTTGTGTGTGTGTGTCTATGTTTTTGCAGTATGTGTGTACCTTTGTGTTTGTCTGTGTGCATGCATACAAGCATATGCATTCATGTATGCATGTGTGTGTCTGTATGCCAGTGTTAGCATGTTGTATGTGCTAGTGTATGCATGTGTATGTGTCCATACATTTGTATCTATGTGTGTACATATATGTGAGCTTGTACATGTATTTGTTCATGTGTATGCAAGCATATGTTGTGTGTATGTATGTAAGAGCTTGTGCATAGTGTGTGAGTGTATGTGTGCATGTATGAGTGCTTGTTCTTATGCATTTTTGTACATGTGTGAGCACTTATGCATGTGTGTGTGTAGGCATAGATGTGTGAATGTGTGTGTGTCTCTGTACATGTGTGTAAATGTTTGTCTACATGTGTGTGTGGTTGTGTGTGAGTGCATGTGAGTGCATTCACACATGTGTGGGTGTATGTGTGTTTGTGCATGCATCTTAGTTTTTCTGCATGTGTGCATTTATGTGTGCATGTGTTTATATGTGTGTTTACATTCACAAGTGTTTGTGCACTTTTGGGTTTGTCCAAGCATGTGCACATTGGGTGTGTTCGTGCATGCGTACATGCATTTATGTTGTTGTGTGTGTGTTCGTGTGATTGTGTATGCATGCATGTGTGTTTGTGTGCATGCTTATGCCTACACATGTGTGCACATATGTGTGTGCCTATATATGTGCATGTGAGTGTGTGCTAGTATGTATGTGTATATTTGCATATGTGTGAGTGTGCATCCATGTGTCTCTTTGTTACATGTGCATTTGTGTGTGCTTGCATGCATATGTGTTTGTTGCCTTGTATTTATGTGTGTGTGTATGTATAATTATGTATTTATATGTTTTTCTGTCTATGCCTATGGAAGTGTGTGTGTGCATGTCTATGTGTACATGTGTGTCTGGGTGCCTTTGCATGCTTTCATTCATGCATATGTGTGTTGTATGTATATGTGTTTGTTCTCGTGTGCATATATCTTTATATGCGTGTGCACATGTGCATGTGTGTGCATAGTCATTAATGTGTGTGAAAATGTGTACCTATGTGTGTGTATATACATGTATACCTAGTATGTGTGCAATTATTTTTATGCATGTGTGTGCATGTGTGCTTATGTTCTTGTGTGCATGTGTGCTTATGTTCTTGTGTGCTTGTGTGTACATGTGTGTGTGTATGAGTGTGTGTGTGTGTGTGTGTATGTGTGCCACTTTGTGTGTTCATGTATATGTCAGTATGTATGTTGTTCAGATTTTTGTGTTTGATGTGCGTGATGTTTTTTGTGTGTGCATCTGTGTGTGTGTGC
The DNA here is from genome assembly GCA_023846275.1 of Vanilla planifolia. Lineage (NCBI taxonomy): Eukaryota > Viridiplantae > Streptophyta > Magnoliopsida > Asparagales > Orchidaceae > Vanilla > Vanilla planifolia. The sequence continues at coordinate 275,038 of JAIUJO010000430.1, forward strand.
ATAGGTGCTTGTGTGTGTGTGTTTTTGTGTGTGTGTGTATGCAAGTACATGTTTGTGTGTGTGGGCTCACATGTGCGTGTGTGAGTTTGCATTTGTGTGCATGGGTGCATATGCTTGTGTATGATTATTCATTTATGTGTAGAAGTGTGTCTGCATGCATGTGTTTGTGTGTGTATATGCATGTGTGCATGTTTGCATGTGTGCATTCAAGTTTGTGTGTACTCATGTGTGTGTGTGTATATGAGCTAGCACACATGTATGTGAGTGTGCTTACATGTCATAGTGAGCATATGTGTGTGCATATTTGCATGGATGTGCATGTGTGTGTGCATGAGTATGAGTTTGTATAGGTGTGTGTGCACTTGCTTATGTTTGTGTGTATGTGCATGTGTATGAGTTTTTGTGCATATGAGTGCATATGTTTATGTGCATTTGTGCTTATACTAGTGTGTGGGTTTGTACATGTGTGTTTATGAGTATGTGTGTGCATGTGTGTGCATATGCATGTGTGGTGTGTGCATGTTTCTATGTGTGTAAGCATATGCATGTGTGCAAATGCACATGTTTGTGCATGTACATTCATGTGTTTGAGTTTTTGTGTGCCTTTGTGTCTGTGTGTGTGTGCACTATTGCATTTGTCTGCATGTGTAGTTGTGTGTGTCTACATGTGTGTTTATGCATGTGTGTGTGTCTGGCTATGTGTACATATTTGTAATCATGTGCATGTGTGGTTGTGCATGGGTGTGTGCATTCATGAGTTGTGTGGTTGTGTCTATATTCTTATGTGTGTCTGCATGGGTAAGCATCAGTGCATATGTATGGGTGTGTGTGCAAGTTTATGTGCATGTTTGTGGTTATGTGTATGCATGTGTGTGCACATATGTATTAATGTGTTTGTTTATATTTTTGTGAGCATGCATTTTTGTGTATGTGTGCATGTGTGCACGTGCATGTATGCATATGCATTTGTCTGTGTATGCATTTGCATGTTTGTTTGTACGCTTCTTTATGCGTATGTTTATTGTGTGTGCATGTTTATGTTTGTGTATTTGCATGTTTTTTCGTGTTTGTGAGTTTGTGTGTAGGGGTTCGCATTTAATATGTATGTATGTGTGTATATGGGTGTGTTTGTCTCTTATGTATGCATTACATATGTGAATGTTTGTGTATGTGCATGCATGTGTGTTTGTGTGCATGCTTGTGCATATGGGTACCTAGGCATGTATTTTCTTATAAATTTGTGTGTATGTGTGTATGCGTGTGCTTATGCATGTGTGTGTGCACATGTGGGTTTGCATATGTTTTTTCTATGCATGTGCATGTGTGTGTGTGCATAAGCATATGTTTGTGCATTGGCACATGTGCTTGTGACTTTATGCTTTTATGTGTCATTATGCACATGTGTTCATAAGTATACATGTGCATGTGCTTGTGCGTATGTGTGCATGGGTTTGCGAGTATGTGTCCATGTGCATATACATGCATGTTTGTGTGTCTATGCTTATGAGCATGTGCATGCATAAATTTTTGTGATTTCATGCATTTGTTTATGCACACATGTTTCTATAGGTCTATTCATGTTCTTGTGTTTGGATGGTCATGAGAGAGAGAGTGTGTGTGTACATGTATTTGTTTGGTCATGTATGTTTATATATGAGTTTGTACTTGTATATGCGTGAGCATGTTTGTGTGTCTGTATGTGTGTGTGCATTCTTGTGTGTGTGTATATATGGGAAATTAGGCATGGCAATGTGTAGGTGTGTTTGTATACGTGTGTGTGCATGTGTGCTCATGTGTGTGTGCATGTATATATTTGTTTGTGTGCAAATGTTCTATGTCTATACATTTATATGTGCATTTGTATTAATATGTATTTGTGAGTAAGTGTCTTTGCATTTTTGTGTGTGAGAAAGTGTGCCTTCATGTTTGTGTGTGCATGTATGTGCGTATGTGTGCACAATCATGTACACGCATGTGTATATTGTGTGTGCATGCATGTATTTGTGCACATGTGCACATGTGTGCATTTGAGTGCATAGGTGCATGTGTGTGAGCATGCATGCATGTGTGCATGTGTATGTGCATGTGTGTGCATATGTGTGCATATGTGTATGTATAGTTAAGTGTATGTGTGTATATGTTTATGTGTGTGTGCATGAGAGTGACTTTGTCTAGGTGTGTATGGATCTATGTGTATATGTGTGTGTTTGTGTATGTGTGTGTGAGCATGCATGCAAGTGTTTATCTATATGTGTGCATGTGTGAGTACATTGGTACATGTGTATGTGTATGTGTGTGTGAGTTCATATGTTTGTGCATGTGTATATGTATGTGTGTGTCTATGTGCATGGGTGTGAATGTGTGTGTGTACGTGTGTGGTATCTGTGTGCACACGCACATGTGTGTGTGCATATGAGTGTATATTTGTCTGTAGGAGTGTTCATGTGCATGCGTACATGTATGTGTGCAACTGCATGCACATGTATGTTTGTGTGTGTATGCATCAGTTTGTTTAGGTGTGCTTGTGTATATGTATCTATTTGTGCTTGTGTGCATGTCTATGTGTGCATGCACATGTTTGCATATTCTTGTCTATGTGTGTATGTATCTACAACTATATGCATGTGTGTGCACTTGTCTATTGGTGTGTGAGTGTGTCTATGTGTGTGAAGTTTTGCGTGTACATGTTTGTGTGCTTTGTGCATGTGTATATGTGTGCATGTGTGTGCTTGTGTGTGTGTGCATTTGTCCACATCTTTGCATGTGTGAACATATGTGTACATGTGTGTATGTGAGTTTGTCTACTTATCTGTGTGGTTATGGTTTGTGCATTTGTGCATATTGTATGTGTGTGAAAGCTCACATGGGTGTGTATATGCATGTACATGTGTGTATGTGTGCATACTTGTGATTGTGTGTGTGTGTGTGGGTGTGTGTATTGGTGTGTGTGCTTTTTGTGCATGTGTTTGTGTGTATATAGCTTTGTGAGTATGTTGTGTATGTGTGTGGGTGTGCATGTGTATGCTTACATATACATGCATTTGTTTAAACGTGTGTGTGTGTGTGTGCATGTGTGTACATAAGTACTTGTATTAGTGTGTGTGTTCACATGTTTAGACATGCATACATGTGTTCATGTGCATGTGCTAGTATATGCATGTGTGTGTGTGTGTTTGTGGTTCTATGCATGAGTTTGTGTCCATGTGTGTGTATGCATGTTTGCATGTGTATGTATGTGTTTGTGTAAGCAATGTATGTATATGTGTGCATGCAAGTGTGTGTGTGTGTTTGCATGTAGATATATATTTGTGTGTCTATCTATGTGCATGTGTGTTTGTGTATGTATTATGAGTGTGTGTATGTGTGTACTTATATGTGTTTGTGTGTGTATTTGTGTCTGCTTGCAGTTGTATGTGGTTTTGTGCCGACATTTTTTTGTACATGTGTGTGTGTGTGCTTATTTGTGTGCATGCATGCTTATTCATGTGTGTTTGCATGTACATGTGTATCTATACATGTGTGTATGTCTATGTGTGCACTTATATATGTGTTTGCATGTGTGTCTTTGTCCATTTATATGTTTATTCCTTTGTGGTTGTCTGGGCATGTGTGTATCTATCTGCATTACATATGTTCATGCATACATATGTGTGTGCATGTTTGTGCATATGTGTGGGTTTGCATGCGTGTGCATGTGCATATATGTGCTTGCGTGCATGTGTGTTTGCATGTGAGTGAGGGTGTGTAAGTTTATACATGTGTGTGCATGGGTGTGTGCACTTGTATACATTTATTTGTGTGTGCGGATGTTCATGTGCATTTATGTGTGTGTGTGTGTGTGTGTGGGTGCATGTGTGTTTTTGTCTATTCATGTGTGGACATGTGTGGATCTTTCTGCTGTGGGTGTGCATAAGTGCATGTTTGTATTTGCAATGTTTGTGTATCTGTACATGGGTTAATGTGTGCATATGGGTGAGCACATGTGTGTGAGTGTTCATGTGTGTATGCATGTGTGTATCTTCAAATGTGTAATTGTACATGTTTGTCTACATGTGTGTGTATGTGCATACATTTTTGTGAGTGCGGATATGTTTGTATTTGTGTGTTCTTATGTGCATGCCTATGTGTAGTTGTGTGTGCTAATGGATGCATGTGTGTGTGTGTGCATGTGCTCATGTATGTGTGTGCATTCTTATGTGCATATGTGTGTGTATAAGCAAGTGTGGTGTGTGTGTGTGTGTGAGAGTGTGCATGTTCGTACTTATGTTTTAGTGATCATATATGTGTGTATGTGTGTGCATGTGTGAGGTTTTGTGTATGTGATTATATTTGTGCATGTGTTTTTTGTTAGTGTGTGGGTGGATGTGTGAGTGCTTGTACATCTGTGTGTATGTGCATGTGTTTGTGTGCATCTGTATATGTTTGTGTTTGTGTGCCTGGGTGCATATGTGAATGTGTGTGTGTGTGTGCATTTGTGCATTTATGTATGTGTTTGAGTGAGTACATGAATGTTTGCCTATGTGCGTCTGTGTGTAGATGCATGTGCAAATGTGGGTGTGTATGGGAGCATGTGTGCACGTGTATGTCCAAGTGTGTGCATGTATGCACAAGTGTAATTACATATGTGCAAATTGGTGCATATGCATATGTGTCTATGTGTATGTGTGTGTGTGATTGTGTGTCTATGGATGCATCACTATGTTTGTGTCTATGTGTGTGTGTCCATGCCTCTATGTGTTTCTGTGCATGTGTGTGTGTCTATGCATATGTCTTTGTGTCTTTGTGCGTATGTGTGTGTAGTTGCATATGCACAACTATGTGTGTGAGGGGAGGTCATTATGTGTGCATTCTTGTTCATGTGTGTGTGTGTGTGTGTGTGCATGTGTGGTCATGTGCATGAGTGTGGGTATATCTGTGTCCTATGTGTGTGTCCATATGTGTTTGTGCATATGTGTATAACTATGCTTATGTGCATGAGTGAATGTATGTATGCTTGTGTTAGCACATGCATGTACATCTGTGTGCATGCATGTTTGTTTGTATGCTCGAGTTTATGCAAGTTGTGTATATGTGCGTGTAGTTGTGTGCACATTTTTCTTGTGTGTCAGTGTGTGTGTGTGTGTGTTTTTGTCTGCATTTATGAAAGATCTTTTTGTGCAAGTGTTAGCATTTGTGCATATCTATGTCCATGTTTGTCTTGTATGTGTGCATGTGTGTGCACCCACCTACACATTTATCTTGTATGTGTGCATGTGTTGGTGCATGCATGTGCATGCTAGGGGATTGTTGAAGCATGTATAAATGTACATTTGTGTGTGTGTGTGTACGTGTTTATGTGTGTATGCATGTGCAAGCATGCCTCTGTGTGCCTGTATGTGCATTTAGGCTTGGGAGTATATGCACGTGTGTTTGTGTAAGTGCCTATTTATGTGTCTGTGTGCATGGGCATGCATGTGTTTATGAATGTACATTTATAGGTTTGTACATATATGCATATATTTGTGTGTATATGTGTGTACCTATGTTTGTGCATATATGGGTGTGTGTGCACCAATGTAAATGTGTGCCTGTGTTATTGTGTGAATGCACTATGTGTGTGTATGTGTGCATGGGTGTGTGAGTGTGCACATGCATGGTTGTGTGTGTGCACGCATTTGTGTGCATGTGGGTGAGTGTGAGCATATGTAGGTTTGCATTTGCTTGTACAATACATGTCTTTTTGTGTGCATGTGTGTGTATGTGTTTTTTGTGTGCACGTATGTGTGAATGGCAACATTTGTGCGTGTGCTTGTGTGTGGTTGTGTGTGTGTGGGTGTGTGTGAGTGTATTTGTGGGGGCCATTTTGTGTGTCTGCTTGTTTGTGTGGGGTGCAAGTGTGCATGCATTTGTGTGTGTGTGTGTGTGTGTGTGTGCATGTGCATGTGTGAGTGTGTGGCTTGTGTGTGTGAGAGTTTCTGTGTACATGTTCATGTGTGTAAGTGTATATACACACATGCACAAATGCTCTCACACACATATGTGTGATTGTGTGCATATGCAAGTGTGAGTGTGCATAAGTGTGCATGTGTCAATGTGTGTGAGCATATGTATGTGCATGTTCGTGTGTGCTGTGTGTATGTGCATGTGGGTGTGTGCACGTGTGTGTTCATGTGCGTGTGGACATGCATGCATGTGCACATGAATGTGTGTGTGCATGTGTTTAAGTGAGTTTGTCTGTGTGTACTTATGTATGTGCTTGTGTATTCATGTATTCTTGTGTGTATGAGTTTATTTATCAATGTGTACATATGTGTGTGTGTGTTGCTATTCATGTGCATGTGCTTATGTGTATATGTATCTATGTGCAAATGTATACTTGTGTTTCTGTTTATGTGTGTCTACATGTATGTATATGCTTGGTTGTGCATGTGCATGTGTGTGTATCTGTGTGCATGTGGATGTATGTGTATACATGCGTGTGTGCTCTTACATAAATTTGTGTGTCAATGTAGCTGTACACATGTGCACATGTGTGTGCTTGGGTACATACGAGTGAGTGTTTGTGTGTTTATATGTGCGGATGTGTGGGATGTTTGCACGTGTGCATGTGTGTGTGATGAGTGCATGCATGTGTGTGTGCATTTGTGAATGCATGAGAGCACATATATGTGTGTGGGAGTTTGTGTTTTGTGAATGTGTACATGTGCATGTGTATGACTATTCATGTGTCTGCATGAGTGTGCATGTGTTTGTATATGTGTGTCACATGTGTGTGTGCGTGTGTATTGTGTATGTGTGTTTGCCTGTGTGTGCATATGCATGTGTGTGCATATATGTGTGCACATGTGTGTGCATGTCTGTATGCATGCATGTATGCATGCGTGGGTGCATTTGTGCTAATGCATGCATGTGTGTATTTCTACATTCATACATGCCTGTATATGTGTGTGTATATGCATGTGTGTGTGTTTGTGGGTATGTGTGTTCATGTAAATGTGTGTGTATAGGATTATGTAGTTGCTTAAGTGAATGTGTGTGTGTGTGCATGTGTGCTTGTGTGAGTGAGTGAGTGCACGTGTGTGCTTGTATGTATATGTGTGCAAATGTTTGTGTGCATGTTTATGCATGTGTTCATGTGTGCATGCATGTTTGCACATATGTTAATATGTGTGTGTGTGTATGCAAGAGTGTATGCATAGGTGTGTGTGTGTGTGTGCATGTGCTTTTGTTTGTGTGCATGTATGCATGTGTGCATAGGTGTGTACAAGTGTATGTTTATATGCATGTATGTCTGTGTGTGGATGTGTATGTAAGTCTATTTGTGTGTGTGTGTTTGTGTTCACACGTCTATGCATGTGTCAATGCATCTATGTGTATGTGTTTGTGCATATGTGCGTGCATGTGTGTATCTATGCATGTGTGTGCTTATGTGTTCAATTGTGTACATGTGTGTGCATGTCTACATGTGTATGTGTGTGTATATGTGCATGCTAGTGTTTATGTTTACATGTGTATGTGTGCACACACACTTATATGTATGTATGCACATGCATGTTTATATGCATTCCAGTGACTATCAGTGTGGGGGTGTGTGTGCACATCACTGTGTGGGGTGCATGTGGGTCTATGTATGTGTGTGTGTCCATGTACATATGCCCATGTGTGTTTTTTTATGTGTGCATGTATGTGTGGTTGTGTGCTTATGTGCATGACATGCATGTGCTTGTGTGTGCTTGTGTACATATGTCTGTGTGTGTGTATATATCTTTATCTGTATGCATGTGCATGGGTTGTGTTCTTCTATGTGATTCTGTGTGTGTGTGCACATATAGATATTTATGTGTGCATACTATGTACATGATAGCATGTGTGCACATGTAGGAGTGTGTGTGGATGTTGGTGTGCATGCATGTGTGTTTATATGTGCATGTGTGTGCCTAAGTGAGCATGCATGCATGTGTGTATGAGTGTCTGTGCTTTAGTATGTGTATACATGCCTACATCTTTGTGTTTGTGCATGTGTATTTGCATCTATGTGTGCATGCATACATGCGTGCATATATGTGTGTGTGTGATTGTGCATTAAGGTTTGTATGCGAGAGTGTACATGTGTGTGTATTTATTTGTGTGTGTATACATGAATGTTAGTGCATGTGTGTGATGTATGTATGTGTGTGTGTGTTTGTGTTTGCGTGTGTGCAAGTTTGCAAAATTGTGTGTAGGTATGTGTGGATGTGCATGCATTTGTGTGTATATGTGTGTGTGCTGTGGCAGTGTGTGTGTGTGTGTGCCTGTATGTGTGTGTCTGCTAACGTGTATGTGTGTGAGTGTGTGCATGTGATTATGCATGCATGTATACATGCTTTGTGTGTGAGTATGCATGTGCATGTGCATTTCTAATTGTGTGCATAGATACGTGCTTATGTGTGCCTAGGTGCATGTGTACGGTTGTGCATGTGTGTGCAAGTGAGTGTTTGTTTGTGTGTGAGTGTGGATATGTGTGCACGGTTGTGACGTTTTCTTGCATGTGTGTGTGAGTGAATGCACATGTGTATGCATGTGTGTGTATGTATGCTCGTGTGTGCATAAGTGCATGCTTGCACAAGAGTGTCTGTGGAATCGTGTGTATGCGTATGTTTGTGTATGCATGGTCATGGGTGCATGTGCATGTGCATGCATGCTTGTATGTATGTGTGTGCATGTGTGTGCATGTGTGTGCATGTCTTGTGCAAGTGTGTTTATTTGTGCATGTTTGCATAAGTGTGGGTGCATGTGTCTATGTGCGTGTGTGTTCCTATGTGCTTGTGCTCATATGTGTGTGTGTAGACAAACATTTTTGTACGTGTGTGTGCTATTCTTACATGAGTGTCCATGTGTAAGTGTATGCATGTTTGTGTTTGTATGTAGTTTTAGGTGTGCACATGATTTTATGCATGATTGTGCATGTGTACATGTGTTGTTATGTATTTATGCATGTTTATACTTGGGCATTTATGCATGTGTTCTTGTTTATGCATGTGCATGTATGCGCATGTGTATATTTGTGCATGCATGCATATTCATGCTTATGATAAAGTGTGATAACGTGTGCATACGTGTGTGTTTGGGTGATTATGTGTATTCATGTGTATGTGTGCATGTGTCCATGTGTATTTATGTGAGTGTGTGCATATATACATACGTGTGTGTCTCTGTGCATGTTTGTGTGAGGGATTTCTATAGGTATGTGTGTGTGTGTGTGTGTATGTGTGTCTGTGTGCATGTGCATGCATATTTATGAGCTTATTTTTGTGCATGTTTGTGAGTTTGTGTATATGCATGTGTGTGTTTTTGTGCTTGTGCATGTGAGTGAATGTGTGTGTGCTCGTTCTTGGACATTCATGTGGGTTAGTGTGAATGTGAGTGTGTGCATGTGCGTGAATGTGTGTATGTGTTTTTTTTTGTGTGCATGTGGACACGTGTGTTTGTCTGCATGTGCTTGTGTGTAAATGTGTGTCTTGTGTTTGTTTGTGTGCATGTTTTGGCATTTGTGTGCATGTTTTTGCATGTGTATGCATGCATGTCTGTTAGTGTGTGCATGTGTGCACTAGTGTGTGCATGTGTCTTGTGTATATGCATGTGTGGGTGTGTGCACGTGCTTACCAGGTGAGTGTGCAAGCATGTGTGTGCATGCATGTGTGTGTATTGGTGGGTGAGTGTCTGTGTGTGTATACATGTGCTAACATGCATGTGTGTACGTGTATATGTATTTATGCTTGAGTGATTGTATATGTATTTATTCTTGGGTGCATGTGTGCATGTGAGTGCATGTATGTGTCTGTGTATAGGAGTCCATGTATGTTTATGCATGCACATCCATGGGTTAAGGTATTCATCTATATATGTGTGAGTATGTGTGTGTGTCTACATGTGTGCGTACTTGTGTTTGTGCATGTGTCCTTTTGTGTACAAGTGTGTGCATGCACATTTGTGTATGTGTGAATTTGTTTGTGTAAGTACATAGTGTGTGTGTGTATGTGTGTGTGCTTCTTCATGTCTATGTATATTTCTGTTCATTTGTGTGCATGTATGCATGTGTGTGTGTGAGTGTTCACATCTACGATTGTGTTTGTGTGCATGTGTGCATGCAAGTGTGTAGGTTCACATTTTTTGCATTTTTATGTGTAGTTTTTCATGTTTGTTCTTGTGAGTGCATGTGTACATATGTTTTATGCATGTTTGTGTGTGAATGGCCATTTGTGTGACTATGCATGTGTGCATGTGCATGTGTGTGGTTGTGTATGTGTGTGAGTGTGTGTGTGTATTTGTTCATGTTTTTATTAGTGTACATGTGTTCATGTGCATTTGTGCATGTGTGTGTGTGCATGAACGTGTGGCTGTGTGTGTAGGTTTGTGTGCACAAGTGTGTGTGTGTGATTGTGCATGCATATATATGCATGCGTGTGTGTTTGTGTGTGTGGAAGTGTGAGTGTACATATGCAAACATGTGTCTGTATGTGCGAGCACATTTGTGTGCATGTTTCTGTGTGATGTGCCTATGTTCATGTGTGTGTGTGCATGCATGCATGAGCACGTGTGTCTTCTTGTGTCTATGTGTGCTTTTGTGTGTTTGCATGTGTGTGTGAGTTTGTTTAACTGTGTGTTCATATGTGCATGTATTACTAAGCACATGCATGTGTCTATGCATGTGTGTGCATCTATCTACATTCGTATGCATGTGTGCATTTGTATGTATGTGTGTGCCTAGATATGTGTGGGTTTGCATGTGTGTGCTTTTGCATGTCTATGTTTGTGTGTGCATGTTTGTGTGCATGACTGTATGTGTATGTGTATGTCTATGTATGTGCTCTTACATATGTTTGTGTCAGTGTGCTTGTGCATGTGCACACTGTGTGGGTGTTTGGATGCATGTGTGTGTGTGTGTGTGTTTGTGTGTGTGGTTGTGTGGATGTTAGTGTATTCAAGTATGTGTGTGTGTGTGTGTGTGATTATGTATTTGCATTTGTGAGTGCCCATAAGCACATATGTGTGTGTAGGTTCATATGTTTGTGTGTTTATGTCTACAAATGGGTGCATCTGCATGTTTCTGCATGTGTGTGTGTGTGCAGCATGTGTACATATGCATCTATATGTGCGTGTGTGTGCACAAGTGTTGATATTGATTGCCTATGTGTGCAACTATGTGTATAAATGTATGTGTGCATGTGTGTGTGTGTATGTAAGTATGCACTCATGTGTACGTTCATGTGTGCATGTGTACTAATGCATGCATGTGTGTTTGTGCATGCATGGGTACATGTCTGTGTATGCATGCACATGTGCATGTCTATGCTTGTACATATCTGTGTTCATGCTTATGTGTGTGTATGATTATGTGTATGTGTGTTTTTATATGTATTAGTCTTTTACCATGTGAGTGTGTGTCTGAGTATGTGAGTACATGTGCACATGCTTATGCATATGTGTATGTGTGCATATGTTTGTATGTGTGGGTATGTGTGTGCATGTGTGCATGCATGAGTGCATGATTATGTGTGTTTTTATGTATGTGTGTGTCTAGTTATGTGTGCAGGTGTGTATGTGTGCATGCATGCTTGTGTGAATATGTGTGTGCATGCATTTCTACACGTGTGTGCATGTGTTTACATGCATTAGTGGATGTGTTTGTATGAGTGTCTTTTTGTGTTCATGCATTTGTGCATGGGTGTATGCAAGTGCATGTGTGTGTGCATGTATGTGTACATGTGGTTGTGTGTACAAGTTTGTGTGTTTGTGCACATGTGTGTGTATGTTTGTGTGCATCTATCTATGCACGTGTGTGTGTCATGTGTGTGCATGTGTGTACATGTGTGCAAGTTTGTGTTTCTATATATATGTTTTGTTGTGTGTTCGAATGTGCACACGTTTGTGCATGTGTACTTATTTATATGCATGTGTGTCTTTCTATATGTGTTTTTGTATGTGTCTGCACATGTGTGTGTGTGTGTGTATGTGCATGTGTATGTGTCTTTTGACATGTGTGTGTATGCATTTGACTATGTGTGTGGGGGCATCTATGTATGGGTATGTTTGGGTGTACATGTGTGTGTATACATATGTGCATATGTATTCTTATTTTTGTGTGTGTGGGTGGGTACATAAATGTGTATGTAATGTGCATAGGAGCAACCATGCATTTGCATGTGTGCTATGTTGGTTTGTGCATGTGCTTGTTTGTCTGTGCATGTGCACGTGTATCTATATGGGAATGTATGTGTGTGTGTGTGCTTATGTGTGTATGTGTGTGTGTATGCATGTGGCATGTGCATGTTTTTGCAGATACTATGTGCATGTCAACATGTGTGTGTGCATATAAGGATATTTGTAGGCGTGGGTTTGCATGTGTATATGCCTATATGAGCATGTAAGCACTTGTGTATCAGCGTGTGTGCCTATGTATGTGTGTGCATGCTTACATCTATGTGTTTGTGCATTTGTATTTGCATCTATGTGCACATGCTTGCATGTGTGTATGTGTTCTTGTGAGTTCATAAGTGTGTGAGCATGTATGTGTGCTTTTGCAATGGTGCATGTATTCAAGATTGTCCATGCGCATGTTTGTTCGTGTGTGTGTGTATGCATGTATGTCTGTGGGTGTCTGTGTGCATATGCATATATGTGTGTATGTGTGCACGTGTTTGTGTATGTATGTATGGGAGTTATATGTGGGTATGTGTGCACGTGGGCATGAGTGTGCATGTTCATTAATGTGCACATGTATGTGTATTTGTCCGCGAATGTGTGTATGAGTGCATGTGTTTGTGTGCATGTGATGGTACATACGTGTGCATATGCATTTGTGCTTGTGTGTATGTGTCTATGCATCGGTACTTGCTTGTTTATGCATGTGTCTACATAGGCACACATGCATGTGTGTGCATGTGTGTACACATGAGTGTTTATGTGTGTTTGTGTGTGTTCATGCTTGTGATGCATTTTTGTGTGTTTGTGTATGTGCACATGTGTATGCATGTGTGTCTATGTGTGCATATGTGTGCATGTCTGTGCGTACATGAATATGTGTGTGTGCACACATGTGTCTCTAGATAAGGGTGCATGTGCACATGTGTGTGTGCATCGAGGTGTGAATGTGTGTATGCATGTGTATTTGTTTGTATGTGCATGTATACTTGTGAGTATGCATGTGTGTCCATGTGCACGTGTGTATGTGTGCTTGTGTATTTGTATGTGTGCATGGTTTTGCATGTATGGTTGGGTTTTTGCTTGTGTGTGTGCAAGTATATATACACATGCATGTGTATATGCATTGGCATTAGTCTATGTGGGTGTGCGTCTGTGTGAGCAAATGTGTGTGTGTGCATGTGCATTCATGTATTTCTATCATGTACTTTGTATGTGTATGCATACATGTGAGTTTGTGGAAGCGTGTTTACATGTTTGTGTGTAAGCATGTTTGTGTGAGTGTTTGTGTATGCATTTATGTATGTGTGTGTATTTGTGCATAAGTGTGTGTCCATGTGTTTATGTGCATGTATGTTCTTGTGTGCTTTTGCTTGTATGTGTGTATGTCTATAGGTTTTTATGCAAGTGTGCATGTTGTGCTTATGTGTATCCATTTGTGAGTGCATGTGTATTTTTGTGTGTGTGTGCCTACATATGTGCACACAATTGTGTGAATGTATGTATTTATGTGTTTTTGTGCATGTGTGCATGTGTTCACGTGTGTATGTTTATATTGTATATTCTCATGCATGTGTGTGTGTTTTCAGATGCATACATGTTCTTTCATTTGGATGTGTGTGTGCGAGTGTGTATGTGCATCTATTGTGCGTGTATGTATGTTATGTATTTATGAATGTCAGCATGTGTTTGCATGTTTGTGGGAACAATATGTGTATGAGTGTGTGTGTGTGTGTGTATGTGTGTGTATGCTTGCATATGTGTGTGTATGGGTGCATACACATTACATGTGTTTTCATGCATGTGCTTATGTTGGTGTGTGCGGTTGAGCACGTGTGTGTGTCTTCATGTGTGCATGCACATGTGCACTTTTGTGCATATGTTTATGCTTAAGAGTGTGCAAGTGTTTGTGCTCTTATGTGTGTATGTGTGTGTCAATACGCATGTCTATACCTTTCCTTTTGTGCTAGTGTGTGTGTGCATGTTTGTTTGTGTGGACATGTTCATGTTTCTATGTAGGGGTTTGTGTGTGTGTGTGTTTGCGTGTGAGTGGTGCGTATGTGCATGCGAATGTGTGTGTATGAATGTTCTTGTGTGCATGTATTTGCTTGCATGAGTGCATATGTTTGTACACTTGTGTTTGTGTGTGTGTCTGCATATGTGGGTGTGTGAATGTTTATTTATGCGTGTGTAGGTATGGGCGTGCACATGTGCTTGTGCATGTATACTTGCTTGCATTATTATATTTGTGTGTGGGTGCATGCTGGTGTGTATGTGCATTATTATGAATGTGTGTACTTGTTAGTATCTATTTGTGTGTGTAAGGGTAGATGCATGCATGTGTGAGTGTGTGTGCTTGTGCATTTGAGTTTGTGAGTGAGTGTGCTTATATATTTTTATGGGTACATGTGTGCTTGCATGTGTGCATGTGTGTGTTTCTATATTTATGTTTCTATGTGCGGTCCATATGTGCATGTGTATGTGTGAGAGTACATCTTCATGCATGGATATGCATTTGTTTGTGTGTGTTTGTGCTTGTGTATTTGTGTATATGCATTTATATGTGTGTGTGTGTATGTGTGTGCATTAATGTGTGTATGTACACATGTGTACATTTGGGCATATGTTCCTATATGTATATGTGTGCATGTGTCTTTTGTTTGTGCATTTGTGTGTGAATGTGCATTTGTGTATGTGTGTGTTTGTGCATGCATGCATGTGTTTATTTGTTTGTTCATATGTGTGAGTAGGTGTAAGTGTGCATGTTTGTGAGTATGTGTGTGTAAGTATATATGTGTGTATATGCAAATACATGTGTATGTGTGTACGTGCTTGTGCAGGTGCATGTCCGTGTGTGTGTGTCTGCGTGTGCATGAGAACACATGCATTTGTATTGTGTGGCATATGATTATGTGTACATTCATGTGTGTTTGTGTGTATGTGTGCATGTGTGTGCATGCTTGTGCTTGTGTCTGTCCATGTGTGGTGTCATTGAATGTACATGTAAGTGTGTGTGTGTGTGCGCATGTGTACATGTGTACATGCGTGAGTGTTAATGGGTGTGCATGTTTGTTTGCACATTTGTGTGCATAAATGTTTGATTGTGTGCATGTGTATAGGAATGTGTGCTTGCAAGTGTATGCATGTGTGTGTTCATGAGCATACATACATGCATGTGTGCATGTGTGTGCACATGTGTCTTTATCTGTGTGTATGCATGTGTGTGTGCATGTGTGTGTGTGTGTGAAAGGACATAGGTGTTTGTGTGTATGTACCTATGCATGTGCATGTATGCTCGTGTATGTGTGTGTAGGCATGTGTGTGTTTATTTGTGTGTGTGTTTTTGTGTTTGTGTGGTTATGAGCATGTGTGTGTTCATGGGTGTGTGCATGGTTGCATTTTGTGTAAGTTTGCATGTACATATGTTTGTGAGCTTGTTTGCATGCATGTGTGTAGT
>JAIUJO010000431.1:0-7500 GCA_023846275.1 Vanilla planifolia
TCTTCTTCTTCTTCTTCTTCTTCTCCTCCTCCTCCTCCTCCTCCTCCTCCTCCTTATTCTTCTTCTTCTTCTTCTTCTTCTCCTCCTTTTTATTATTCTTCTTCTTCTTTTCTTCTTCTTCTTCTACCTAGGGCATCGAGAAAAATACACTTGTGTGTTTTGAGTGTGTTTGTGTGCTCTCTGTTCTAGTTTGCTCAAGTTTCTGTTTGAAGTTTTGTACTGCCATTGTAAATTGGCATCAGAGCCATTAGTGCTCAAGTCTTGTAAGTCTTTTCTTATTATAAACATTATGTTAGTTTTTTCTTTTAGCATGTTTAAATAAAACATTCTCCTTTGTGTTTTAATAATCTTTCTGTTTGTACAATGGGTATGTTTTATTGCAATAAGTTTGGTTTTATTTTTTTGTATTTTCTTTACTCTATGGAGCAAGAAACGAACCATAGCTGGGCTCCTATTTTATGTAGCAATCTACTAGGGATGGTGGTCTTTGTTATAATCCCTAACTTCCCCCTAGATAACCACAAGAATCTTACGGTTTTGGAAGGGTAGATGTAGCCGTAAAATAGAGGGTCAAAATAGAAAAATACAAAAACAAACAAAAAAAAGTACTGCAAAAAAAATCTATTATACAAACATAAATATTATTAAAACACAAAGACTTAAAATATGAAAGAAATTTTAGTTTCTAACGATACTTATAACTGCTAAGTATCCAATACACAGGATTATGAACACATAATCAATTTACCTACAACAGTAGGACAAGATCCTGCCATAGTAGGAATTCTGAATTTTATTGTAGTTCAATTAAAAGAAATCAAAGATAAAATTCAAAAACGAGAAGATAATGAAAAAAACTAGTAGTATGGGTAGTATACCTACAACTTCTACGTTCCATTACCTTGGAACAAAGTTAACCAAACATTAATGGTTAAACTTAAATCTTCAGAAAAGATTATAGATTTACAAAAACTAGATAAATCAGTTTATTCAAAATTCTTAGAACTTCAAAAACAAGAATTAATTGGAGAAACTTCTGGTGAAAATCTTTATTCATATTATGAACAAAATCAACAACTGGTAGAATTTTATAGATCCCAAACTGATTATAGAATTAAACATGGAAAGTGGAAAAAGTAGTACACTTTATCTACCAGGGCCTCCTGGTTATATACCTCAATCACCTCCTCATGAAACTCCACCGCCACCTACTCATATACCCCTCACTCAGACCAGAAGTCCATATAGGAGAATCTCTAGGAGATAACATAGAACAAAGTCATGCTACTCCTTCCTATTCTACTATGATAAATGCTCTCATTGGCGTAATTAACCATTAAAATAAAAATAAACATATTGAAGAAAGGAGAGATTCTTCTACATGGGGCTTAACATTAAATATCGATCATATCCCTTATAGAAAAATAAAAGACTATTGTGTAGAATGGGCACAAAAAATAAAATGAACTATCTTTATGCTTCCTCCCACTATGACTGTTGCATAATATATTCAATTTGCAAATCTTATTGGGAAGGAAATGCTTTATCCTGGTTAACAAATTTTGAAAAAAATAACTCACCAAAATGTCAAAGCATTTTACAATAATCTGCTAAACAAACAACAATAGAAAGGTTAGTTTCATTATTAGTAGTTGATTTTATAGGAGTAGAATGGAATGAAAATCAAAATTATGAAAAAAACTCCATAAAATGAAATTATGTGATATATGTATGTTAGATGAATTTGTAGCTACATATATAGGATACACTTATCATCTAGACAAAACACTACAACAAGAATTTTGGATATAAGGATATTTTTCCAAAATTCCATTTCCTTGAAATAACATAATATCTGCTAAATATCGTGAATTAATATCTACACAAGGAACTATGAGATCCTATAACATTGGCATGCTCATAAGAGCTTGTGTAGAAGCTATGAAAAAAACTTGTGAAAATACATCTGCTCAAAAGGAAATGAGTAGAAATTTAAAATCTTCTAGAATGGGTTACAACTATTGTTCAAAATTCTCAAAAGATTTAAATTATGTATATGGATGTCCTCCAGTCTATGATTGGAGAATATATTCAAAACCTTCTTTTAAACATAAGACAAGAAAAAAATATAAAATTACTAAAAGAAAATGGAAACAAGAATTTAAAATAGATAGAAAATTTAGGAAAAAGAAATTTGTTAAAAATAATAATAAAAAGAAAAGTAAAAAACATTGTAGATATTTTAAGTGTAACAAAGAAGGACATTATGCTAATGAATGCCCTGTAAATATTAAGAAAATTTTTATCTCTAACTACGAAGAATATTCCATCAATATTGGAAATATAAATGAAATATCTGAAGAAAGTTCTTTCTATGAAAGTTCTTCTTCATCTTCTTCTTCTTCTTCTTCTTTCTCTTCTTCTTCTTCTTCTTCTTCCTCTTTTTCTTCATCTTCTTGTTCTTCTTCTCCTTCTTCTTCTCCTTCATCATCATCTTCTTCTTCTTCTTCTTCTTCTTTATCGTCTTCTTTTTCTTCACCTTCTTCTTGATCATCATCTTCTACTTCTTGTACTCATTCTTCTTTTTTTTCTTCTTCTTCTTTTTCTTCTTTCTCTTCGTCTTCTTCTTCTTCCTTTTCTTTTTAATCTTCTTATTCCTTTTCTTCTTCTTCTCCTTCTTTTTCTTCTACTACTTCTACTTCTTCTACTTCTTCTTCTTCTTCTTCTTCCTTTTCTTCTTCTTCCTTTTATTATTATTATTATTATTATTATTATATTGTTATTGTTGCTGTTATCATTACTTTCTTTATTATTGTTATTGTTATTAATATTCTTCTTTTTCATCATCATCCTCTTCATCATCATCATCATCATCACCTTCTTCTTCTTCTACTTCTTCTTATTCTTGTTCTTCTTCTTCCCCTTTTCTTCTTCTTCTTCTTCTTCTTCTTCCTCTACTCTCTCTTCTTCTACGTCTTCTTCTTCTTGACCTTCTTTTTCTTTTTCTTATCCTTATTCTTGTTCTTATTCTTCTTCTTCCTCCTCTTCCTCTACTTCCTCCTCCTCCTACTCCTGCTCTTCTTCTTCTCATTCATTTTTTCTGTCTGCTTCTTTTACTATTTTTTTCTTCTTCATAATCTTCTTCCTCTCCTTCTTCCTCTTTTTCTTCTTCTCCTCCCTTTTCTTCTTCTTCTTCTCCTTTGTCTTCTCATTCTTCTTCTTCTTCTTCTCCTTTGTCTTCTCATTCTTCTTCTTCTTCTTCCTCTAATTCTTCTTCTTCCTCATCCTCCTCGTCTTCTTCTTCTACTACTATTACTACCACCACTCCCACTACTTCTTGTTCTCCTTCTTCTTCTTCTTCTTACTCCTATTTTTTTTTTCTTCTTCTTCTTAATCTTCTTCTTATTCTTCTTCTTCTTTTTCTTCTTCTTCTTCTTCTTCTTCTTCCTCTTCCTCTTCTTCTCTTTCTTCTTCATCTTCCTCCTCTTCTTCTTCTACTTCTTCTTCTTCTTCTTCTTCATGTTCTACTTCTACTTCTTCTACTTCTTCATCACCATATTCTTTTCCTTCTTGTTGTTGTTGTTTTCTTCTTCTTCTTCTTCCTCTTCTTCATCTTGATCTTCTTCTTCTTCTCCTATTTTTTCGTCTTATTCTTCTTCTTCTACCACTTTTCTTCTTCTTCATCTTCTTCTTCTTCTTTGTTTTCTTCTTCTTTGTTTTTCTTCTTCTTTTTCTTGATCATCATCTTTCCCTCCTATGTTTTATTTTTCTCCTTCTTCTTCTACTTCAAGTACTCCTTCTAATTTTGCTTTTTCTTCTTCTTCTACTTCTTCTTTCTCTTCTTCTTCTTCTTCTTCTTCCTCTTCCTCTTCTTCTTCTTCTTCTTCTTCCTCTTCTTTTTCTTGTCCTTCTCATTCTTCTTCTTCTTATTATTCTACTTCTTCTTCTTCTTCTTCTTCTTCTTCTTTTTCTTCTTCATTTTCCTCATCTTCTTCTTCTCTTTATTGTTGTTGTTATTATTATTATTGCTATCATTACTTTCTTTATTATTATTATTACTATCGTTCTTCTTCTTTTTGCTCTTCTTCTTCTTCTTCTACTTCTTCTCCTTGTTCTTCTTCCTCTTCTTCGTCTCCCTCTTCTTCTTCTTCTTGTTGTTCTTCTTCTACTTCACGTTCTTTTTCTTCTTATTTCTTATTTCTTTCTTTCTTCTTCTTCTTCCTCTTCTACCTCTTCATCCTCATGCTACTACTCTTCTTCTTCCTATTGTCCTTTTGCTTCTGCTTCTTTTGCTACTATTTCTTATTCTTCAACTTCTTCCTCTCTTTCTCCTTTTTCTTCTTCTCCACCTTCTTCTTCGTCTACTTCATCTTCTTCTTCTTCATCTTCTTCTTCGTCTTCTTCTTCTCCTTCTTTGTCTTCTTCTTCTTCTTCCACTTCTTTTCTTCTTCCTCTTCTTCTTCCTCCTCCTCTTCTTCTTCGTCTTCTTCTTATATTATTGCTACTACTACTACTACTTCTTATCCTTCTTCTTCTTCTTCTTCTACTTTTTTTTCTTCTACTCGACCTTCTTCTTCATCTATTTCATCATCTTCTTCTTCATCTTCTTCTTCATCAACTTCTTCTTATTCTTCTTCTTCTTCCACTTCTTCTTCTTCCTCTTCTTCTGCTTCCTCCTCTTCTTCTTCATCATCTTCTTCTACATCTTCTTCTTCTTCTTCAACTACTACTACTTCTTCTTGTCATTCTTTTTCTTCTTCTTCCTCTTCTTTTCCATTGTTTCATCATCATCTTCTTCTTCTTCTTCCTCCTCCACCTCTTTATCTTCATCTTCTTCTTTTTTTCTCGTCTTCTTATTCTTCTTTTTCTTCAACATCATCAATATCTACTTCTTCTTCATCTTTTTCTTCTTGTTGTTGTTTTTCTTTTTCTTATTCTTCTTCTTTTTCTTCTTTTTCATCATCCTCTTCTTCTTCTTCATCTTCATCTTCTTCTTCTTCTTCATTCTTTTTCTTCTTCTTCTTCTTTTTCTACTTCTTCTCCTTCTTCTTCTTCTTCTTTGTCATCTTTTTCTTCTTCTTCTTCTTCTTTATCATCATCTTTCTCTCCTATTTCTTATTTTTCTCCTCCTTCTTCTTGTACTTGTTCTTCCTCTCTTTTTTTTTCTTCTTCTTCTACTTCTTCTTCTTCCTCTTCTCCTTCTTCTTCTTCTTCTTTGCCTCCTCCTCCTTCTTCTTCTTCTTCTTATTCTTCTTCGTCCTCTTGTTCTTTTTTTCTTCTTCTTCTTCCTCTTCTTCTACTTCTTCTTCTTCTTCTTCTTCTTCCTCTACTTCTTCTTCTTCTTCTTCTTCTTCTCCTCCTCCTCCTCCTTCCTTTTGTTTTTCTTCTTCTTCTTCTTCTTCTTCTTCTTCTTCTACTTTTTGTTATTTTTCTTCAAGTTCTTCTTCTTCTAATACTCCTTCTCTTTCTTCTCCTTTTTCTTCTTCTCCTACTTCTTCTCTTCTTTGATTTCTACTTCTTCTTCTTCCTTTTCTTCTTCTCTACTTCTTCATCTTGCTCTACTTCCTCTTCATCATCATCTTCTTCTTCTTCTTTTCCATTTTGTTCTTATTCTTCAACTTGTTCTTCTTCTTCTTCTTCTTCTTCTTCTTGTTCTTCTTCTTTGTCTTCTTCTTCTTCTTCTTCTTCTTCTTTTGCTTCTTCTTCCACTTGTTGTTCTTCTTATTATTATTATTATTATTATTCTCCTCCTCCTCCTCCTCCTCCTCCTTCTTCTTCTTATTCTTTTCTTGTTGCTTCAGTTTCTTCTACTTCTTCTTCTTCTCCTTCTTCTTCTTCTTCTTCTTCTGCTCCTACTTTTTCTTCTTCTTCTTCTCCTTCTTCTTTTTCTTATTCTTCTCCTTGTTCTACTAAATATTTTTGTTCTTCTATTCTTTCTCCTCCTTTTTCTTCTCCATCATCCTCTTCTTATTCTTCTTCTTCTTCATCATCATCTTCGTCTTCTTTCTCTATTTCTTCTTCTTTTTCTTCTTCTTCTTATTCTTCTCTTTCTTCTCCTTGTCCTTCTTCTTCTGCTTCTTGTTCTTCTTCGTCGTCATCTTCTTCTTCATTGTGTTCTTTTTCTTCTTCTTCTACTTCTTCTTCTTCCTCTTTTCATCTTCTTCTTCTTCTTCTTCTTCATCATCATCTTCTACTTCTTCTTCTTCTTCATCTTATTCTTCTTCTTCTTCACCATCAACTTATTATTATTATTATTATTATTATTGTTATTATTATTATTAAACTTCTTCTTCTTCTCCTTCTTCTTCCTCTTCATTTTTATTCTCTTCTTTTACTTCATCTCCTTCTTCTTCTTCTTCTTCTGCTTCTTCTTCTTCTCCTTTTTCTTCTTCTTCTTCTACTTCTTCTTTTTGTTCTAGTACCACTGCTACTTCTTCAACTTTTCTTCTAGTTCTCCTTATTCTTCTTATTCTTTTACTTCTTCTTCTTCTTCTCCTTTCGGTTCTTCTTGTTTTTCTACTTACTCTTCTTTCAATTATTCTTCTTCTCCATCTCCTTTTACTTCTTCTTCTCCTTCTTCTTTTACTCTTCTACTTCTTCTTCTTCCTATTCTTCTTCTTCTTCTTCTTCTTCTGCTACTTCTTCTTGTTCTTCTACTACTACTTCTTTTACTTCTTCTTCTTCTTCTTCATCATCATCATCTTCTTCTTGTTATTCTTCGTCTTATTCTAGTTCTACTTTTTCTTCTTATTCTTCTTCTTCTCCTTATGTGTTTTCTTCTTCATTTCCTTCATCTTCTTCTTCTTCTTCTCACTCTTATTCTTCTTGTTCTTCTACTCCTTGTTCTTCTTCTTCTTCTTCTTCTTCTTCTACTTCCTCTTCGGCTCCTCTTCGGCTCCTTCTTCTTCTTCTTCGTATTCCTCTTCTTCTTCTTCCTTTCCTTCTTCATGTTCACCTTCTTCTTCTTCATCTTCTTCTTTTACTTCTTCCTCCTCCTTTTTTGCTTCTTCTACTTCTTCTTTTTCTTTTACCGCTTCTTGATATCATTCTTCTTCTTTTTTCTTTTTCTTCTTCTTCTCTTACAGTTTCTTTATCTTCTTTTTCTTCATCATCTTCTCCACCTCCATCTTCCTCTTCTTCTTCTTCTTCTTCTTCTTCTTCTTCTCCTTCATCTTCTTCTTTTTGTTCTTCTTCTTCTTTTTCTACTTCTTCTTCTTCGCTTTCTGCCCTTTCTTCTTCTT
Organism: Vanilla planifolia; assembly: GCA_023846275.1. Taxonomy (NCBI): domain Eukaryota; kingdom Viridiplantae; phylum Streptophyta; class Magnoliopsida; order Asparagales; family Orchidaceae; genus Vanilla; species Vanilla planifolia. The sequence goes on from JAIUJO010000431.1 coordinate 7,242, forward strand.
CTCCTCCTTCTTCTTTATCTTCTTCTCCTTCCTCTTCTTCCACTTCATTTCCTTCTTCTTCTTCTCCATCTTCTTCTTCTACTTCTTCTTCTTCTACTACTTGTTCTTCTTCTTTTTCTTCTTTTGCTTCTTATTCTTCTACTTCATTTTCTTCTTCTTCTTCTTCTTCTTCTTCTTCTTCTTCTTCTTCTTCTTCTTCTTCTTCTTCTTCTTCTTCTACTACTACTACTTTTTATTCCTCTACTTCATCTTCATCTTT
>JAIUJO010000431.1:22500-127500 GCA_023846275.1 Vanilla planifolia
AGATTTCTTAATTATGTATTTAACAATTTATTTATTTTTAAGTTCTAGTAGAAAATCTTTTACACGTGAAATTTTTTTTTAAATAATTATTTTTTAAATGAGGCAGCTCATCATTTAGTGAAATGCACAAGTATTTTTAAATGGTTCTTTCGATACTTGTGCCTTCATCCACCCATGATGACTAATCAAACTTCTACTAATCACTCATTTTCAACGAAGCTAGTAAACCAAACACACATTGATAGTCCAATGAGACACCAAAATCTGCAAAAAAAGTTTGACTATATGAAACCATTTTGAAACTTTGCAATTTTTGCATAAAACATTTTCTACATTTTTAAATCATTAAAACAAGAGTTGCACAACTAATGGCTAAAAATAGCTCCTCTAATAGCAAAAATCATTATTTTGAAAGCTAGCCATCATAGGTGATACCAACCAGATGATGGTGTAGCTACTATTTGATTCTTTATGTTTGTAGTAGATACCGTTTGATTTGAATAATTTATAAAGGTTTTATATTTAGTCATAACAGGATAAGATCTAGGATTCTTGAGGGTAATTTTGAGGAACATTGATTGCTTTGTTGATGAGAGTTATTATTGATGCATGTGGTATTCCAATCAAGATATAACATAACATGAAAAAAGTCATTTGGATTGGTTCACATGTTGTAGTCAATTTCAAATTGAAGAGGAACTCGAGTCGGGAAGCTAGAGAAGGGAAGGAGCTTGCCACCAGAATCTAGTGACGGGAAGGAGTTAGTGACGGGGAGCTGGTAGCAGGGGGCTGGTGACGGGGGGTTGGAGACGGATTGCTGGTGGCGAAGTGCAAGGGACAGGACATGAGTGGCGAAAGGCAGGTGAGGAGAAGTTGGCATCTAAAGCTAGTGGTGAAGGCATAAACAGAGCTTGAGGTACTTGGTCGGTGTCGGAGATTGGATTAGGGAAACTCACGGCAAGACGGAAGAGAAGGTGTGCACGTGACGGGTAGCTGGTAATGGCCAGCTGACGAGCGTGCATGTGGGCACATGAGAAGCCAAGACCATTGTGAAGAACTACCTGGCCACATGGATCCCCAAGAATTTTGATTTTGAAATCCTGAGTATTCGCATTGAGCGGGGGCACGGGGACAAGATTAAACTACAAAGTCATCTTACAATTCACCATATCGGATCCTCCCTTTGCATGGTTCTACAATGCCTGTAGCCGTAACGGGAAGCAAGGTAAGAAAGAGTAACAGGAAAATGAGGACCTCTAGGAGCGACTCACCAGTGAGAGAAAGCATTTCTTCCACCTCTGGGGGGAAATGACGACCTTCGAGACGAATCTCCTCATTCCTCAAAATTTAGCTGTAGCGGTGGAGGTATTAATCGAAACTACTGGAACTACTAACTCAAGAGGTAGCCTAGTGAAGGAGGCAAAATCTGTGGAAGCTCCAGCTGATTTACCTCAACGTCAGAGCCAGGGGGATGGATGCGTCGGGGGGGGGGGGGGAAATGTAGGTCATACTACGATTACTGGCCTGATGGAGCTGGAGGACACAGACCACGCGGCTGCAGAAAATGCTGTGAGCAAGCGATCAGAGGAAATGATCAACCTTGAGCATGGGGATGCTGTGATACGGGGGCACTTTCAAGCAGGATCAGCTTCAGGGAGGCCTTAATAGGAAATAGCCGTGCCCCAAATAGTCGAGCAAGTTCCTTTGTGCGTCCGGCCAATATCTATGTAAAAGATTATGCTGCGGGCATGCTAGATCATGTCGAGGGTGGTGGAATTGTCTTGATGTCAATGGAAGCATGCTATAGGCCTATCAAATTCCACAAATTTGATCTTGTTGGGCGAGTATAGGGGAACACCCTTCCATTCTCCACCATTGCACGGGTGCTGCTAAAGAGATGGGGCCACTATAAGAACTTCAGGAATCTCGACTTGTCATTTTGCTATTTCTGCTTGCATTTCGATTCCATTCGTGACAAGAATGAAGTCTTGCTTGGTGGCCCGTGGCAAGTTGCAGGCTAAGCATGTGACTTTACATCTGGATGCATGAATTCGTGCCAAACATCGCAAAGGCAATGTGTGCACCAGTGTGGGTGTGCCTTCCGTGCCTCCCATTAATATATTGGGATGTGGAGAACATCTTGGGAATTTCCAAGGCAATTGGAGAGCCTTTTTTACTTGATGACTGGACTGCTGATATGGGACGATCTTCCTATGCCAGAGTGTGCGGTCGAATGGACCTCTCAAAGCCTTTAATTCCAGGCATATGGCTTAACGAGAAATTTGTAAGAATCTACCAGGCATTCGAGTACTAGGGACTGCCGCGGGTTTGCTTCTCGTGCTTGTACGTTGTTCACCTCATGGGGCAGTGCAGTACGTATAAGTCCTCAGAGGCTGTGCATGCATGTCCAATTATCACTGTGACCAAAGAAGACAATGTCATTGGAGGTGGACTGCTAGAGGTGGAGGATAACCAGAACTATGGCGAGAAGGCTACAGAGGCGGAGTATTCAAGAACTCCTCGAAAGCGGGAGGAGGAATACGTATGATTCGGAGAAAAAGGGATGAAAGCTGGGCCCGTGGATGCTTGTCCAACCCCGATGCAGGAGACAGAGCATGGCTGACCACAGGGGTACATCAAGTAAGGTGAGCCAGAATCCATGGATGACTTTCAGCCGAAGGACTCCTGATGAGGGGTCCGTTAGCATGCATCATAGGACGAGTAGCCTATCCAAGGTTCGAAGCAGAGGTATGGCGAGGCGGGCTTCATCCCCAAGGGCCCATGAGGATTAGATGAGGATTCAACAGGCAGATGCTCTAACGAATGATGTGGGAATGGGGCAGACGACGCTGACAGGAGGGAACAAGGGGAAATTGCCATTCTTACAGGAGGATTATGCGGTGGACCAAACCAAAAGCTTAGATGGCCACTACACCAAAATGTTGTAGGAGAATCTCTCCTGAGCTACACTTCGTGGTGCATAGGGAACATCGAGGAGGAAGATGGAGGAGGCCTCATATGGGGAGGAGGTCCTCGGCATGGCTGGAGAACTGCGGGGCCACATGAAGGCACCACATACAAATTCTAGGAGAAGATGCATTTTGCATTTTGGAATATCAGAGGAGTTAAGGACAGGAAGTCAAGAAGATAACTGCAAAGGATTGTACACGAGGGGAATGTTGCAGTCATGGCCCTAATGGAGATGAAAGTGCAATGTTTCCTAAGGAAGGATATGAATTAGCTCCTTGGGAAGGGTTGGAACTTCGTTGCTCATCCATCAGCTGGCATTATTCTATTGTGGAAGAGCTGGGTTTATATCACGATCATGGAGGCCTTAATGCATGTTGTGGCGTGTAAGGTGAGGCTACGTGGTTCTAGCAAGATTATTTGTTTCGTTGTCTACGGCCCTAAAGACGACCACAAGCATCGAGAGGTCTGGGATGTTATCAGGCATATGTCCAATGGGGACGATCCACTCATTGTCGCAAGGGATCTCAACCTTGTGATGACACAAGAAGGGAAATGGGGCTGGAAGAAGTTCATCTATGGTAGGAGGTAGTAAGAACTTGCTAACCTTATGCAGGAGCTGCTGCTAGTGGACATGGGCTTCACTAGCAATTGCTTTACCTACTGTCACAAAAAGCAGGGTGGCACACGTATCCTGGAGCGACTTGATCAAGTCCTCATGAACTCTATTGGGATGTAGGTCTTTCGTGAATGCTCTGTGCAACACTTGAGCCGGCTTGGGTCTGATCATTACCAGCTGTTGGTTGATTTGGGGTGCAGAAATCTACAATCAAACAATGGAAGGCTCTAATTCGAAAGTGTGTGGTTGGACTTCCAGCATTCGTTTCGAGTTGTGAATCGAGCATGGCACAGACGTGTGGGGGGAATTCCATGGAGGCGATTATGACAAAATTCAAACGCTCGCTGGTGGCACTGCTGAAGTGGAGCTAGGAGGACGTGGGGAACATTGTTAATAGAAATGCAGAGCTAGAAGGAAGCATTGATGAACTAAAAATAAAGGAATCTCGAGAGGGACTAATAGAGGAAGAGAGTATGCGGCTTGGTCACATGATCACGGCTTTCCATCGTGGCTGCGCACATGAGGAACAACGGTGGTGTCAATGAGCGAAAGTTCATAGGGCGTAGCTTGGGGATAATAACACCAGGTTTTTCCATGTTGCTGCCATGGCTCGTGCACGGACAAACCGAATTACTCAGCTGAGGGATGCTGAGGAGAAGGTGGCAGATACACCTAAAAGCATCAAGACTGTCCTTTCGGCTTACTTTGAAGAAAAGTAGCGATGCGGGGGGCGGGCGGCCTAACTGTCGATCTCTATGCTGTCCGGTATTGTCTGCGGAGAAATAGCCTCCAAACTTGGCTATAGGGTCACCGAGAGTGAGATAATTGTGGCCATGCAGGGAATCAAGAGAAACAAAACCCCGGGCATTGACGGGATCACAACAGAATTTCTACATGGCTATTGGGCCATCACGCGCAGGGGATTGGAAGGACATGCTTATTGTCCTTATCTCGAAGAAGCAGGGGGCATATTGGCTAGAGTACTTCTGGCCAATCTGCCTTTGCAACATCATATATAAGGAGGTGGTGCACGTACTGTTCGAGAGGCTGAAATGGTCCATGTCAAGCTTTATCTAGTGCTAACAAGCCGCTTTTATTCCCAGGTGAAGTATCTCAGACAATGTTTACATCGTGCAGGAGATGGCATCGAAAATGCACGCCTGCACCGCTGCTTCAGGCCTCATGGTGGTAAAGATCGGCATGGAGCAGGCCTACGATAGCGTGCGATGGGATTTCCTACTCATGACGATGAAGACAATGGGATTCCCTCCTATCTGGTGCAAATGGATTGCAACATGCATTACATTTCCAAGATTTGGTGTTCTCATCAATGGCTCTCACCTTCCTTGGGTGGTGGCACAACGGGGACTCCGACAGGGATGTCCGTTTTTGCCTAACCTATACGTTATGGTTACAGAATTCTTATCGATATTGATGAGGGACTATGAGACTAAGCAGCTGCTCAGATTCAGACAAGGACAACATGCACAGTTGATTTTGCACCTCCTATACACAGATGATGAGTTAATGTTTGCTCCCACCACGGGAGAGGCCGCACATGCTGTGTGTAGAATCATATGGACATTCAGGGAAGCTGTAGGGCTACACGTCAACCTTCTGATTTCCAAAGTATATTTCAGCACAAAGATCAGCAAGAAGAAAGCTACGTTGGTGTCGAGGAAACTTCATCTGGAGCAAGGCTGGATGCTCATGTACCTTAGGGACCCTATTGCTACGAGGCACCTGAGTAAAGCTGACCTCAGCTTCCTGCTTCAGAGGATTGATGCCGCTGTGGCGGATTGACAGATTTGTCTGTTGTTGCTCGTGGGCAGAGCTGCCTTGGCCTCCTCTGTTATCACTATCATCCCAAGTCATATTTTACGTCACTGTGCTGTGCTAGTGGGAGTAATTGATGACATAGCAAAGAGAATTAGAAGGTTTTTGTGGAACGAGATGAGCAGTGCACACATGATGCATTACGTGCCCTGGGATTGCGTCACTTTGATGAACCCCGCCGGTGGGCTTGGATTTCGAATCTTCTTTGTATGGCAGTGCGTTTTGCAAATGAATAATTGCAAATGCATTCTCAGCTGTGAGGCGAGCCTTTTAGAAGAAATTATGAGGCAGAAGTCATGATGATGAATCCTATTATGAAAGTTCCCAGAATGCATCTCATGCATGTAGACTGGTGCTGAAGGCATTGCTAGAAGCAGTGTCGATTTTTGTTTGGCAAATCGGCGATTGGAGGACAGTGAGATTTGCCAAGGATAATTTGTTGGGCATCCTTCCACTTTGCTGCTGGTCAACCTTCATCAACATGAACATCATTTGGCCGGTGAGCGTGGCTGAATGCATCACTGTTAGATGTGGACAATATCTGTGCATTGTTCGGCAAGGAGCTGATTGACAGAATTCTACATCTCCCTAGGGCCCAGACATTGGCTAAGGACACACTCCTCTAGACGCATACCGAGACAGCGAGGGTCGATAGCAGGAGAATCTATACCCACGTGGTGTGTGGAGCTGATGACACCATCAGGCGGGGTGGCCGGTGTGATGAGGACAAGATGAGGGGCATTTGGAAGATTAAAGCAGTCCCGAGGGTGCGAATGTTCATGTGGCGAGTCATTGGTGACTTCATCCCTACGCAGGCAGGGCTGGCCCATAAGGGAATGCCTGAGAATAGTAACTGCCAATGGGGCTGCGCGACAGAGTAATCTATGCGGCACATGTTCTGGGACTTCCCGCACGCCCAGGAACTCTGGGATGACTGCCATGTCCGTGGGGTAGTGGCTGCACTGGGATGGCCCACGGATGCAAGAGCCACACTGACTTTCCTTGACCAACTCCTAAGGTTCATGGGTGTGCCAGCAGCACAACGTGGAGCTAGCGCTGAGTATGCTACCACGCTGGCCACCACCATGTACTATATCTAGACAAGGAGGAATGCGATGAGGCATAATAATCTGATGGTCATGTCGTGCACACTTCTAAGGAAGATAAAGATTGAGGTGATTTCTACAGCAAGGCTACAAAACTTCTATTTATCCATATTCAGCAGGTATCCTTGCAGCTCTTCAGACTTGCTTGTAACCAATGATTGGGTTCCCTCCCAACATGATGGATAAAAGTGAATTGTGATGCTACGGTACTGGATAACACTATTGGCCTTGGCCTGGTGGTCAGAGACTACATGGGGAGGCCTCTCTTGGTGGCTGATAAGAGGGCTTTCTCTCAGTCTGCCGATGTGTTGGAGGTCCAGACTATGTTCGAGGCCTTTAACATGCTAAGGGGTTCCCTTCCCCACCACAGGGTCGTGGAGATTTAGACTGACTCAATGATGGTGCTTCAGGAGGTCCGTGAGATGATATCTCACCCCTTATGGTTGGCCACTTTGCTGAGACTGTCAGGTACGCCAGATTGTCTGTAGGCAATTAGATTTTCTCATATCCATAGAGAAGAGAAGGCGTCTGCTGACTGGGTGGCACGTTCTGCATCCGGGGAATCACTTCTTAAGCCCCTCATCAAACTTATGCTGATAGATTTCATGTTTGATCCTCAGTGAGGATCTCATATGCGAAATACTTGTATGGCTTATGCCACTTTTGATTTTAATATATTATAGTTTCATCAAAAAAATAGGATAATGATCTAGAACATTAGAATCAAAAGCTGGAGCAAAGGTGGTGTTAAATTGGTTATTGTTAACAAAGGGAGAGAGACATTAAACTACTTAATCAACTATTACAGATGAATGGCTAGATGTAAGTAAACAATTCGTAAATACTAACATAATCTAGACTGTTTGATAGCAAAAATGTGTCATCAATTGGTGTAGAAAAGCTCAAATTTGGCAATAGCATTTTTTGTCTCACATTGCAAAATTGTTCACGTGATTTATGCTTATAATGTTTTCATTATGATTCAACCTAGTAAGGTTGGCAACCCCATGGTGTTTTTAGAAAGTCATGACCTGGGTCACCAATGCATATACATAAATATGAGTCTTACTTATCCCAGTTCCTTAACTAATTCACGAGTAACTCCATACCGTAAAGTTAGTTAAGGAGTTATGCCTTGGACCAATTGACCCAAAACTGCTGCATGAATCGTGTATTAAATCGATATCCTATGCTAACTTGTCTTGGTTTTTATCAGGCACCTAACATGTGGCTCCTCAAGGTCCGTGCCTATATTGTGGGCAATAAACCTTAGTCGAGTCCTTTAGGCTTTAGGGTGTAAAAAATATTTATAAGATTTCAAAAATAATATATATATGAAAATTATTTGAATATTTATACGATTTTAAAAAGTCAAATATCTTTATTAAAGAAACAAATACAACATAAATACAAACTTAAATATGTATAAAAAATGACAATTATTTATGCTATAATTGCATAGAAATTACAAGTATTAACAAGCTATTCATAAAGATTCAGAAATATTATTTTTTGGAGATTAGTAAATCCTCAAATAGAATTGTTGTTGGCTCTAAAGTTAGTAATTTAATAAGTTATCAAAATTTTTTCAATTCTTTAAGCTATAACTTTGCTCGAACAAACTCAAACTACTACAATTAAACTTGACATTTAACTAATATAATACTAAACTCAATAAAATATGAGCAAATATTTAGCTTGACTTAATGATTATCACATATAAATATAAAACAAAATTGATTATAAATATTAATTTTTAATATCTCAAAAAATGTGTACACAAAATAATAAAAATTATCACAATAAATATACATTTTTTTGAAAACAACAAAAACCTTCATATAATATAAAATGAAAAGCTTCAATACATTTATTATATGTATGTTAGAATAAATACAAAACATTTTAAAAAAACAAAACTAAAAAATTTCAAGAGATACCTAGCTAATATTATTAAAATTTGGGTACATACAAATTAAAAACAACATTTTGGCGTAATTTGATCACAAAAAATGTATTAAAACTTAAAAATATTAAAATTAAAAAATCATTATTACATAAATTTATCAACAGTACAATGAAAATAATATTTCAATGCAAAAAAACATTTTGACTTGAAGAAAAAGAAAACTACTATCACAATTAAATATTTAATGAATATAAATTAGTTTAGAATTTGAAATAAAAAAATAATTATACTCAATGTTTAATAAATAAATAAAATTAATTAGAATTATAATAATAGATAAAAATTACAAAAGTATTCGAAATTAAAATATTCGAACTTGCATCACATTCAAGGATGTGGTTTCCTAAAAAATATTAGCATGCTAAGCTTTATGTTACTTAAAATCATAAACAATCACAAGAAATAAAATGTAAATAATTAACACATGTGAACTAATTAAATATATCTATGAAAGCAATTGATGATGAACAATAATCAAAAAAATATATTGTGAAAGAAAATAAAAAATAAAAAACTAATGAAACAATAACAATATTAAAATATTTAATAAAAAATAAATGTCATAAAAATATATTTTTAATTAATATAAGAATAGTAAAAACTTTTGTAGATGGTAAATAATAAAGAATGAAAAAAATTTGAAATTATTAACAAACACGAAATTTACAATGTATAAGTTTTGACTACATGACAATGTAAAACATTACTAGTAGTTTGCTATTGCTAAATACCATTGTTGTAAAAATAATATAAAAAATTATTAAAAATAAAAAAATTTCAAGAAATGTTGAAAGGGTTAAAGAAATACAAATTTTTAAAAATCTTGAAATAGTTAAACATTAAAATATTAAAAAATGTGTAGAATTTATTAATGATATGTTACATAAAAATGTAATGAAAATAATAATTACATCCAAAAGCTATATACGAATTAATTTATTATTCAAAGCTCAATAATATTGAAAATATGATTATAAAGTACCACTATATAATTAATCATGCATACTAATACAAATAATACTTAAGTGAAAAAAGATATTGTGCTACAAAATAAAAAATGTAAAATTTAAGGTATCATAATTCAAAAACAGAAGATTACAGACAATTTCAAAAATTGTTCTATAAATAGGGCATGAAAATTAAAGAAAAAATACACTTTTTTTGTACAATGATAAAATTAAAAAACATATTTAAAATTTTCAAATTCATATATAATGCCAAATAATTATATCTAATATAATATGAATTACTAAATGTTGACCAAAAAAATTTTTTGTTAAGAATTTTTCATATTATGTTAAATAAAAAGTAAATATAGTCATTCAATTATGATACATCTTTTTCAATTACAATGCACAAAATATATAAAGAATATGATGTTTTTTCAAAAAAAACTTTCAAATATTGGAACACAAAATCACAAAATATAATGAAATAACAAGTTATTTTATATTTTTTTTATTATATTTTGTTAAAACTCATTTTTAATCTGCAATATATTAATAAAAAAGTGTTGTTCAAATATAAAAGTTTAAAAAATTAATATATTAGAAAAATTAACTTTTTAATAAAGAAATGAAAAAAACAATTTGATAAAAGCTAAGCACAAATCCTTTTTGAAAACTATTATGGAATGCAAGGAAACTTTAAATTAAAATAAAAAGTCCCAAAAAATTAAAACATTAATTAATCATATATAGTATATAGAATCAAATAACAATCACAAAAAATTATCATTAAATAAAAAGACAATTTGTGGAAAATGAAATGAGATATATGTAATACAAAGAAAAAACAATTAAGATTTCTACAAATAGAACATTACCAAAAAAAGATACAAAATGAATGTTCTAGAATAAATATAAAATAAGAAAAAAATGAAAATTAATAATCATCAAATTAAATATATCTTAAAAAATTTTAAAAAATAATAAAAGATGTTTATAAAAATCACTCATTTAGCATATCTAATTCAATGTGTAAGTCATCAAAATTTATTTTTACTAATATAAGAATTATAAGTCCATTATTAGAGATAAAAAAATGTGTTAATATAGTGGAAATTTTTTAACATTTAAATACATTACTAACAAAAAATAAAATTTTCTTAGCAAAGCAATATTTCGAAACATTAATTTTTTACAATGAAATATTAAATATAACAAATATTATTAAAAAATTTACCATTTTAAAAAGTTAAGAAACTATGCACCAAAATTTAGTTGTATTACACAGATACAATACATGTGCATAGCTTTTTGTCTAAAGATTAGAATCAATACTAAATTAAAAAAGAAATTTTAAAAAATACATAAAATATATATGATTAATATTAAAAAATTGAAGTTCATTAAAATATCTATATGGTATATTAACAAAACATTTTGCTAATAATGCAAGAAAAATAATCATCATGATGTAAATCATTAAATTTAGAATGTTGAAAGTTTGAAAAAAATGACAATAATGAAATAACTAAAAAATAAAAATAATGTGTGCAGAAATTTTTGAGACAAAATTCGTAATATTTAAATCTTAACAAATGTCCAAAGGCAAATGATGTTGCATGTAAATAAAAAACAATTAAAAATAGATTATTTTAAATCATAAAATATTTATGCAAATGAAGTGAGAAAATTATTAAAAAGTTAAAATGATTTACATGATACATTAATAAAATATTTGGTAAAGGTTAACTTTTCTATTATATAATATATGAAGTAATTGATTATTTAATTAGAAGTAGGTATGTTATGTCATATAAATGAATGATATAAAATACTTAGAAGTAGAAAATAGGCATGTAAAATTTATTTATTTCATATATTCATGAGACAATATTGTCACTTGTGCATCAACAAAAGAGTTTTCTTATTATTACAAATAGAAAGGACTTAAACATTTATTTATATTATTTTAATAAATAATAAACTCTTTAAAAAAGTATGATAATTTTATTTTTAAAAATAGAGAAAATTAATTTAACAAAAGATCTGAATATTTTGAAAATACATTAGCATGTGATTTTTTTATTAACGTAAGCTAAATAAATTTAATTTTGTAAATAGAAATTGTTATGAGTTTTAACATATAAATATGTCATTATTGTAGCTCAACGCTAAAAATGTTAAGAACTATTTGCATATATTGTCTACAAAAATTTTGTAATTTAACCACAAATTTAAAAAAAATAGCAAAATCCCATGAAGAAGTTTTGATATCTAAAGGAAAGTTAAAATATTAAAAAACTTTTGGTGTAGTGGACACAAAATATTATCCCAAAAAATAATTAATGATATTTTATTTTAAAAATAATTAAATTGAAAATCATTAAAATCATAAGCAATTATATAAAGGTAATATGTAGTAATTGTTTGTTTAGTTATTATGAATATGTAGTAATAACTAGTGAAAGTGAAAATTGTGATAGAGCATGGCATACATGCACCTTAAGTTTGGTTGAAGATTTATGGCTTCGTTTAATGGCTTGATTAACTTCTTGATCTAGTGTCAAGTGTGTTTGCTTCAAATGTTGTTGCTAAACCATTTCAACATCTTATGTTCATTACATTTAATGGGTAAAATTAACAAACCTTTCATTTATAGACATGCTATAATTACTTCATAATGAAGACATCATTCCAATTAAACCATTCTTTGGTTTCATTTGACATTTTTAACTCTAGAACTCATGATATGCAATACCATATATCATAAACTCAAAATATGTGATATAAATTAAGAAAATAAGTTTAAAATAAGCTTAATATTTTCTCTAGTTTATGACAATCAAATATGATGACTAATGCTACATATGTATGATCTAGTTTTTGTATTAATTTTCAAGTAAAAATTAGAACTATAACTAGGTCATATATTTACAATGATCTCATTATGTATATATGATTATCATTTGAGATAGAAATATAAAGTGTAAACATTCTTTTACCAGTTATCCATCTTGTCGTATTCTTTTTAATGTCTTAAGGATTGAGTTCTTCTACTTGTAATATTTATACAAACTCTTTTTCATGTGTAAACTTTTTATTTCTTATGAGAATCCCTAGTCTTCATTAAACTGTAAATGAGTTGAACATGTATGATATAATTTGTCATATTGGTGTGATTCTTCATTTATGATTTAATGACAAACTTCTTGTTTGTAAATTGTATCTTTCACATAAGAGTAGGCATTTTGTTTTGTGTTTTTGCATAACTTTTATATGAAATAGTATAAAGAAGAATGTTTTACTTTTGTGATTCATTTCTTTTCATTCATTGCATAGTGTACAAAAAAAAATATTACAATGTTGTTATAGAAATATCAAATTCTCTTTATGTGCATGAATTTTTTGTTAAGTTAAAATTTGATAACAAAAATATTATCATATTATTGTCATCATATATGGTACAAAATAATCCTAACAGATGTACATATTATGAAAATTTTAATTTTATATTAGTGCCTCATTGTATACATGTACGATCACCTTTGCTTAATGTAATAAATTTATCTTGCTTTTACAATTTGAGTGATCATTTAGAAGAACAATTGAAAACATAAAAATGGCAATAAAGCTTTTCATTGTATTATATATTCATTTATGTCATACTTGCATGATAAACTTAAGCTACAAATACATAAATATCAGATAGCTGGTTTATTAGGGCAATCAGTTCTATCTACCTATTGTCATAGAATGATTTATTGATTCTAAATTTATAGACAATTACTAAAATCATAATGACTAGTTTAATTACTCTAGGAAAAAAAATAAATCAATTTGATTTACTTTTAAAAATGAGTGATTCATAAAGAATATAAGTAAAACTTTTTTTTATATTAGAATTGATGGATGAACACATTTCATTCTATTAGCTTTATTTAGTTGATTCTAAGCATAGTAATTTCTTCATCATACATTTAGATATTATGTCACTTTTGTCAAAAAGGGATTAGGGTAAAAGCTATAAAAGGTTTTCTATGTGCTATAAATTTTGATCTTTCAACCACCATAATTATTATTGTGTTATGGTCAAAGTTGGCTAATCTCTGTAAGCTCGTAGGTGTTCTGTTGATGATTAATGAAGTTGTTGAAAGGATGTCTACTATGCCCACCATATGGCAAATGCTGCTAGTTTATTAGAAGCCTCGCTAGGTTGACTGTGGTTTAATGAAGACTTTGTGCTCATGGTAGAACTATTTGAAATCATTATGTGCTTTATGTATCTTTTCTATTTGTTTTGACTATTGTTTATTCAATAATAGTATGTTTATAAATGTAAGGAAGGATTTCAAATGATCAAAATAATTGTTAGAAAAAATCATTTATGTTAATAATTCAAAAAGGCACCATTTTCCTCCTCTTATAGCAAGTGTAGTCCTTTCAACTATTGTCATAATGGGTTGTTTGAAATTTAGAAGTTCCTAATGCAAGGTCATTCTCTTGTATTTTTTATGGTGAATTTTTTTTGATATCCATTAACTTTTTGGATTGTCCGCCTTTATTTCATTGGAAACATTAAACATCGTACAAAATACTTTTTTAAAGTTTTTTTTTTGAATTATAAACTATAATTTTCTGATTTTTTGTCCATCTTAGCATTATTCTAGATGATAAGGGTCATAGGTCATGTATAATTATTCTACTTATTGCAAGAGGAAAAGAACTTTTGCACTTTGCTTTGTCTAAAAGTCTACAACCTTTCTTCTTGTTATAAAGAAATGTAAGATTTAGTATGTTATTTGGAGATAAATGTTTCAAATCACTATTTTATACTTGAAAGAGAAGAAGCAAAATAAATAGAAATGGAAAGTAACATCATGTACTATCAAACTAAGTTTGTAAATCAAAGGTGTAATGTTTAATTGAAGTCTTGATGATATCTCACTTGTTGATTGTGACGATAATTTATGTAAATGCATTAATTAATTAGCAAATAAATACTGAAACTAATCAATTTTATGCTAATTTAAAAGTGAAAAACAAAAAGCATGAACAACAAACATGTTTATTGAAGTAAAGAATCACTCAAAAAGGTTGCATAGTCACCTATCAATTTTATAAATGACTTAAAAAACAAGCATGTTTATTGTCAAAGCAATTATTCGTAAATCTTGCATTGATGCTTTGAATTAATTGAGATATTCGGTTGAGAAAAAAATGTAGATGTAAGAAAAAATTTATTCACTTGTATTGCAAAGGGAACATATTAAATTGAAGGAAAATTTTGTAAATCTTGCTTTAACATGTTTCTTCATGCTGACAACCTATTCAAATGTGAATATAAGTGAACTTTTTAAGACTATTAATAGTCCATCTCATTTATTTATGGCTCCTACCTTTTCTTTCAATTGGATTTCAAACAATCACCTATGTTGGAACACAATAAAGCACTTACCAATTCATTGTTTTTGTACTTCACTTAATAAAGTGAATGACTAGGCCCTTTGAAGGTAAATGTTAATACTTTAAATCTCACACATCCTAAAATTTCTTGAGTATGTACCGATGTGGAGTTAGCAACAGAGTTAAACCAAATTAGAATTTCTACTAAAGGTATTTAAAATAATTGCTTTTGTCAAAAAATCTAGTATGATAACTTATTTAAACTTGACAAAGGATGACACAAATATAGGCATGAGCTAGCTCAAGACAAACATTAAAAATAATGAGATAAATCTTAATATCATCTTGTTGTTTGTATCAAGTAATAGGGTCATGTAATTAAAAGTCAAATATCAATGAAGATGTTGACAAAAATAACCAACAATAGGAAAAGATTGAAGCCACCAAAATTTCTACTTTATTTACTAACACTTTGGCCAAGAAATTCATTATGGATGATAAATTACATGTCTTAATCAAAACAAAAACAACTGAGCACGTTTGTAATGCTAATGAAAGTCAACTACTATATACAAGGTAGCACAACTGTCTGGCAAGGCATAGCATGACTATAGCTCCTTAAAAATTCTAAAAAATGAGAAGGACAATAATTAAGTTTTTTATTTTAAAAATTCATATAATAAAATTTATTATTGATATGATAATCTAGATCTTAAAAGCTTTAGTGAACTTTTAAGAGATCAACAACCTCTTTGTTTGAAATTCAAACTAAGGAGTTTAATCCATTAAAATGTCAAAGTATGAGAAAAAACGTTTTGGAAGATTAAAAAGATAAATTAGTGCAAAAAGTATTAGAGTTGCTTTCAGCTATCCAAATTTTGGATAATGGTGGTCTTAATAAATAAATTCTTATTTTGAAATTTTTGCGATGCTACTAAAACGTTTTTTTGCCATGTGATTACTCAATTTATTAAAATGTACATTGTTTGATAAGTTGCCTTATTTAAACCTATGTCTTCAATGGATAAGACATAAAAACTTGCTATTAAACTAAATTTTTATCATTATTGTTACAATCAATCAAACAAGATATAGATTCTTTGGAAGGATTTCAATTGTGATGTTGACATTAATGAAAAGTAGATCATTTATATCAGCATCAAGCATCAAGACTAGGTTTCTAAACCTAACTATGCTTTCACCTATGATAAAAGCATTGTATCTAGAAGGAGATTAATTAAGGGAGAGTCATTTTGCATTGTCAACGATCCTACAAATCCATGGATGGTGGGTAGGGATTTTATTGAAATCACATCCTCAAATGATTACAATGTGTAATCTACTCTTAAACTAAAAGTAGTGTAAGAGTTTGTTGATTGCATAATTCTATATCACCTTAAGCAATAGTAATTTTTTTGTCATTCTTTTATATGGGCAAGAAAAGGTAATAAAATATTGGTTTCAAAAGGATTGGAAAGGGTGATGGTTAATGAGAAATAAATAGAACTACTTTCAACTTTATAATTTATCACCTTACTAGACTTAACCAGACCATGTTCCTCTTCTACTAAATGTCATCAAAATTCACCCTTCATCTCCCAAATATGTTAAATTTCATAACAACATTTTGAATCACCCTACATTTGCATAGATAATGTAAAATAATTAGAATTTTTCTTTAAACTACTTTGGGAAGAAGACCTTAGCTTTAAAAGAAAATGGACATAAAAAGAGCCATAGAGATTGAAAAAATCAACATTTGCAAAAATGTTTTATTCTAGTAAATTAGATAAGGAAGATGTGAATCACAAATATATAATTCTTTTAGGAAAACAAAAAATTGATCAGTGGAAAGTATTTATCTTGTTAATTCTTGTTATTCACAAGATTTTGAAGGAGTGGAGTTTTATTCAAAATAGAACAAAGGAATTAGATGGCTAATAGAAGGAGAAAGAGAAACAATTCTCTTTTATGCAATAGTGATGAAGTGGAGAAACAAAGATAGAGGACAAAATAATGGTAGTAGTAATCAACCACTTTTGCAACATTTTAATGTCTTCTTAAGTAATTAAAGGTCAAAATATGATTAATTGAATCATTTCCTTATTAACAAAACCAAACAAATAATAGAATAATGTAAGATATCACCAAGGAGGAAATAAAGATGTAAATTTTAATGTGAATTTTGATAGCACTCTGGGCCTAGATTGTTTTAATGGGTAGTTATCCACTAATTATTTAGACTTAATCTCAAATGTTATGTTGAGTGTATCTAAATAATTTTTATAAGGTCTCCAATTCTTTGGGGAGTTTGGGCATAAAAAGTTTACATATATCCATAAATCTCATAACCAAGAAATCTTTGATGATTTTAGAACAAATATTCTTCAGAACATCATGAAAATAATATCCATAATACTCATTGATAATTAAATATTACAAATTTTTGATAGGCCGATTTCTCTTTATAAAACTAGTTTTATAAATACAATGATATTATAAAAAACATATTATAAGCTTGAAATTAGTATATTGTCTTACCAATAAAAATAATGTCACAATTCTATTGTTGAGTTCGATTTTAAGAATGTGAATTACACATCATGGAAATTTCTTTGTTAGACACTTTCCAAGTATAATGTTAATAACAATCTTATTAAGGTGCTCACCAATTATATTTGTATTACATGGATATCAACAATCATTAGTGTACCATCAAGTAACTTTTTTCAACTTTCAAATAGTATTAATGAAGGTAATCTTACTATATCTTCCTTTGTTTTCATCTCATTTATGGAGCTCTTAAAAAAAGCCCTAATAATGTTTTTGCTTAAAAAAGAATGATATTATAAGGACAACATACGTCATCTATATCTATCACTATCTTAGCTTATGCAAACAACATAATTATCATTATTAGAGAACATCTGGAAACTACTGTTAGTCTTAGTAACTTACTACAGCTCTTCCAACACTCTACAAGGTTTTTAAATATAAAAATTAATAGCGAGGACATCTATAGAAATAGAAGAGTATGTGCTAGGTAAATCAAATTTGCAAGGGCTTAGGATTGTATTAAATAAATCTTCCTTTGGCATATTTGTGCTGCACACCATATATAAGTCAAAAGAAAGTAGCTTACTTCCAAAATTTGATCGATAAAATTAATAACATATTTCGTTAGGTAGAAAATAAAGTTGTTATCTATCAAGGGTGGACTCATTCTCATCAAGCATGCCATTTGCTCAATTCAAATATATATTATAATGACAAGTAAACTCCCAATGTAGTTTTATAATAAATTAAAAAAAGGAATAAATTTACTTTTGTGGGGAGGCAATGAAGAAAATCTTAAGCATCACTTGACTTCTTCGAAAAACATTAATTCTTGTTAAAGGAAAATAGCCTTGGTAGTTTGAAAATCAAGAAAATGATGAAACTTTTTATGTAAAACTTAATTGCTAGATACTCACCAACAACACTTTAGGGTCTAACTACATGTCAATAAAATACCAATCCTTAAATGCATCAAGAATGAAATCGAACACATGGGCTGGCATACAAAGGATGAAACTTTTGATTACAAAGAATACAAATTGGCCTAACTCAATAATTTATTGTATATGTTCTCTAACTTGTGATGTGTAGTTTAGCTATCATTCTACCTAGGTCTATTTGAGATCAAAAGAGCCAAGTCTAAAATTTAGATGACAATTATGAAGCACCAAATGCCCTTTAAGGATGTTAATTTTAACATGTATGGTATTCAAAACCATGTGCCACTACCAAATAACCTAATGAATCTGAACTTGCAACTTGCTTTAATGTGCCAACTATGTCCAAATCAAGTTTGAAGATTCACAAAGAATTTTAGACAATAGACTAATATGATCTATGTTGATTCTATTATCATCCATTTACACTTGCTTGTCGTTGATACTATTCATCTTATGATACAGTTGTATTGTGAATTGTTTTTGTAAGTAGAATAGATAAAATGAATATTCAAATTTGAGCATAGGAAAAGCATCTTAACTCTTATACTAAATAGACTTAATCATTGTTTACATTGGACTAATATGACTTACATTTTTCAATACAAACATACCTTCACAATGATAGAACAAGAACATAAGACATGAAAACTAGGAAAAGCATAACAAGAACTTTGTCTCCATATGGCATCACACACATGAAGCTTGCCCACTTCCTTGATCATAATGGATTTCTTGTCATTTTTGGTTCACGACATCAAGAACTTCTGTTTCACATGTCTTACTAAATAGTTAGGAGCAACATTGAATAACCTATAGAGCAATGTATAACACATTTATTAGATGAGTAAAAAAGTGAATTATGCCAAATATTGTTTAAAGTCTAGTAAGAAAATGTCAAAGATATGAGTGAAAATGATTTCTAGCTATTAAAAAATGAGACAAATCCAATTTATATTATATCATAATCACTTCTAACTAGAAATCCCAAACATGAAGAATAAAGCAATATTATAAAAAAATGATGAACAACGATGTGGCTTAAGCTACCAAATCCTTGTTTCTTGCTAGAAGGGTTGTTATGATTAATGTAGTATTTAAGGCTAACCATATATGCACTCTTAATAACAACATGATCATGATGGGGATTATCAATGCACATAATTTCATAACTTGAACCATTTTTTGGGTTGGCATAGCTAAAATAAATATATTGCCAAATGATTTATCAGATTTAGGACTCAAGGGATTAAGGATATGGCCATACATTATTAATGTAAGATAGGTAGTAAGAACTCCTATAATAGAATTTACGATGGAAGGTAATGACGAAAAGGATGACAATAATGATGGAGATAAATTGATATCATAATTTAGATGCTAAATAATCACCTAAAATACCTGGATAACAAACTATGGTTTTGTTTTTTTAGATAAAGAAAACATTATTTCTAGAAATATAATACTAATATAAAAAAACCTTATATTTATTACATCATAAGGCTTTAAATAGATAGTAATTTTAAATGTAAATTCAAAAGATATGCTGACAAAACTACAACTCTTAATGAAAACATGCAAAAAATTGTATCATTGTAAGAAACGATGAAAATATAATGGGAAACATATATGAAACATTAAAAATCATATTTAAATAAAAAATATAATAAAATAATAATAATAAATAAAATTCAATAGTTCAACTCAATTATTAAAATAATTGAAGTCGTCTTACATCAGTGAACACTGTAATGAGAAACTTTGTTATGTTATGTGTTAAGTAAATTTTTGTCAAACTTTGCATTGGTCATATGATCATGCAAAAAACTAAATTAATAATATATAATTTATGAAAAAATATAATTATGAAACTTATCAAAGCGTCAATTGTTTTTTTTATCAAAGTTTCTTTTATGTTATAGAAATAATCATTATGATTCAAAACCACTACTTGTTGTATTGCCACATTTGACTTTTCTTCTATCATTTTTAACATTTTCTTGCAACCACATTATGTCTTCACATTATTGTATTTTGAATGAAGGCATGATGTTAGTACATTTTCTATGTGTTTTTTTAAATTATTCTTGAGCAATAGTGTTATAGCAACTCCACTTATGGCCTTGCTATCAGGTATATGTCAACATTATTATGCCTTGTATCGGCCAAGTAGCACCCACAAGAGTTAAAGTTTCAAGAGACTTCTCACCTTTACCTCAAAACCAATAATTAACATGGCAAAGGAATTGCCTCTTAACTACTACAACATTAGTTGTAGTTGTAAATGGCTTACATAGGGTCAAATCCTTTTTCTTAGACTATTTGTAACTTACTTTGAAAGCAAGTTTTAAAAATAATTTTCATTAAAATTTTACTAAATTTTGATATTGTTATTGTAACACTTATGACTTACTAATTTTACATTACATATATTTTTTGGAAGAATAGATTCTATTTTATGACAAATTAAATTACAAAATATTTGACCATTTTATAAAATGATTCATGTTACAGATTTATGTATTCAATTACATAATTCACTATCAAAATCTATTTGAATGTTATGTGTAATTTCTTAATTTATTTGAAATTTAATTTTTTTAGAGGGTATAATTTTTATTAATGAGAAATTTATTTTTTATTTAGGATTGTCTTAATTAATTTACAATTATTAATCCTATTGTACTTCATAGACCCATTTCAAAGAACCATGATGAAGAAGCCATTCAAGTTAAAAAAATTTAAAAATATCATTTTGCTTTTAATTATGGAAATTACATAAGCATTATTTTATGTGATGGATTTGTATGGCTACATTTATATTATACTTTGGAAGAACATAGTTATGCTAAGTGCTTGGCATTTTGGTCATGTAACTTTTATCACTTAAAATATCTATCTTATTATTAAATACTTAAATTTTAACATTCATCAATGATCAATTCAAATGTGAAGTTTTTAATTTCTTTAATACAAATACAAACCTGAAGAACTTTCTAATATTTATCCACCACAGTTAACTCTAAGTGAAACCCATCAACATCTCAATAATGTCCTCTTAATTCTAATTCTTATTGCAATAATAATACTTTTAAATATTATCTTTCGAAGACATATCCACCTTAGTTTATCTATCTTAAGCATAATCTAACTGGAGCATTGAAAGAAAAACAAGTTGCATTTTTCACTAAAAAAGGTTATTATCCTTGATTTCAAATATAACACAAAGCATAACATTTGTTTGCCTATTTGTATGAATTTAATTTGATAAACTAATTAGTCACATCAATAAAATAAAGGTTGAACTAAATGAAATTTTTTCAGAGTATAAATACATTACATAATTTGTTAGTTCGGTTAACTAGTATAAGAAAAGTTGTATTACAAGGTTAATAGTGATCATTTCTTAGTTTTCTTACAATTGTATTATTTATTCTTTTTCAATGGTTAATGTATGAGGAAAGTTTTTTATACATGAAGGTTAGCATTCTGATACATAGTTTCTTACTATTAACATGCTATAAACCTTTATGAATGAAAATATGAAATTTATTTTATAATATTTGATTTCTCAATCAAGGAGATTTTGTACACAAATATGCAATTTGAGAGGAGCACAAATATTGGCCATGCTTCCTTCGTTTTTTATTATTTTTTCACCTTTTTTTATCATTGTGACATAAGAGTAATATCTAAATTTAGTTACAGAAATCTGATTGTACCTCTTTCTTCATAATTCTTGATTTCATATTTATATGTAATAAAATATTTTCATACTTCTATGCATAATATATATATTATATTAATGTAATATTCAATTATTATTGAAAAAAATATAGGTTTTGTTTTTAAATTATTTTTTCTTTGCATTTTTTATTTTTTTTAATACATGTGCAATGTTTTATTACAAATTGTGCATAGTATTTTTGTGATTTTTCAAATATTTTTTAGTGTCTACTATTTTTATTTTTTGACATAAAAAGCATTAGTTTTATTGTTATTTTGTAAAACATGTTTTTTTGTTTTATTTTATTGATATTATATTGTGATTATATTTGTAATATTATATGTTTTGTGTCTCATTTTTTTTTTATTTTTTTTATTCTTTTCCTTTTTTTAATCTAGTATTTTTTATTTGTAATGATATGTTAATTAGTTCTTTATATATTATTCAATTCGATTGCTATATATGTCAAATAAATTAGATGATTTTTTTGCTTTTATATTGTATAAGTAAATTAGTTTTTCTTTCCCTAGTTTTATGTAAATTATTGTTTGCCATTTCCTTCACAATTTTGATTAG
The DNA here is from genome assembly GCA_023846275.1 of Vanilla planifolia. Lineage (NCBI taxonomy): Eukaryota > Viridiplantae > Streptophyta > Magnoliopsida > Asparagales > Orchidaceae > Vanilla > Vanilla planifolia. Next base: position 45,145 of record JAIUJO010000431.1, read on the forward strand.
TTAGATGTTTCGATAAAACAATCATTTTTGCTTCTTTGCTTGACAAATCCATTTATATTGGCACATTCATAAACATGCTTAACTTGCAAAAAAATTACCAAAAAATATGTAAATAGATCAAATGCTAGATTCATTTTTGTTATTTTAATCTTATTCTATTAATTATATTTAAGTGTCGCTTTCATTTTCTTCACATATTCTTATCTCTTAAATAAAAAAATATTTTTTATTAATAAATTATTAAGCTTTTTTTGTTATTTAAAGATTAATTTATCTTAAAAATAAAAGGAAATAATATTTCAATTTCATTAAAATATATAATCTTCATGAAAATTATGATATAATAATTTTTAAAATATTAAAATTAATTAGTTATAACTAGACAAAATGATTTTTAATAGAAAATGAATGGCAAATACAATAGCATTGGAAAAGATGCACATAAGTTCATTACAAAATTAAAGAATAATCAATCACATTATTTATAATATTTACATTAAAGTGATGATTGTTAACAAAACTAAATATATGTACTTTATATTTGCTAAATTATTAGTGTATTAAAAAAAATAATTGAAGATACTATGTAGGCAAATCAATTTGTAATTCTATGATATTTAAAATTTTTTTTTGCAAATTCCTATAATTTAAAAATATTAACTAAAATAAAATTAATTGAAAAATAAAAAATAAATTAGTATGATGGAATATGCAAAAATTAAAAAATATTGGGTGAAGGAACTAATGAAAAATTAGCTCAATAATAAAAAAGATTGTTTTATAAAAAATAGAAAAAATGTTAATCATATTGAACAAGAGAAATGAATAGAAAGCCATAAATTAAATATCATAATGTAAATAAAAAAAAATATCATTTAAGTAAAAATGTTGTAAGAGAAGAAAACGCTAAATAGTCTTGGAATAAGTATAGCGCAATTTTAAAAGAACATGTAAAATATATTAAAAAATAATTTATATAATTAAATAAAGCCAACTTTGCTAATGTAAAAAAATAAATGAATTACTAAATAAAAAACCATTAAAAATGACTTAATTAATTATTACGAAATGCATTAGAAATGAACAAATATTTCCTTAGAAATGTAATGGTTTCAAACTTCTTAATATAAATTTTTGAAAAACTAAAAAGTTATATGATTGTAAAAATAATTCAAAATTTTAAAGTTTAATCATTATGTTCAATATTTTAAATAGTTAGAATAAAAATTCAATAAAGAACAAACCAACAAAAATAAAATAATTATGAAAATAATATTAAAAAATGTAAAGTTACAAAACTTTAGGTAAAATGATTAAAAAATTCTAAATAATTTTTATGCAGTTGAAACAACATTGACATTTTGTTAATAAAATAATATACTAAAATATAGCTTTATATCACAAATATTTAAATTAGATTGCAGTAATTTTTAAGATATAAAAAATAGCAAAAATATAAAATATTTATAAATATACTATATATATTGCGAAAGCTTAATTTTTCTTTACATATAAATATCAAATATTAAAATATTGGTTGTTGTCATAAAGATTTTCTATTATTGCAAGTGTCATAAATGACAGTTTGCAAATAAGAAAGTTAGACGTTAAAGTTATTTGCTACATGAAAAATAATTATTTAAAAATATAATTTAAAGAGTTTGTGAAAATATAAAAACATACAAAAAGAAATATTATGAACCTTAAAAAATACTATTAATAATAATAATATTAAAAATATATTTTTTCAAAGAAGAACATTAAAACAAATAAGAAATAGATAATTTACTAATAATTTTCATTCTTTAAATGATTTTCATAATTTTTAAAAAAAAATTCAAAATAAAAAGTTTTAATATTAAATATATAGATAAAAAATGTTTTAATGATTTAAAACATTTAAATTGTGTGATCCAAGCAAAACTATTTGACAAATTAAATATGTGAGCACAAATGCTAAAACATAAATTAAATAACACAAAGCTATGTGAAATCATGCCAATTAAAACAAAAGTATAATAGAAGTCAAAAATATGTTAATTATCAGGGCAACATAATTTTGAAAGAATTATCATTGTTCGAAAAAATTTTAGAAACAAGATTATTTTATATATAAATAAGATAAGCAATAACAATAATGTTTCAACAAAGACTTCTCTTATCGCTCAAGCAAATAAGAAAGCTATTACAATTAAAAATACCTAAAATTTTTAAAAAATTTGTAATTTAAAAAGTTGTTGGTTAAATAAAACATGATAAGTTTAAATAAAAAATCCAAAAAAAAGTCACATCAAAATTATAAAGAGATCTCCAAAATATTTGATATATTTACATGATACATCATAAAATTGTAGAATAATGTAATAAAAAAATCTTTTTATTAAAATTAAAAGATAATATGCCAAAAAATATATAAAAACAATCATGACAACTTAATACTTAATATATAAGAAACTATTTGTAACATAATTATCAAAATTATCCTCCTTAAAAAAGGGTACAAAACTTTAAAATTAGTAACAAAAATAAATTTATAATAATTTTTTTTAAAAAATGCATAATACAAAGCGAACAAAAATATTTATATTACAAATGCTTCATGTACAAATGTAAGAAATAGGTACAACCAACTCATATGCAATGAAGCCTTAGAAAGGCTTAAAATCATAAAATGATTTTCTAAATTGATTTTCAATCAATTTTTTGTTTGCATGGAGGTCATGTAAAACAATTCTTGAGCATATTGATTATTTTATTTTTTTTAATTCCATAATTAAATAAAGAAATTAAAAAAAATATAAGATGATGCTATGATAATTAAAATTTTAAAATATATGAAAAATAAATCAAAATAATATCCAAAAAAATAAGTATTGAAAATTTTTTTGTAAATAAAGGGTACTCAATACGTTCAAGATTTATTGCAAAATAACTCAAAAGAATTATACCAATAATTATTGCATAACATTCTCGTGACCAAATATAAATTAAAATGAGAAAGAAAATGATTGAAGATTTCAAATAACAAATCGTAGGAAATAGAATATAATCTCAATATGCTCGTGCAAACGTAAAATTGAAATTAATGAACAAAATTAAATATCTTAATTATTAAGACAATAAAATATTTTTAAAAAATAAATAAAACATGTATTACATATTAAACAAATTCATCTAGTGACATAATTATGGAAATAACTTGTGGAAACGATTTTAAATATAATTAAAATTGCTAAGCTAACTAAATGTTGGAAATCTTTATTCATATTATAAACATTTCAACGAAAAGTTATAATAATAATTTAGACAAACGAATGAACATACATACAACGATATGCAAATGTATAAACGATAAAAGTATTAACATTATAAAAAACTTGAGAGGTCAAAGTTTCAAATGCATTAATCAATAGAAATGATTTTCAGAAAAAAGTAGAACTATTAAAATTAATAATTCTAGTAGAAGTAAATATTTGTAACAAAAAATATTCAATAGAAAAAAATACTTTTATTATTGAAATATTTGATTAGAATATATCAAAGACAAAAATCTAACATTAACTAAAAATTATAACAAAATATAGAAAATCATGTAAATGATTTAATAACTTATTTGAAGTATTTATTGTATTTTTGCCGTCAACCCAAAACTTTTCTAATAATATGAGTTTGATAAAAGCTTCAAAAATATTGGGTTGAGAAAACTAGTAAAAAAGGATAAAGAAAATCATTAACCAAAAAATTTATATTATAAAAATGATAATTATCACATAAAATAAAATTCATCAACGTTAAAAATGGATAAAACATTTACAAATGGCAAAATTATTATCACAAAAAAGTATTAAAAATATTCAAAACAATTTTTAAAAAACTTAAATGATTAATTATCTGAAAATAGAAATGAATATAAACTACTAATGTCAAAAAAAAACGTATATAATTGCGAAAATAAAAAATTATAATAATAACTTAATAATAACCCCTAATATATGGACAACACAATGATAGTAAATCTTCTCTTAGATATTAATTTATCAAAGGTTCATGTGTAGTTAAAATGTATTTTAAAAAGGATTAAAAAAATTTAATGCAAGAAATATTTAAATTATTCCATCAGACTTATAATTAGTTAACTCTTTTAATATTTCAAAAATAGAGGATGTCTTAACAAAAATTAAAATTAGCACAAATATTTTACAAAAAAAACATTTGGAAAATATCTATAAATGAACATTTTTCTAAGATTTTTGCATAATTAACTAATTAAAAATGTAATTTATTTAAGGAATATAAATAATTAATATCATAATTTGCTTAAAATTTTCAAAACTATAATAATAATATATGAAAAAAATTATTTATAATAAAAAAAGTACTATCTTTCATCTAAAATGAAATATTATGAAATCACTAAAATCTACAAAATTATGTCGATAAAAACTTCTTAGCTCTGAATATGTTAGGAAAATGGATTCCATTAGACAAAAGATTTAATAGTACTAGACTTAAAAATTTCTTTTTCAAACTTCTTTCAACATTAAACTCAATGCTGATTATTTTAAAAAAATAATATAAGAGTTTTTTTTTGTTAGTAAAATTTCTCAAGTTTGAATAACGTAATAAGAGTATTTTATTGCATCAAAAATTTTAGTGGTCGGAGTTAAAAAAATTTTTTCCTACTCCAAGCACTAAATTGAGCAATATTAAGCAAATCATACTTTTTTATCGTAATATATTACATGAATCGATATGAATGTATAATTCGACGTACTAATCATATGGTCTGATATCCATTTATAGTCAATCTAGTTGGTATGAAAGAATGTTAGCACACCACAAGACTTTCATATGGTAAGTAAATGTGAGTAGAGCTTAAAGTTCAAAAATATTTCATCGTACTATACAAATTTCTTTATTATACATATGTTTACTTGAATATGATTACATGGTCTATACTAATATTTGTATATTGTATTATTTTTTTCTTTGACTTAAATAGGTTGAGAACATCACTAATATACAATTGATAAAATTAATTATACTATTGCATATTATATGATGGTGATATACAACATTTTAAAAACTTTAATTTCAATTTGAGTGATTTTACTACAAGGTATAAGTTAACTAGATTATTTAATGTAATTGATTTTTTCTTATAACTTTTTATGGAATGGCTTTTTCTTAATTGAATAGTTTGATCATATTGTTTTAATCTTAGTAAGAAATTGTTCCATATAATCCACTTATTATGCCATATCAATTAGTCTACTACTAAAATTGTCTATTTCTCCAATAGCTAATCATATTTCATGAGACATGGTCTTGTGGTGCTTTTAGTTATGCAAAATTTTTCATTTCAAATTTGAAAATTCATGCATAGTGTATTTGAGTTAGAAGTTTAATTTATAAGGTGGGGAAATTGTTTTACTCAAAAGGAAGACTTAGTTTCTTGATCATACAATTACCTTTTCCATTATTATTCCACAAATGGTTACATCTACATATTTAATCAATTGACATGTTCTTCTAGCAATAATCTCCTTCCAATATTGTCCACCTTTCATACTCAGAAGCAAATTTTGATGATCAATTAGTATTCTTCTGAAATAGCTTATTATTATCAAAATAACTTAGAGTGTTACTCAATAGATCAATAACCTCTGTTTTTTTATTACTCACATTCTAAGTTTATCATAAAGTAATTGAATGGATTGCAAGAAAGCATTTGCTAAATATTATCAAGTGAAGCTAGAGTCATAAGTAATAAAAGCACATTGATGAGGTCCCCCACTCAAGGAATTACTTTTAAAACTAACATTAATGCCAAATTCCTTTGTCATCATTAAAAGGTCTTCTAACGCTATAGAATAAAGCTTTCCTAAGCAAATTCATTAAGATGTCCAAAAGTTGCATGTTGTTAGGAACAAATTAAATGTCAACCACATTTCATTCTACACGGTTCATGATGAAATGGTGCTTAACATCAATTTGTTTGTCCTCAAAGTACTAAATCAGGTTTTGAGTCAGGAAAATAGCACACATATTGTCATATTTTATGAGTATTTTATTTTTGCAAATGTAATCCCATATCTTCTAGTTTCCATTTTAACCACAAAATTAGTTCTTAAAGTCCTCCTTATGCTTCATTTGTTGCATGCTATCATTCCATGTTTTTTTAATGGATCATGACTTTAAGGTGTGTAAAAAATTATTAAATACCTACAACACTTTTCTTATTTACTATTGAACCTATAATCTTTGTAGGTTTATCTTATGAGATAGTGACATAAACAAAATTCGTGGTACGAAAACACTAACCTTTGTGCCAAGCAAGTACCAAAAGATTCTTTTCATAGATTATAAATCAAAGTCCTTGGAGCTTTACTAAAACTGATTAAAAAAGTCCAACACTAAAAACTTTCTTAGGTGTTCTTGTAGTTAAGTAAAGAACATATCATCCCTTGGTATAACTTGAAATCTATTTTTTTTCCTTTCATTTCTTTGTTTAATACTTTATGGAGAATCTTGAAAGTAGAAATAGGTTTGAGGCTCTCAAGGTCAAGCATTTATAGCATCTCATTTAAAAACTTTATTTAAGCGACAAGAGTACCTTTCTCATATTGTTTAACTTTCAATCTAATAAAATAAGTAACTTAAGCCATTATTAATCTCAAATCCTACTCTCATAAGCTTACTAAATCATTCACATAAAGCCAAGTTGGTTGATTCAAAAAAGATATTGTCTGCAAAAACATGGACTAGAAAAAGTTCATTAGTGCAGTTCTTGATGAACAAAGTTCAATCTACATTTCCATCTTGAAATAATGTTTGAGTAGAAATCTATTAAGTTTGTCATACCAGGATCTATGTTCTTATCGCAAATCATAGAAGTGTTTAATTAGCATATGTTGATGATTTTGATGTGGACAATATTGAAAGAAATCCAATTATTCTACAAACACTTCCTCCTGAACAAAAACATTTATGAATGCGCTCTTAACATTCCTTTGGTATAGTTCAAACACCTTGTAACAAGAAAAAGCTAATACATGACCACATTGCCTTAAACCTTTTGATTAGTTCAGTGTTCCATCTAAATTTAACCTTTTCAATTGATTATAACCCTTTCCCACTAGACTTTCCATATTTTAAATAATAACCAAATGATCATTTTGCTTTTATTTTTTATGACTATATTATGGTGACATATCCTACCTAATAATTCCAAAGCATTCATTCTAACAAGAAAGTTAAAATCATCTAGCAGCCCACAAAATAAAATTCATTCCTCGAGGCTTCATTTGTATTTTGAAGAATAAGTTGTTAAGTTGATGCAACATACATAATTTCTTTTTAAATAGAGGCATGGGTTTGTACTCAAAATGACAGGTTGCTTCAAATTAAATCACTAAGATGATTTTTATTATATACTAACTACTTTGATGCAACCATATCCTTGTTTTTAAAATTTTAACTTATCATTTATAACCTTTATGAAAATACAAGGATTCATTTCTCACCTTTCTTAGCTTGTAATCCAACAAAATAGTAAAACTCACCCATTATGCCAATCTCAAATCCTACACAAATAAGCCTACTCATTCATTCAGATAAATTGAGGTTGGTTGATCCAAATATGATATCATCTACATAATCTTGAAATGTAAGACGTTCATCAGTGTAGTTTTTTTTAATAAAGTCTTATATAAATTCCCTTTCTAAAATATTATTTAAGAATAAATTTACTAAGTTTATCATACCATAATATTTTTTGGTATTCCATTTTTTTTCAAAATCTTCCATGTCTTCAAAATCTTCCAATTTTTAATATATAATTTCATCAAATGCAAATTCAATGATTCTATTAATACTAAGGTTTCCTTGTTAAAATTTTTATAGGTCTATCTATTTGAAGAGCTTTGTAAATAGATAGGCTCCATTAACTTGCTTTTTTAATCTCAAATTTCTATCCTACCTTTTGATGTAACAATTCCATCAAAGAAAGCCTAAGTTTTAATTTTTAGGCTTCTTGTTATTCCAAAGTAATATAGTATCTTATTCATAATTGGTTTGATAATAAATCTATTAAGGATAAATTGAATGTCTTGAATTATTAAGGCATTATGGATTACAGATCCTTCACCACCAAAAGAAAAGTAATAGAGGCTATCAATGGTTTAAAAGGAGTGCAGCATCGTTTGATTCATGACATTGAAGAAGCACAACTAAGTATTTAGATACACAATTGAGAGATAAATGTTATATCTATAACAAATAAAAGGAATATTATTAGATTGTAATAGTTACATAGAGATAGCAAAAAATTGTTGTCCTAAACTAGCTTGATAATGTGTAAGATTAAAACAAAAATATTTGTAGGTAGAGGGGTTGATTCAAACTAAATGAGAATGACATTATTTACAAAAAAAAAATACATATTTTGCTTATTATGACCACATTTTTGGTAAAACAATAAGTCACATATATGTTGATAATGATGTTATTATATCCTTATTTCTCTTTTTTTCTATTAATTTTCCAAAATCTTCCATGTGTTCCAAATCTACCACTTTGTTTTGATTGATAATTCCATCAAACATCACTTGAGTAGATTCCTTTACAACTAAGCTTCCCTTGTTAAATGGATTATAGGTCTATTTATATGTAGGATATCATAAGAAGATAGCATCCATTAACTTGGTTTCTAATGTCTAATTCTTATCTTACTTATTCATGTAACACTTACATCCCAAAATTCCAAAGGTTTTATATTTGGTCTTCTTGTAATTCCAAAATACATACAACTTCTTATTTATAATTAGTTTGATGATAAATCTATTCAAACAATATCATAAATTGAATAGCTTGAATTATTTAGGCATTATGGTTTGGAGATCCTATATCACCAAGAAAAAAGTAAAAGTTGATACCAATTCATATGGAGTCACAACGTTTTTAATGTATGACATAGATGAATCTTAATTAAATCTTTAGATGGATAATTAAGAGATATATGTTATATGCAAAACAAATTGGAAGAACTTTACTAATTGTGTCATATTGACAGAAAGAAGTTATCCTAAAAAAACATGATGATGTTAGGAGAATTAATCCCAAATATTTGAAAGTTTAAAAAAGAGATCCTCAACCCCAAAAAAATCAACTTTTCTTATTAAGGTAACATTTTTTATGAATCAATAAGTCAAATATATGTTGAATAATAGTATGGCTTATGGGGTATGGAAAACACTATTGCATTACATATGGGTTCCAAACTTTTTACATACTTTTAGAAAAGGTTTCTTGATCCATATGATACTCAACTAAAGTATAACATAAAATTGTAGTCTCAAAATAAAAGTCAATGAAAGAGAATTTTTAAAACACTTAAGAATATATTAGGACTATGAAAATTATATTTTTAAAACAACTATAATATTTATTTCACTTTTAATTAATTTTCTTAAAACAATTATTATTACTCTAGTATAGAGATGATACCAAACCAGATATTATATAATACAATGCATTAATTATTGTTATATTGGCATGAACAACCTAAAAACGCCTTAATATATATATATATATATGTGATTTTATATTCTATTAAGAAGATCTAAATAATCAAAACATGAATACAAAAGGAATACAGCAAAAAGCATGATAGTAAAATTAAGAAAGTGGGATTTTATGAAGAGGATCATGTACATTCAAAAAAAAAACCTATGAAATGCATTATGATGTTCGGAAAAATAGAGTAACTATGAAAAGAAATTTTGTGCTTTCATAGATTATTGAAATAAATTGTTCTATTACTTACAAGATAGTTGTCATTATCATTGTTGTAGTACATCATGTATTTTTTTTCTCAATCCTAATAAAACTTTTTGCTAATGGTATTTTATATGAAAATATGTTCGAAGCAACTTGGTGGTGCATCCTAAATTATTTCATAAGCAAATAACAATGGCATTCTTAACAAGAGAAATCAACAAAATTAGAGAAAAGTGCATCTCGTGCACAAGTTATGATAACGAGTAGCTACTTGGAAAGTAAATGAAGAGTTGCTTTGGAGTCATCCGTACATTTTTTAAATTTTAATGATTAAATTCTTATATGGTGCAATGTTTTCAAAATAGCCAAAAGCCTTTAATATTTTTTTAATGTTTTTTGTAATATTATAAGTACATTTCAAAATTTATTTTGAATGTCATGAAATTAATTTCCATAAAGATATTTTTGCATAAGATCATAAATACTATCATTTGAAAGAACTAACAATATGGAGGGGAAGTCAAATATCAATGGAAAAAATGAAAGGTAACCTCAAATAATAATTTTACTTGAATTGGAAGAGGATATATCATAAAAAGAAATACCAAAATATATTAAAAATAAAATTAATTTAATTTTAAGGGAATTTTTAAAGAAAAATAATAAAAGTACCAAATTAGAAACATATGATGTTTTTACTTCAATAAGTAGTTCTTGGAATAGTTTTTTATGAAATTGGTCAAAAGATTTTAGGATGTCATTTGCAGTAATATGTTTAAGGAACACAAATCTTTATAAGGTTTTTACTCCAAGGGTTATCTAACAAAATATTTAATGTACTATAAGTGGAGAATATTATGAAGAAAGATATCAATAAAAAAGATACTAGAGGTAGGAGTGTAATATAAAATTATTGTTAAGGTTAGAAAGAGGGACAAAAATTAAATAATTATGGAGGAACCATTAAGAAAGATGAGAGCTACTAATATAAGTTGAGACCAAATGATTCCATAAAGAGATGGAATGATCCAAAAATATTGTTGAATGTGGATAGTGTCACTATAAAGTGATAGTCGTTAGTTTTATGATCATTTCAATGAGTATTTGATGGTTAATGTATTGTGTTTTTTACCACTAGATATGATATTTTTTTATGATAAAAAACCTTAAGTATTATTAATGAATTTTTTAGTAGAATAATGTGTAATGTTTTGTTAAGATCTTAAAGATTAGTTCATATTTATTAGACAATTCATGAATAAAGGATAGATTTATATAAAAAAAATTTGATCATACCAATTAAAAAGTCAAGAAAAATGTTGACTCAAACACTAGTTTCAAATAGCTTAAAATATTTTTTAGAGATGACTAATGCAATGCTCAATTAATGTGTATGGAATTAGTCATTATGTAAGATTTACTAGTGCCATTGGCTCCAATCTAAGAGGTTCTAAACTATCATATGAAATACTTTAAAGGTAGATGAGTTTTGCATGATTAAATAAAAGTGGATTAGATCTTGGCCAACTGATCTAATAGGATAAGATCTGAATGGTTTGATTCATCATTGAAAACATGAGAAAGATGTCATTCATAAGATTCAAACATAGAGAAAGATGAGTTACCCAATTCAAGGATAAATTATTTCAAATGGTAAAAATAATAAAAAAAATTTCAATGAAGTCCAATATGATCTTGGTTATCTAAATTCAATCTAGGATCAAGTACTCATAGTGGTTGAAACATTTATTGTCCAATCAAAGATTGAATGGTGATAGAGCACATTTTTAGCACTAAATTGCTAGATGAAAGTTAATCCCATATTGTTGAAAGGAAAAGTAATTTCCTCATTATAATAAGCTTAATGGGTGTATAAATAATTTGTTGGCCCAATTTAGATTAGCATGCACCCTGATTAATTTGTTAGCTTATTTTGAACTAGTTTCCTAACTCTATGCTACCTGGCCAAGTTGGACTTGGTTGGCGATGTGGCAATAAAAATGAAAATGTTTTTCTCCCACTTAATTCATTCTCTCCCTTACTACATGTTCCTTCTCACTCATTTAAATCTTGATAATTCTCCCATTTTAATATTATTAAAATGGAGGTATAATTTATAAATTTTTGTTACACCTAATTGTTGTCATATGATTTGAAATTGATTAGTTGGATGGAATTTTGTAAATATGTTAGACAATTCTTTTTTGGTAGGAACATATGTGAAGTTTACTAAGTTTTTTAGCTAATTGATCACTAATAAAGTCGCATCTTATACTATATGCTTGCCCTTAAAATGATGAACTTAGTTCTTTTATAAGGCCAAGGAATTAGTGTAATCAATTCTAATGGGAATATGCAAGAGATCTAAATAAAAATCTTCAAATTGTTCTATCAAACATAACACTTTAGCAACACAACTTTTGGTCACTACATACTCAACTTCTATAATGAATATGGCTATGCAATTTTTTCTTCTTTCTTGACTAGGAAATCAAAATATTTCCTAGTAATTAACATGCACCTAAGATTCTATCTTATCTAGCTTAGAGCTTACAAAGTCTAAATCTATAAAACTTATATGATCTTTTGAATAAATATTTTTAGGATGCCTAAAACCTATGTTCATTATACTTTCTACATATTTGAAGATTAATTTAGTCACCTTTAGATGGATTTACTTAGGCTTTTATTAGAATCTAGCACATAAGCTAACACTAAATAAAATGTTTACTATACTAATCATAAAATATAGTAAAGATCTAGCAAGTTCTTCTTAAAGTTTTTTATGAATGTGTTTCTCAATTTTATATAAATCTAAATACACTAATTGATTCATTAGAATCTTCTTATGTCTCATATTTTCATATCTAAACTTCTTGAATAAATAATTTAATTAATTAGTTTATAAAATACAAATCTCATCTTTTAGTTACATAACTTGTAATCCAAAGAAGAAATTTATCTCACCCATTATACTTATCTCAAACTCCCATGTAATTAAATCACTAAGCATCTTAAACATATTTTCATTTATGGTTCCAAAAGTTTTATCGTCAACATAAACTTGTACAAGTAAGAGATGATTATTTAAAGATTTTAATAATAATGTGTTATCTATTTTTTCTTTCCTAAAATCATTAAGAACGAGATAATCACTCAATCTATGATATCTTGAATGAGGGACTTAGTTAAGGCCACAAAATGCCTTCTTAAACTTATGTACATAATCATCATATGCATGGATCTTAAAACTTAGGGTTTATTGAACACACCTATCATCTTTTATTAGCTTGTTTTAAAATTGATATTTTGCATACATTTGAAATAATCTAAAAATCTTATGACATGATTATGGCAAGAAAAGTTTAATGACCACTAATCTTATTACTAATGTAAATGACTCCTAAAAATATATACCTTCAACTTTGCTATAACCTTTAAAAATAAGTCTACCTCTGTTTCCAACGATCACTTCATTTTTATCTAATATTTTTTTAAATATCAATTTGGTTCCAATCACTTGTTTACAACTAAACCTAAGAACTAAGTTCCACACTTGGTTTCTCTCAAATTAATTTCACTCTTCTTTTACTACATAAACCTAATAGTTAACATTATGGGCTTCTTCTCTAGATAACATCCCCTATAATTGATTTTATTTAATGTGAAGCTTGGATTTTCAACATCCATGTTGAAAACTTTATAAGTTTTCCTAAAAGAAGAGTATCCTATGAAAATTTCTAGTCATACCTTTCCATCAAACAAGTTGATTCTTTCATTATTAAGAATTATGCATTTATATCCAAAAACATGAAAGTAGCTAACATTTAATTTTTTATTTTTAAATAGCTCTTAAGTATATTTTCTTAAATATTGGTCTTAAATTAGTTCTAGTTATTATATAAAAGTTTTGCTTATTTCCATGGCCCAAACATATTTTGGTAGGTTGTATTCAATTAGCATAGATCTATCTATCTCTACTAAGGTCTTATTTTTCCTTTTTATCATTTCATTTTTTTGGTGTGAATTAGGGCATATAATTGGTTGCCCTTATTTTTAAACTCATTACTATTATCACATTGAATACAACTTAATTTAAGATAGCTTTTCTCTTTTATCTTTTTTATCAATTAATAAAGATTTCAAATGTCTCACTCTTTTGCTTAACTAGTACAATATAATTATACCTAGAAGAATCATTAATAATCACTATTCTATTTTTTTGCCTAAATTCTAGGGCTGTGTAGGTTTGAAAAAGTCTAACTAAACTATCCCTAAAGGTCTACTAATAATTAACTCATTTTTAGGTTTAAAAGAAAAATTTAAGTTTCCTTCCTTTTTTCACGATTTATACCATTTTCAACTAGTTTTGTTAGGCTTAAGAAGAACTCTAGCTACATCTAGCTTGCTTGTTTTCTTTATTGTAGAATATCCTATGTGACCAATTCTGATTATCTGCTTCTTAGACTTGTCTTCAAGTGTTACCTATCTATTTAGACAATGTCTTATTGAGATAAATTTTGGTATCTCTCTAGTCATGTCTTGTGCATCTATTGTCCAACTCTCAAGAGCTATTTTTTTTTCTTTATATATAGTTACATAAATTATCAAATTTTTATTACATATTCATAAAATGTAACTTTTATTTTCCTTATTTCTATGCATTATTCCAAAGTGTATTACTTCAACCAAGTGAATGTCTCAAAATACAATATCTCTATAGAATAATTATGAAGACAAATTATTTTAAATTCTTTATTCTCTAACCTTAGGAACCAAAACAAGATTGGCATAGTCATTTAAAACAATGTTTTGTACTAAAAATATTTTTCCTAATTTGACAATCATGAAAAGCATCTCCTTTCTACAACTACAAAAGTATGTAATATTTGAAATATATGGCATATTAAAAACATATATTTATGTTTAGAAAAATAAACATCATGTGAAACATTAGAAAATTTTACATGTTGAATAGAATAATTTTTTTTTTCAAACTCATAATTTCTTTTTTTGAAGAAGTATTCTCAATCGTCATGGAATCTTTTTCATCACATAATTTTTTTTGTAATCTCTTCATAAAATAATTAAAAAATAATTATTTTTCCTTTATAAAACATTTTTAATTTTTTATGTATAAATATTAAAGAAGTTAAAACACTAATAACTTCTATGTAATTATTTTCAAAAACTTCATAAGGCCAAGAGCTTATCTTAATCTTTTATTCTATACTCAATGTCTTGATTCATCATCATTTACTATGAAGCATGTCATTTCTTCCTCCTCATTACCTGAAGTTGTGGAGTCTAATTCTTCTCAAGCAACCAAGTAGCTCGAAAAATTTTTCTTCTTTTTCATTCTCTTCTTTTTCTCTTTCTTTTTTTTGGTGTATTTGAGCTGTGGATAATTTTGTATAATATAGCTGATTTGACCACAATCTTGTATCTTGTTGTCTTCATCACCTTCCTTCTCTTTTTTTTGTATAAAAAATTTTGTTAAATTTATATCTAAACCCTTAAGTTGAAAATTTACCTTTTTCTCAAGTCCATAGAAATGATAGATATTGTTACTATATTATCTTTGTTAGCTTTAAAAGATAATGATTCCTTGTACCTTACTCCATGCTTTGCTTGCTTATCGAGGCCTCTTTTTTAACTATCGTATTCATCTAAATCTCTATTGTTAATAATTCTTCTAGTAACTCATCCAATATGAGCTTGTTATGTCTTTGGCTACCTTTTTTGTTGTGATAAGAGAATCATATTCATTGGATAGAATCTTTGTTACTTTTCTTAAAAGATCTATATTAGGAAGTACTTTTTTAAGATTTTCTAATCTAGTAGTAATATTAGTAAATCACATAAACATCTTATTTGTAGTTTAACTCAAATTTATTCTAAAGAGCTTAGAATCATGTGTAAGAAGATTTATCTTTATTTTTTTAACTTAAAAATTACCTTCAAAAGTTACTTCTAACTTTTTCCAAACTTTATGTGTTATATAAAAATTCTCAACTTGATTAAATTCACTTGGGGATATGTCATGATGAAGGTAGTTGAGTGTTACAGCATTTAATTATATAATTCTCCTTTGATCACTACAAAGTGCACTAAATAACTTGATTTTCTTTTGTACATGTATCTCTAAGTGAATGATATAATTCTTTGAGCACTTTTTAATATCTTAAGTCATTTGAATGTATAGAAACTCTAAGTCTATCTTTCAAATATTAATAAAATTTATCTTTAAATAATGATAGAATGATTGAAGAAGACCTTCATCTAGTGTTACTGAATATTAATCATGTGTGATAAGATATTAAAAACTTAATTTAAGAAATAATTTAATAGACACATATCTTAAAAGGTAATAAAAAATTATAAGATAGAAATTGAAATTATTTTATAATAAAATTAATAATTAAGTAAACATAATAGATAATTAAAACATACATGATGGTTCACCCAAGTGATTTGACCCACATTTGCTTATAGAGAACCCTCTTTGATACTTATTAAAATAAAATTAAGTATACAAATCCCACTTGAGTGTGTGATTTGTGAGTTTTAAAATACTTTTTATTATTTTAGGTTCTATTTCGTTTTTGAAAATTCTTCATAAAAAATTGATGTTTATGAAAAATCTTTATTTTATATAGTTAATTCTTAATTTTTATGATTAAGAATTTAAAAATAAATATTAAAATAATAAAACAAAATGTTTATATTTTTTTGGATCAAATTAGATCCTACATCCACTCGCAAATTAGATGGAAAAAAACACCACTATCAAAAAGTTTACAACTTGAGAATTTTTTCTTATGACTCACCTCCAACCTACTAGCTTTTGCAAGTTCAATTATAACGTAAGATTTTACAAGCTTAACACCAACTTGGTTTTTTATGACATCAAAGTAAACCGACACTTTGATAAATGCTAGCCACCCAACCAAAAAGAAAATTGAAAAATATAACAAGAAGGAAAAATTGTGATAAATTTGAATAACTTTGGATGCTTGTCGATAAATTGAAGCAGACATGACGAGCTTAAAATTACTATGAAAAGTAAGAAATTGAAACGTTAGAAGTGATAAGATTAGCTAAACAAATTTCACATTTAATGAAGAACTATGTTGTAGTTACTGTCAAGAGATTTCATGTAAGTAGAATGCCATACTATGCTCTGTTGAGATCTCAAATATTGGTTCATGTTAATTAGTCATTTTATGAATAATAGTTAGGTTTATATGAAAAAAGTTTGATCAATATTATTAAAAAATTTGGAAAAGTTGTTCCAAATAATGCTTCCAAATAGCTTAAAAAGCTCTTCCAAAAAACTTAAAATATTTCTTTGAATTGGTTAACACAATGGCTCAAATAATAACTAAGGAATTAGCCATTATGTGGGATCAACCAACATCAATAGGTCTTATTAGAGATGTTCCAGACTATTAAATCAAATATTTTAGAAGGAGATTAGTTCTAGATGGTTAGATGAAGACAAATTAGATCTAGGCCATGTAATCATGTAAGATGAGATCTAGATCATTGAATTCATCCTTTGCAAAGACAAAAATGATCTTAGCTATAGGATAGAAAAGTGAAAAGTGATGGGCCATCTAATTCATGAGAAGATTATTTCAAAATGTAGAAATAATCGAAGTAATCCAATGAAGTTAGAGTGATCATGGTCATTTGATTTTGAGCCAAGATCGAGTGCTTATAGTGGATGGAGCATTTATAATCTAATAAAAATTGATTGGTAAGAAATAACACATGATGTTGGCGTTGAACTGTTGGAATCAGTCTCACATTATCAAAAAGAAATGTAGTTTTCTCCTTACAATACCTTTCATGGGTGCATAATGCAAGTGTGCTTGGGATTCATCACTTGAGCCACTCATATGCTTATAAGTAATTTCTTGATTATGGGTCCAACTTGACTCTCATTTGTATATTTAATTAGAGTTTTTCCTTAATCAATCATTTGTCTTATGTCAACCATGTTCATGAATGCACCTCTAACCAATTTTTGGCTTAACTAGCCTTGTTTTTACCTAGTCCCCCATCATGACACTTCCAAGTTTACCAGAGCTTAGGCAGCCTGAGTGAGTTGAACTTGGCGAGGTTGGGGTGACGCTTATTTTTTATTAGGAAAATTTAACAAAATTAATTTTTTAGTTTACCTAAAGTTCATCAAATTCACCAAGTATTTGTTCGATAGATTTAATAAAAAAGGATTGGGTAAAAAAATAAGAACTTGTAAATCATGAAAAAGTTGAATAATTTAGATACTTAAGTGAGAATTTAAAAGTGAACAAAGAAGTGCATTATAATCTACAAGCTAGTATGCTATTTTATAATAATTTTTTTTACAAACTGGATGCATACATCTTTTATCATTGAATCTTATTGAATTCTCCAAGGTACTTTGAAGATCCCTAATTTATTATCTTGAAAAATGCATGCCTTATTTTTTAAAACTAAATACATTCACTCAAATCAAGTCTATTATGACCAAATGATTAGTATTTATGGCTTGACACTTCAAACACAAGGGTAACCAAACGAAATATGTCTTTTATCTTCATGCAATTGTAGTTCAACATTTAACACATAAATCCATATTTAATTAAACAAGAATGTATTTGTAGTAGAGGAAGTACTTTAGAGTGAACTAGGGGTAGCTAACTCCAAACAATACACTTCTTATGTACTGTAGCAAAACTCATATAAAGCCGCAATGATCCATTGTTCATGTAATATAGGGCAAAAACCTGTATCAGTTTCACGTAATTAGAAATTTTGTAGATATTCTGCCACCTAATTACATAATTATGTGATCAAATAATTGTATTCACATCCGCCTTTAAACACATAATTATGTCTACCATTAAATGGCATAATTTTGTGATCCAAACATCAAATCCCAATTCTAATATAACAGCCTTGATCAAATCCTAATTTTTAAATAATTCGTATTTAATGTATTCAACTAATCATGTATTTTGGTATAAAGAGGTTAAGGAGGCTTCCTATGGAGGATCTCAAATATAATAGCTCATTTATCAGTTCTTTTGAACAATTGAGATTTTTATAATTTATTATTACTGATTAATTAATCAACTTGGGAAATATTACCTACCATTAAAGATATGTATAACTAAATGAATTCTTAAAAAACATTAACTAATTAATTTTTTACACAATTTTTTTAAAAAACTTATTTAATTACATTCAAGTCATTAGCACTTAGTGCTCACTCCAACATCCTTGCATTGTGTTTCTCAAATCAATGAAGTTCACAATGTTTTTTGTTTTTAATGGATTCAATTAAAACACTTATATCTCATTAAGTATTTTGCAATCATTAGCTTTTTATTTGTATTAATTTCAATTTTGTGTCATTGAATTTTTTTTTCAAATTTATTATATTATAAGACCATAGTAGCTTATTTCTATTGTTTCATTATTGTAAGAGTTAAATGAAATCATCTTGTAGTGAAAGACTTATATTTATTGCTATATTTTTATTTGATTTTTAATCAAGGGTAGGTGTAGGCTTGATTTTAAATCAAAATACCTAATAATCATTTAAGAATACTTTTTTACTTTTATTGATTTTTTTCATAATTTTCATTAAGCTTTATTATTACAAAATAAATATATTTAAAAAAAATAAATATGTTTTAAAAAAAATTAACATTTGTTAATAATCACTTTTAAATATGTACTCAAGTTTATTAAGAAATTAGTTTAAAGCATTTCTTTAAATATTCTTTAAGGAAATATAAAACGGTTTATTACAATAAACTCATTCCCATCTTGATAAGCCACACAACAAGAATGCATATAGAACTATATAAATGATTTTAGTAATTTAGATCTATTTCTTTGTTGTAAGATAAAGAAATGAACTAATCATTATTCAATGAACTTGAGTAAGCCTGATAATGGACTACATAGTAAAATTAGAACATGGAGTGGAATTTTTATTAGAATGTGGATCAAAATGATGCTATGTGCTTATTATTGTTGTTACTCACCCATTGAATGGTTCAAAATATTGGATCAAGTAGTTGTACGACTTAATATATTTTTCGATCAAAAAACGTTTAGGAAACTTTGATGGGTCAAGGATGATCTAAGTAATTTAAATAAAGCAAGATAAGCACATTGCAATGTCACCAAAAGAAACACACGCACTAAGAGATTCAACTGTGGTGGACACATTAATGAAAAGTAACATGCACATTATTTTCATGATTTCTTAAAAATATGGATGGTACAAAATGAAAACCATTACTAAAAATAACATTCATCAATAGATAGATTCAAACATAATAGTATCAAATTTTGAGATCTATATTATAAAACATGGTGGCTCCAACTATTTGAACAAACATATCGTAGAGCATATGAATTGGAAATCTAAACTTAATCATTATTTTGTTAATGACATGATAGTCTATGCGCATGCATCAAGTTTAATCATTTTTTGGATAAAACAATGTGATGGCAGCACATGCTCTAATACTTTTCATAATAAATTTTTTTGAATGGGCTATTTACTTATCAAATAATTTCTTCGTGACACAATAGATTTAATCAATAATTTAGTAAATGTGACAGTGAAGTGTTATGAACTAGATCAATAGGATGTTAAATATCTCTTAATAGTTGGAGTGCGTTTAGCTAGTCATCAAGAAAACCTTCACAAATTCTTTTAACAAGGGTTAGACCATGGTTGGTGGAGTGGTTATACAGTAAGGACTTCATAAATTGTTACATTCTACTTAACATTACCACTAATTATATCCCTCATAATCTCACCTAGTGAAATGACAAATTACTTTTTCTTTCTCTTTATCTTTGTTTTTTGGAGTATTTAGGTTAGAAATTCTTTTTGAGGGAGATAAAAGATATTGTGTGATCTTGGCTCCTTATTATCCAAAAGTGCAAGCATTTTCACTTCCATTTAACGTAACATCTAAATCAAATAACCAAGTTTTTTCTAAGATAAGATCATCTACTAAAATTGGTATAGCATTACACCATAATTCCTTGAAATATTGACCAAACTTGAAAGGAATGCATCAATTTGTTTTGTAAAAATTGATGTTTATTTGATCGACGATACTATGCATAGGTGGTCATGGTCTACGAATGTTAAACCTATCTTTTTGGTAGTATTCTCTAATATGACAATGCTATGACTATTGTCATATATAATAATATTATAAGTTAGTATTTAATTCTAAGGAATGTACAAAATATTTAAGTTTGCCAACAAATTTTTTGTTATTCATAGTTTAATCAAACTACATCTCATAATAATTATAGGCTGTGCAATATATTAAATTCTTTAATCTAGTACTTGGAATTCTACTTTAACATCCTCATCTAGCTATATAACCTCATTTTTCTTAACTTTAATGCTTTCTTTCATTCCTTCTTTTTAGTTTACATCTATGGCATTTTTAGGATATTATGCTATGACATGCCCTTTCTTGTGATAGTAATAACACTCTATGGTGGAAGTAGTTGATGGTTTGTCTAACAATTGAATTCAATAAGTTAGAAGTATTTGTGAAGAGACAAAATTGGTTTATAGACTTCAAGTAGTAGAATAATGGAATTAGGGATATGCATTTTAGGGTAAGAAGTGGTCAAAGGAATCCAACTCTCATAAGTAATTGATATTTTAAATCATAAGCTACTTTATATGCCTTTTCTAAACTAATAATATTTCTTATGTATAACTCAATTGAGTAGTCACTCAAAGCCTAACTCAAAATAAAAAAGTTACTTGATGTAGTTCCAAGACACCACATTAAAGCAAATAATTCTCACACTGAATGTATGTGTTGGAACTCTTTCAACCTTAAGATAAATGTTGGTATTTATCCAAAAGTTCACCAAAATATGAAGTGAGTAAATATTTAACTTGCTGACAAATTTTGATTTCTTTCCATGATCAAGGTAATGCTTGGTTATCAAAAAATTACTTTTTTAATGTGTAAATAAATATTCTAGTATGTGATATGAACTTAAGTTTTTATAAATTGGCACTTTTCATGCTTAATAAGATCATATCATTTAAAATAATATTGTATTCTCAATTTCCAAATTTGATATACTTAAGGGTCTAAACTTCCATCAAATGTTTCTACCCTTATTTTAATCATGTTAACCTAGTGATCATTATCCCTACTATGTCAGCTACCATGGGTATGTGGGGTGGCTTGACATCTAGGTTGACACTCCATTTGGTTAGGTTCATTTTCAAAAGATATTTCCATCACTTCAAAGTCAGTTATCATAGACCAACTTAATCTATGAGTTCCAGCACATCTATTTTCACTATATTGTTCCATTTTGTCTATGCTTGTTACTAAGGTTTCTCTTTGCTCTTACATAGAATGAATTAGTTATATAATTATAGGTTGTATTATTAGGCCTACAAATGGCTGACTTGTAGAGAATTAGATATTTTATATTATTTTATAGACCTCCTAGTCATAAATAATTAGTTTGAAAAAAGTTTTGTAATTTGAGATCATAAAGTTAAAAAAAAAACAAACAAATAATTAAATGTATTAACAAAAGAACATATAAATAAGTACATGTTGTACCTTCAGACTTGAAAATAAGCTTTTCTTATTTTTTTATTTTTTCATATACTATTTAATAATTTTTTTATATTAAAAATGCATATAATTAAATTATGTTACTTTAACGATAAATTACAAATTATACAAAATTCTTAGCTAAGCACCCTTTGACACCAAGTTATTATACGATGATATGTTAAAACCTTTTTTTAAGTCATTAATAATTGAAAGGTTCTTAGGTCCATGCAACATATCCTTATAAAGTCCTAACCAAATTGGTTTACAACAACAAATCCTAGTATCATTATACAAGTCAAAACTTTCTTAGAAACTTAAAACATAAACTGATCATTAACATAAGAAATGTTAACCTAAAGAAAAAGTGGTTTCAATAACCAACATATAAAATACTAAAGTTAGTGGTGAAGTATCATGGTGCACAAGTAGACTTCTTAGAATGCTAAATAAGAAAATCACTTTGCTCATTGAGAAAAATTAGAAATTTAGATGAGCTTATTAATTTCCAAAAAGTTGTGTTTAAGTGATTGAGACCTTTCTTAGAGATTTGTTGCTCTTATGAATATTGAATAAGTTGTTAGGATCTTTATTTTCTTATCCATTCACTCTCCTTCCTAGGTTACCTCTAGAATCACACTATTATATTGAATATACACAACATGCTTCTACTAAACTGGCATAGTGGTAGTACATTATTATTTCATTCAAATTACATTTCTTACAACATTGTAAGCATCATTCTTTACAAAGATGTCAAAGCTACAATGATAATTTTTTAGCCTAAGAAATAAAAGGATATTATTGGAATATTATAAAACACATATTAGAATTCTAAAGTACACTTTTAGCATTCAAAAAGTCCTTATAAATTACAAAAAACATAATTTGAATTTAGCAAAAACTTTTCCTTGAAATGAAGCAAAATTAATTTGGCATAAGAAACTCCCAAATTTGCATGTGCATTTTAAGTGTCTGTGTAATGGGAGGCAAGGAGGTGGATTATATGATTAGTGCAACACAGGCAAAGAGAAACAGTTGCACCCCAAGTCTAATTTGGAGATCAGCATGAGCTAACAGGTCGACATGTGTTAATTGGTTAGGAAATTTCATGGATTGTAGATCAATGTTTGTGAGTGTGTATTGAGCTGATCAATGAGTTCAAAGAGTCAAGGTGGGTCATGTATGCCAAACAAATCAACACTAGTAGTGGTAAAGGAGAAAGATTACAATGAGTAGTAGCAAAAATCAAACTAATGCTCAATTTTAAGACATTTGAAAGACATTTATAAACAAGTTTTTTGCTAATAAAATTACCATACTACTATAAGAATGTCCTAGATAGAATTTAAAGTTATAAGTATTTGGAAAGCTGCTAATCAATCTCCAATTAACTTAAAATAAATTATAAATACAAATAACATAAACATTTATAAAAAGAGAATTAAAAAGTGTAATAAACAAGGGTTAATTATAATTGGCTCCCACTATAGGAATAATTTCATAGACTTACTAAAAGTAGAGGTTCCAAACTTGGAATGGCCTTAAATCTTAGTGGACTAGTATGTCTCAAAGTGGAATATTTGATTGATGTATGGAATGCTACTATGTCTGAACCTTACTAATGTTTTTTGAATGCTAAAAGATAACAACTCAATGACTTTTTAAGGGGTGAAGTTTAACCTATTGCATAATTTTAAAGTAAAAAAATTCTATAATTTTCTCTTCAAAGAAGAAATAATGGGTAATTTTACACATGATGTTTTATATTATATGAATGTAGATAGCAAAAGCTTATATAATATTTTTAAGCTATGTTAATGACATAAATTATCCATATAGCTTCCTTAATGATAACATGGCTTTATTGGTGATAATGACAAAATTTGAGGTTTTCAAAATATTGAATAGTTAAATGATGATATGTAATTGCATTAGTGGATGATTATGTTAATCATAAGTTATATAGTTCTATTTATGTTTATTATAAGTATTTAACATCTCTTAAAATCATTTATCCATCTTTTCCACCATTTCAAGGCTATGTAGACCATTTCTCTATCACTTCGTTTATGAAAAAAAAAGAAATACAACATATTAGAGGTTACAATAGTTATAGTTTCTTAAAATGCATCATTTTTTTTATCAAGACTTCTAAAGGCTGTTATTGATATGTGCGTGTGAAGATGACCATCCATATGTTTTTGATGTGTTGATACACGTGAATGTCATAAGCTCACTAGATACTATTCAGTGATTTGGAGTGTCTCACTGAAGTATCAATATTACTAATTCAATTAATTAATTGGAATGAGTCTAATGCATAGAGGTATCTATAATGACCATGATTGATTCCACATAACTTGTGCATTCAAATTGTATAAGAAGACATAAGAGTGTAATGATTGACCTTGGTCTAAGGACCTATCATATTGTATGATGAGCACCATATTGCTAAACATTTTATGACAAGATTCATGAACGGTAAACCAAGCTAATTGAGGAACTGAACAACAAAAATTGAGACAATGTGCCTCAATGGATAAGTTTGATTAAAGTATTATTGCATTTTTTGTAAATAAATAATCTATCACAAATCAAAGTGCTTTCAAAGAAATAGAAATGGTTCGTGCCATGCCACATATTTAGGTGATGACAATCTTGCTATGAAGTATGGTATACTACATTTGCAAATTTCATGATTTTAGGATGTACAAAAAACAAATTAGAGTCAACATATTTGTCTAATCCTTTCTAATGAGTGGTAGTATTAGAATGACATTAACAAAAAGAGGAAACATAAAAGATAGATCTTATTGATCAACATTAAAAAATACTCATTGAAGATGGTACTCTCGATGTGAAATGTTATACTAGCCCAATAAGGAATCATATTATACATGCTAAGAAATTGTTCAACTTTGGAGTAATCCAAACTAACTATTGATGCATTATTAAATTTTTTTTGACCAATCTAAAAGTTGCACATTAGGTAGCTACTAAGCTAGTGATTGTATTGCTATGATGTAAGGTATAACTCAATACAGTGATAAAATCTATATCCATGCATGTTGAAATATTCAATAAGTGTCATCTATTTGTTTAGATATTAATGACCATATTAGTATGATTTAAAGCCATGATAAAGTTGCATAGAATCAAAGTAAAGTCTCTAATGATTCCAAATAAATAGTGAGTCCAATGTATTGCCTAATTAAGTCCATCATACTTTACTAATGCCATTGAATTAGTCTTCACATATGGTTTATTTGGAGGATGTGCTTGCCAATGAATCAAGGAGTAGAAGATGATTAGGCTATGGAAACACGAGTAACTAAAATTGATGAACAATTAAATTTGCTATTAGATCAAATGACAAAGAAATTGTTGAGAAAGAGATGGCTTTTTTGTCATTCTTTGCATACTTATTCCTAAAAAGAATGTTAAATTTGTTAGGTAGCTTCCTAATTCACAAATTTTCTATTGTATTAATACTACAAAAGGTTTCATAATTGTATGAACCTTTCTTTTTCATTTTTGTCTAGAATCAAGTTCAATTTTGAATGGAATATATTGGAATGGGTTGGACTTTTATAATTTTTTAAACAAAAAAGTCATGATCTTAGATATAAGAAGAATAGCTATCATTTATTAAAATTAAGAGATTTTATCAACATTGGTTTCCCTACTATGAAATGAACCACAAAAAATAGGTCCACTCATTTTTTTGAGAATATGATTAACTTGACATGAGTTAAATGAACCCAAAATAGTTTATCAAAATTGATTTCTTAAGCTAAAATAAAAGTTATATCATAAAATCTAGTGGTTGTCCAAGATTTTAGTTCATTCTTTTTAGCCCAAAATACTTAGTAATTTCCCCAAGAACAAATCCACGTCAACCTTAATGATCGTGTGAATGCATTTCATGCCTTTGATTATGGACTAATTAGTTGGATGACTTTCCTTATGATCACCATACCAACATCTCTCCTCATCACACTTAATTAAAACTTTGTAAACTTTTGAAATTGGTTTTTAACTTAAAACTCCAAATGAACACAATTATTAGCTATTTAAGTTTACTACTTTGTTACTACATTTCTTTTCTTGAATATATGTTAGAATCAAACTACGTTGCAATGAAATAGATTCATTCTAATTAGTAGAATTAAGCTACAACAAGTGATTCCAATGCTTTTGTGCAACATTATAATGATTGATTAATTGTTTGATTCCATAATGACATTTACATAATCCCAAATTATCGCATAAGTTTAAACCAAACAGTATTTCAATTGCTTCAACTTATATATTTTTTTAGATACAATGTAAATTGAGAGTGCTTTAATAGCTCTACCAAGTAGTTTCCAATCACATGAACACAACCTATAAGGCTTTGGTTCCCTCTAGTCAATCACTTAGAATTAAATTTGACTAATTCCTTTAGAGGGGAGTGCATTAAACAACTTTTTAATTGTTCAGTTGATCTCAAAAAATCAAGGAAGCTATGAATTTTTTATTTTTTGAGGATCTATTGAACTTCTTTAGATAATTAGACAACGTTTCAAACCATAACTATTATGTTGAACTCTATCAAGGAATAGGGAATATTTGCTCATCGAATTGTTTTGAATTTATATCTTCTAGATATTTTAGCATATTAGAGATACTAAAAATCTAAATCCCTTAATAGCTATTGAGTTTGGGTGACTACACTTCCACCATTGTTGAAGCATTTCTTGAATCATGATGGTTGGTTTGTTTAATGCCAAGATTAATTTCAAATGGGTTCCATAAGATTCATTTGAGAGTTCCTATGTACGAAAAATAGCATTTGTCTATAAATTCAAATTCAAGTACCACAAGTTCTTATCAAAAGGTAATTAGTTATTTAGGAGTCCCCATATAACTAGAGAAATTGTAGAAGGTTGGCAATTATTTTACATTATTTTTTATGACTTATAAGTAAGGCAATTAATTACCTCTAAGCTTATCTTATTCTGAATTGATAGTGAGCTTCCAATCCTTGGTGAGGGTCTAGTAATTGATGCCATCGTTATCTATTTTGCTCCAAGTATTACAAAATACAAAATAGTGAGAATGATTCTCTTTACTTGATTCCAAGTCAATAAGCATGCTCCATAACATTTTATATTAAGGAAATTACAACTTATGTTTTTAAAATAGATAATTCTTGAGGTGTAAAAAGCTTTACATTACATGAATCATTAAAATCTTACAATTGCTCAATTAGTAATCCAAACATTTCGTAGGGGAAACTAATCTTTTTCTAGCTTGCCAAATGGTGCTTGCTTTGCAAATCATTATCACACCAAAGGAAACCATTTATCACACTTTCTAAAAAAAATTAGTAATATTATTGAGAAGATAAGATATCAATAGATTATAAAGTATTATTAGTTAGAGGATATGACTGACAAATACTACCTCCCACTGAGAGTATTTTCTTTTGCATGTTTTATTAATTTAGTGTTCTGAGTGGACCTCTTTTTCCTACCTTTGAATAATGTGCTTTTGAGTTGAGTGATTTGAAGATAGTATGTTTTCTAAAGGAGCTCCTTGTTGATGCTCTCCTACTTGTGTTTCATGTTTGTACATATAATAAAGAAGATCCTTTGTATAATAATCTATAAACTTGATGTGCCTTTAAGATCAGACAGGAAAATGTGATATTTTTGATTGATCATTTGTGACCTCTTTAGAAGAGAATAAAGTAATCTACAAAGCAAAAATGGGACAGTGGTTGACAACCACATCGAGTGGCCTAGTGCTTCACCTTACCTTGTATATGTAGATTGTTTAAACCTCTTCTTAGTGTTTTAGCTACAAGGTGGAGAAGAAACGAGGATAGAGGGTTACCATGCTTTAGCTAATGGGAGAATTTAGATGGAACCATTTCCTTTTTTGTTAAAAATGACTTTCAACTAGCTTATATTATATATAATCGTGATTGGATTAATAAATTAACTATTGAAGTTAAACATTTGTAGTACTTGTTTTTCTCACGATATATATTATTGAACATATTCTTAAAGTCTAGCTTGATAATAGAGCTATTAGCTTCAATCTTCTCAACTAAATCATTAGTTTGCACTTATGAGAGTATGATTTTTATGTAAGATCTTTTTAGTGTTATCCCCTTCTTTAGTAAAGTTGATTGCTCCATGGAGATGATGGTGGGCAGGAAAAACTAAATGCTAGCTACTAAGAACTTAGTATATTTTTGAGAAATTATATATCAAATTATCATAAAAGTCTTTCAAAGTTGTATTATAATTAATCTTTAGAAGAAAAATTAATTTACCACTACTGCATTCTTTAGGTGATAGGCTACCAATAATAAAATCATTGATAGAGTAATAAATTTCATATTAAAATGTGGACCAAGAATGCTTGTAAAATAAAACATCAAACCCATCCAACTTGTAAGCACATGAAGAATCCATCAAAAAAATAATTTGCTTTAATTTCTCCTTCTTAACTAGTTGAATTAGCACCATATTACTTTTTAGTTGGTCTAAGAATCAAAAAGCAAAGCACTTCTCCATTTTCTTGGTATGGAATAGAGAGATGTTAAGTAATCCACAACATTTTTAGCAATTAACTCCTTCTTTAAGACCCTACTCCCACTTGGATCTTAAAGTATCTATATATTATCCATTATTTGCTTGTTATTGAATATTATGTAGAACACATTAGTGATTTTATCACCATTCTTAAGTTGCACAATACCTATCTTTTAGCTCTCATACATCTAATGCAATAGCATCGAGCACGTCATGTAAAAGTTTAACTTGAAGATGTTTTAGTTCTATTCGAACTTGGAGCCCTATTAGGATTGGACACAATACTTCTCATTAGTTTTTGTTATCATAATCATTATGGGGATCAATTATAAAAAAACCCTCATTTATTGCATATTTCTATTTTTTTTATTAATACATCATTTTATTTGTATATATAAATAAGTTTAATTTCCTAAAAGAATAATTAAAAACGTTTTAGAGATTTTCATCTTTTTAATCTATATAGGCCTTCCCTTTAACCATCTCACAAGTTTGTCTATATAAAATTTGCTTAAAATAGATTTAGAAATGGCTTAAAATTTAGTTTTGGGGTTTTTTCTATCAACCACCTTTGACAGCCATCGTTACCACTACCATTAGTGGTGACTCATCAACTCATGCTAACTCTCTTCAACTTGCATTGACCCCAAAGTGGACGCAAAATATCAAGGCCTCCCTACCGATGCTACTCATTGAAATTGGAAACCAGTGATGCACCGATTAACCTATGTGGCATTTTGCATTTCCCATTACCTCACCTTTCACCATTACTACTGCCTAAAATACATGTGTCGGTTTGTGAACAAATGAAGGTAATTAATTTTTTAGTGCTTTTAGTTAATTTTTTAAAGAATTTTAGATATTTATTTTGTAATTTTTGGTGTCATACAGAATTCTAAATATCCTCTAAAATTCCAAAAACATATCCCTTTATATTCTCATATGTCTTCCCCTTACATCTCCTTAATTTCAATACTATGTTTAGTTCATATTAACATTTGTTAGTCCTAACATTGATAACACAATTGTAACTCTTTAAAGTTGTTCACCTTCTCCATAACATGCTATTCTTTTTCTTCAATCTTTAAAAATATATGACCAAATTAAATTTTACTCCATTCTTTAAGGTGGGCTTTAGTTCTCATTAACTTGTAAGTTAGGGCACTCCTTCCTAGTCAAGCAATTGGAAAACTCCAGTGCTAAGCAAACACTTGAGACAATTCTATGCTTTCAATCCTAGTACTTAGGAATCTAAGTTTTTAAGATTTAATTATTGATGAACAAATGATTAGGGTTAGCATTTGGTATAATACAAACTTGTTCATATGTTGAGCAACTATTTTAAGAAGGCTTTGAGCAAATCATGATTCAATAAGGTTCTGCCCACAAGAGTGGTGTTTATATTTTTCAACCTTAGTAAAGTGGTTTGAGTGTCCCTTCCAATTAGGGAAGACAATTGGACTCCATCATCAATCATAAATCACACCAAATATCTATTCTATTAATAAAATAGTTGTTGGCATACACAAAATGGTAACACATCTTTTATGTATCACCATGTGAAGAAAATATTCCTGATTTTCAATTTTTAACATAGTAAGTATTGTAAATAAAACACATATGCTTTCTTAGAAATGTTGCCTCACAATAGTAAAAATTTAGTCTCCTACAAAGAATGTCCATTTCTATATTACTTGCAAAGCATTCCATCATCACAATTAACTTAATTTTGTGTAATCTAATCATTTTATTAAGCATCAAGCTGCTACAAAACTAACTACATCCTTTGCGTTGAAAAGTAGGACATTATCAATTACAATCTACAATGGTTATATTTTGAGATTCTTGAAAGCTTCTTCAAGTCATTTTTAAATAAATGATCTTTTCAACATTCCATTTATTGACTTTCTTATTAACTTTTTTCTATTAACCACTGTGAAGCTAATCGAGTCTAACTTAAAGAGCTCAAGAGCCTTTACTTTTTCCTAGAGATCTGTATTCGAGAGTTTAAGAGATTGAACGTTTACTTGATGTTTAAGCTACATGTCCTTCGTAAATTTCAAATTAGATTGATATTTTTTACTCTTACTTTAGAATTGCTAGTCAAAAGTGATCATGTAGTCATTGAATAGATTATTCATAGCACAATTATGTTTTTTTTATTCTGTTGATATTGTGTGATGTAGTGGGTGTTGATATTTTTTTCTACATTGTTGGCTACTAAAGTTTGAAGTTTCATATAACTTATTACTTCATTAATTGGAATTGTCTCATCTTCTTCATGTCTTACACATAAGGGTTTAGAGCTTTTTGCTTTCTTACATTGGACCATTACGAATCCATGCTTATAGTTTCTTCAATAATAATTGGGAAAATTTTAATTAGTTAACTTTTTTTTAGTAATCCATTATTGCACTTAGTCTTTCTGGAGATTCCAATACATAAAGGAAGTCTTTTATCAAGTTTGACAAAAATGAAGACCAGAGCCCCATGGGGTCTTATTCAGTTTATTGTCATTGCATTACTTTTAAAGACTTGCTAACTATTAACATGATTGAGAATAGAGCTTACTTATTTGCCATGGTTATTGGAATGTGCTTTAATGAGATCTACACTAAAGCTTACAAAGGTTTAGTATTGAGTTAAAAATTTGGAACCATTTGAGGACCGTCATTTGAAAGACTACAGTAATCCAAATATTGTACATCCAACATCAAAGTTTTTCCAATTTTAGTGAAAATATTAGGAGCAAATGCTTACCACTTTGTGATAGATTCAAAGATGCCAATTGTTTTGAATTTTTATTCTTTGAAATTCCATGCTTGGTCATCCAATTGAAAATGTTACCTATTTGAGTGAGCTTGAAGGGGGCAACCTTTTTAGAGACATCATCATCAAACATGACCTTTTGTTTACACTTTAAAAAAGAGATTAGTGCTATCATGATTAGTGAGGATAAAAAACTTTCCCACATTCAACATCAAAGAAAAACCATGAGGCTAATGCACACGTGAGATATACCCAAGAAGGGAGAGGATCAAACTTACAAGAAGGTGTTCCTAGAGTCATGTTGGAAGTGTCACCATGCTAAAACAAACTTGAAAAATGCTACCACCTCATTGTCACTTTGATGTTTGTTTGTTAAGTTCTTTTGACACTTGTGTCAAAATGAACCTTTTTATGAATTTAAAAACCAAAAATTTCTCCATGTTTACTATTATTTTTCTTTGTTTATTATTCAAGTTTGCCATATATCCTCCACGTTATTAACTCTTCATTTCAAATATCAACTTTTTTGGCTTATGTTTCATTAAGTTCCTTCCTTTTAATTAACTCAGTTTAGTTCATTTGAGTTTTGTACATTCATCTTAAGAAAATGATCTCTTCTCATCATGTCAAGAGTAGTTCAACAAGAGAATGGGTGAATTATTAGAAAAATAAAATTTGTTTCTTACAAAAATATTTTAAGGAAATGTTTAAAAATTTTTGCAATAAGCTTAAACAAATATCTAAAACTAGTTTATCAAAAAATTTAAATTTCATTTAAAATAACGATAATTTTTATTTAATAATAAATTTTTAAGGAAATTGTATAATAGTAAGTTTAACAAGAATTTTAAAGAGTACCTAAGCATTGTTTAGGTTATTCATCCAAAAATTAAACGTACAACCACTCCTAGAAAAACATGATATTAAAAAAATCTATATAAGACTTTTGCCAAACAATGGGTATACTGAACTCTCACAATAATTAAATAGGAAAAACACTAACTACAAAGGCCTTATATTGAAGTAAGATTTATAAGAAGAGGAAAGAAAAGTGGTAATTAAAATTTATGCAAAGTAATTCCTATGCTTGACGAATGCTCAACAAGGCACAAGTATTTTAATTTTATCAAATAGAAAAAAGAGGAAATGAGAACTTTGATGTTTTTAAGAAGGAATAATGAATTGGTGAAGAAGGACACAATGTGCTGGGGCAACAATGAGCACTAGCTATTAATGCCTTGAATATCATTACTTAAAATGTTTCTTTAGAATTTTGTAAAAATTTCATCAATTTATTTTGATCAATATTTAACAAAATTTATTTCCTAATGGCTAAAAGTGTTTAACAAACTAACCATTTGATGTTATTAATAAATAGATGTTTTTTAATTAAAAACTTAATATTATTTAAATAAAATTTGTAAAACCTAGTAAATATTTATCAAAAAAGTTGTCATTGTGTGGGAGAGACAAGATTAAAATTAACTTGGAACACTTGGTTATGAAAACTGCAGAAATGGCCAGTTATGAAAAAATTAGAGTAGTTTAAAAATTTGGATTTCATATGAATGGCTAATTCTGAATTATGATATAATGACAAGATTTAATTTTACTTGTATATTAAATGTGGACCAAGCAATCGTTTAATGGAGAGATTAGACAACGAGTAGAATTATCGTTTAAAAAGGGCAATTGTAGTAATGATCATTTTATTGTAAAATTACATGATTAGATAGCACAAATGACCATAGTAATTTAGAAGTTTGCGAGGAAAAAGCTTTAAACTTTTGTCCCAAATGATGTATTTGCTCTTATTTTTTTCTTCTTATAAGACACTTTGTTTGCTCTAAAAGTAGCTTGATTTCATGATAAGTGTTATCAAGTTTGTTCATGAGTAAGTCACTACACATCCAATAACATGATTAATTAATTCATAAAATTAGTGAGTAGTGCCTTGATTCAGGATACTACTATCTAAGCTCAGGAGTCATGCCTTGTTCTGATTATTGTAGTGAATGGGATCGACATTAATGCTCCATGCCTGAAAATTGTTACATATGTTTAGATTAGTCAATTTTAGTAGAATTAGTTTTTCTTATTTTTTAAATTTAATTAATTATTATAGAAAAAAAAATAAAAAAATTAAGAAAAGTGATTCTTATGACAATCATGATATCATTATTCAAAATATTTGTTTTGATCGCCTGTCACTTTAATAAAGATGATTTTCATGAGATTTAATATTTACTGTGCTTTTCTTTAACATCTTCTGTGAAGAAACACATTAACTATCTAAAATATTAAAATTTGCTCAACCAAATTCACCAAAAATATTCTGTCTTATTACTATCAAATAAAGTATCATGGTTAGGAATTAACATCATAAAATCAAGCTTATAAAACTTCTTGACTTCTTTTTGAAGCTCCTCTTCAACACTTATCTAGACAAAATATATCCAAGCTTTATGATTATGTTAAAACCTCATATAATTAGGTTATTATCATCAAAATATCTTTGATTGTTCATGAGACCATCATGATAACAACATTCACCATTTTATAATATAGCAAAAATAAACCTTTAAAAATAAAATAAACTTGTAATATTCAATTGATTATTTAACTACTTCTTATTAATAAAAAAGATGCAATTATATACACACAGATACAAGCACATACAAACACACACACACATATACACAAAACCGCTCACCCACACACATAGACACACACACATACAAACACACACACACACACACGCACACACACACACACACACACACACACACACACATATATATATATATATATCATTTTGCCTTAGCATAACTCTCAAATTTTCTTACACTACCAAGCCTAAAATTTGTTTAAAATAACATGAGTGCAACCAAATTATAAAGAATCATATTATCATATTGTATTTGTAAGTTACAAGAAAAATATTATTATGCTAGGAATCCAATAATTTTTGTCTTCCGTAATATCAAAACATAAATAAAATAACTACAAAATCAATAAAACCACTCAATTCTAATCTAATCAAAGGAAATATCATGAATAATTATAGTCTGATAGAAAAAAATAACTAACAAGAACCAAGTCTAATAACATAATCAAATGCAATTCTATATCTAATAAAATAGAATTAATGAGAAAAAACTATCAAATATGTTATTATTCATGATGAAGTAAATAACATAAATTGTTCAACTAATTCACTAACCCTGATGATCTTTAGCTCGAGTGTTACTCAAATTTTAACAACTTGATCTTGATATAAATGGGAGCGTTTGGTGGCTCAACAAGAAAACTTTAAGCCATACTATAACATTATACACTAATATGAATTATGAATGTAACAACAGAATAAATCTCATGAATGAATGACATTAGTTTCCAAATAACAAAAGGATATCATCTTCTACTAACTAATTCAACATGTATTTCTTTACACTATGACAACCAGATAGTTAGCATCTAATCCATAATATAATACAATTTTTTATACATAAAAATCATGACAATCCCTGTTGCTTCTTTCAAATAATGTAATCCAGTATTTGACATGGTAATGATAATCACATGGTCATCCATGTAGGATTCTAAGAGTCTTCATGAACCACAAGTAGTCCCCAATATAATAAAGCACATGATGGTGTGGGGTTCCTGCAAATTATAAAATTTCATACCATGAAATTGACACTCCAATTATAGGCTTAAAGATTCACATTTAATTAATACTAACCAATGGTGTGGGGTTCTTGACAATTCTATCTCCATAGTGAGTGTTATTAATTTAGAGTCGATTATATCAAGACGACTTGGGGTTCTTATTAAATCCTAATTTAGCTATCTAGATATTCTTAGCCCATTTTTCTTATATTTAATCTTGCTCCACTTTGTTTTGGATCTTTCTTATCTAAGATGACCATAGAGTCCATAATGGCTTAGCTTTTATCCTTAGGTTATATATTTAACTTATAGCTAGTACAACTTAGCCTCGATCCACACAAGTATCATTATGACCCTTATGATTCTAAGGAAAATTGTAATCATCATAATAATAATAAGGCCTCTTCTAAGCCTTAACATATTCCTTAGATCACCATCAAGAGTGTCATCATGTGACTTAAACTGAGTCCCTCTAAGGTTTTCTAACTAGTAAGCAAGAATGACACACACCTTGGAATCTATTTAGGTTCTATTGAAGGTTGAACCAATGCCTCTTATAACATAGCTAAGTTTATGGTTCCATGCTTCAGAAGTAGACCCTAAACAAAGAAATGGCTGGCTACAACATTATCTAGAATTTTTTTATTTATTTCCAAGTGTCTTTAACTTTTTTATTATTTAATCTATGGTAATACATATATCACATTACATTTAATATATTTTTTTCCCATGATTTTAGCAATAAAGTACCATTTATAACATATCATGTTATCAACTAAACTTGTGAGTAATTGTAAACACAATCATAGTGCCTCAGATCGCAAATACATTCAGACAATAAGTTTAAATGAAAAACATATATAAAGTCTATATTTTACACATTTCTATATTTATCAAGGCACAAAACTTATTATCTATTCTTGCAAATAATCAAGAAGTAAATATATTCAATCTATATTATCAAACAGTAATTCTACTTAGAAAGAATAAGAATTATATTAAGGATCCTAACTATTAGTGACAGATAATAAGAAAACAAGGCCATTATGTTTAGGTTATGAAGGTTATATTAAATAAAACTTTGATCTTCATGATTTTTATTTTTTAACAATTATCATGATAATCTATGCTTAATGCATAGATGCTTAGGCAACCAACATAAATAAACTACAAGGCATATAATTAAGCATGATTTTCACTTATTTTACATGGTTATGTTTATATCAACAAGTGCTTTACATCATCAAATTGCTATTCTAATATCATACTCCATATATATCTACAATCAAAGCAAAAAATGTAATATCTGATCATGTAATTTTCTTTGCATTCATAATAAAAAAAGTAATCTACATTTTTTATAACTAAATTAGAAACCCTACATAAGAAAAAGTAAAAATTGAACCATTCATTTACTTAATAAATCTCTCTTAGTCTAGAGAAGAAAGAATTTCCTCCTTCTTAAACACATTCCTTGAAAAATAATGACTAATTATATTTCATATTCATGCATTATTAAACTTTTTTTCTTAAAGACCTTTTGAAATTTTTGTTAATTTGAATGTTTCTTTTTTAAATTTAATTTTCACTCTTACATTTTTTTATATCAAAATACCTCCAAAGCTCACATTATTATGAAAGGGGTTTTTGATAGTTATGTTCTTAGTTAGAAAATTAGAAATATTTTAATTATCTTAATTATTTTTGGCCATTTATATTTCACATTCATTATATTTTAGTTATTAAAATAACTTGATATTTTGAAATTATAAAATAACCTTTAAGTTTTTAAATGTTTAATTTCCTTTATATAAACAAATAATTAAAAAAAAGTGAGATATAAATAAAAAATATACATCATAAAAAAAATTATGGAAAGAGAAGCAAAAAAATCATAAACGTAATCTCTCATTTATGAAGTTGAACTTTGTGTGTACACTGTATCATTAAAAACTTTCATTTTACAAAGTCATCTTGAGAAAGTCTAGACGTAGCCCACAACAAATTTATAATATAAAAACAATGTGCCCTACTTTAAAACATTGATGTTAAAAGTATAAAAACATATTGCATTGTTAAATTACTTGTGCATTAAAAAATATTTTAAAAAATAATTAAACATAACCTTATTCGTAATTTTAAATATTTCAAATATGTAAATCAATGTTCATAATATTCTAATAATACTTTATCCAATATTACAATCACAAAAAATAACTTGTATTCACTAAAAAGTTTATAATTACAACAACTATTGAAATAATAAAAATTAAAGTTTTTTTAATTAATATGTAATTTGTCATTATATGATCACTATTCTTCTCCTTCTTCTTCTTCTTCTTCTTTCTCTTCTTCTTCTTTTTCTCCTTATTCTTCTTCTACTTCTTCATCATCTTCTTCTTCTTCTTCTTCCTTTTCTTCTTCTTCTTCCTGTTCCTTTTTTTCTTTTACTTCTTCTCCTTCTCCTTCTCTTTCTTTTTCTTCTTCTTCTTCTACTTCTCCTTCTTCTCCTCCTTTTCTTCTTCTTCCTCATCTTTTACTTTTACTTCTTATTCTTTTGCTTCTTCTGCTTCTTCTTCTTCTACTACTTGTTCCGCTTCTTCTCCTTCTTCTTCATCCCCTTCTTCTTCTTCTTTTCCTTTTGTTTCCTATTCTTCTTCTTCTTCTTCTTCCTTTTCTTCTTCTTCTTCTTCTACTTCTTCTTCTTCTTCATCTTTTTCTACTTTTCTCCTTCTTCTTCGACTTCTTCTTTTTCTTCTACTTCTTCTTCTTCCTCTTCTTCTTCTTCTTCTACTACTACTACTACTCATTCTCCTCATTTTTCTCCTTCTTCTTTTTCTTCTTCTTCACCTTCTTGTTCTTCATCTTCTTAATCTTCTTCTTGTTCTAATTCTTGTTCTTATTCTTCTTCTACTTCATCCTCTTCTTATTCTTTCTTCTTATTTTTCTTTTTCTTCTTCTTCTTCTTCCTCCTCTTCTCATTCTTCTTCTTCTTCTTGTTCAACTTCTTCTCCTTCTCGTTCTTCCTCTCCTTCTTGCCCTTCTTCTTATCTTTGTCCTTCTTCTTCTTCCTCTTCTTCTTCTTTTTCTTCTTTCTCTTCTTCTTCTTCTTCTTCTTCTTCTTCTGCTTCTTGTTCTTTTATTATTCTTTTCTTTTTCTCCTTCTTCCCCATCTTCTTCTTCCACTTCAACTCTTCTCCTTCTTCTTCATCTTTTTCCTCTTCTTCTTCTCCTCCTCCTTTTCACCTGCTTCTTCTTTTTCTTCTTCATCATCATTATCATCATCATCATCTTCTTCTTCTACTTTATCTTCTTCTTCTCATTCTCTTATTGTTCTCCTCATCATCCTTCTTCTTCTACATCTACTACTTCTTCTTATTCCTTTCCATCTTCTTCACCTTTACATTTTCTTCTTCTTCTTCCTCCTCCTCCACTTCTTCTTCTTCTTTTACTTCCGCTTTTACTTCATCTTCCTTTTCTTCTTTCTCTTCTTCCTCATCATCATCATCATCTTCTTCTTCTTCTTCTTCCCCTTCTACTTCTTCTTCTTATTATTATCCTTCTTCTTTTTCTTCTTCTTCTTCTCCTCCTCCTTCTTCCTCTTCTTCTTGTTCTTCTTCTCCTTCTTCTTCCTCTACTCCTTCTACGTCTTCTTCTTCTTCTTCTTCGTATTGTTCTTCTTCTCCTCCTTTTTATTCTTCTTCTACTTCTACTTCTTCTTCTTCTTCTTCTTCGTGTTATGCTTTCTCTACTTCTTCTTCTTCTAATCCTTCTTTTTCTTCTTCTTCTTCCTTTTCTTTCACTTCTTATTCTTCTATCAGTTCTTCTTCTCCTCCTCTCCTTCGTTCTCCTTCTTCTTCTTCTCTTTCTTCTTCATCAACATCATAATCAACTTCTTCTTCTTCTTCTCCCCCTCCTCCTTCTTCTCCATCTAATACTTCTTCTTCTTATTCTTATACATCTTCATTTTTTTTATTTTTTTCTTCTTCTTCTTCTTCTTCTTCCTCTTCTTCTTCTTCTACTTCTTCTCCTTCTGTTTCTTCCACTTTTACTACTTCTTTTTCACCTTTTTCTTCTTATTCTTCTTCTTCTTCTTATTCATTGTCTTCTTTTTCTTCTTCTTCTCCTTCTTCTCCTTCTCCCTCTTCTTCTTCTTCTTCTTCTACTCCTCTTTCTTCTTCTTCTCCTTCCCCTTCTACTTCTTCTTCTACTCCTCTTCTTCTCCTTCTTCTTCTTCTCCTTCTTTGTCTTCTGCTTCTTCCTTTTCTCCTACTTTTTCTTCCTTTTCTTCTGTTTCATCATCATCTTCTTCTTATCCACCTTCTTCTTCTTCTACTTCTTCTTTTTATTCTTCTTCTTCTTCTTCTTCTTCATTTGCTTTTTCTTCTTCTTCTTTTTCTCTATCTTCTTCTTCTTCTTCTCCTTCTTCTCCTACTTCTCTTTCTTCTTCTTCTTCTTTTCCTTATTCTTCTTCTTCTTCTTCTTCATCTTCATCTTCTTCTTCTTCTTCTTCCTCCTCCTACTCTTCTTGTTCTTCTTCTTCTTCTTTCTTCTGCTTCTTCATCTTCTTCTTCTTCTCCTTCTTCTTCTTCTTCTTCTTCTTCTTCTTCTTATTCTTCTAATCCTTCTTCTTTGTTTTCCTCTTCTTCTTCTTCTGTTACTTCTTCTCCTTCTTCTTCTACTTCTTCTCGTTCTTCACCCCCTCCTTCTTCTTCTAATTATTGTTGTTCTTCTTCTTTTGCTTCATCTTTACCTTCCTCTTCTTCTTCTTCTACTTTTTCTTCGTCTTCTACTTTAACTTTGTCTTCTTACTTGTCTTCTTCCACTTCATCTTTTTCTTCTAGTTGTTGTTCTTCTTCTTGTTTTTATCTGCTTCTCCTTCTTCTTCATTTTCTTTATCTACTTCTCTTTCATCTTCTTTTTCTTCTCTATCTTCACCTTCTTCACGTTGTTCTTCTTATTCTTATTCTTATTCTTCTTATTCTTCTTCTTCTTCTTCTTCTTCGCCTTCATCCTCATTTTCTTCTTCTCCTCCTCCTTCTTTTCCTTCTCCTTCTTCTTCTTCTTCTTCTTCTTCTACTTCTACTTCTTCTTCTTCTTCTTCTTCTTTTCTGCTTCTTTTTCTTCTTCATCTTCTTCTTTTTACTGGTCTTCTTCTTGTTCCTCTTCTTCTACAACTTCTTCTTCTTTTAATTGTTCTTCTTCTTGCCCTTCTACTTCTTATTCTTCTTTTACTTCTACTTCTTCTTCTTCTACTTCTTCTTCTTCTTCTTCTTCCTCTTCTTCTTCTTCCTCTTCTACTTCTTCTTCTTCTTCTTTTTCATCTTCTTCTTCTTCTTCTACTTCTTCTTTTTCTTCTTCTTCTTCATCTTCTTCTTATTTCTCTTCTTCTCCTTCATCTTCTTCTTCTTCCCCCTCTCCTTTTTCTTGTTCTTCTTCTTCTTGCTAATCTTCCTCTTCTTCTACTTTTCGTTCATCTTCTTCTTCTTCTTCTTCTTCTTCTCCAACTTTTGTTCTTCTTTCTCTCTTCTTCTTCTTCTTCTACTTCTTCTTTTACAACTTTTCTTCTTCTACATCTTTTTCTTCTTCTACTTCTTCTTCTTATTATTATTCTTCTTTTTCTTCTTCTTCTTCTTGACCTTCTTCTTCTTCTCCTTCCTCTTCTTATTCCTTCTTCCTCCCCTTCATCTTCTTCTTCTTCTTTTTCTCCTCCTTCTTTTTCTTCTTCTTCTTATTATTTTTCCTCTTCTTCTTTGTTTTCTTCTTCTTCTTCGTCTTCTTCTTCTACTCCTTCCCCTTCTTTTTCTACTTCTTCTTCTTCTTCTTCTGCTTCTTATTCTTCTTCTTTTTCTTCTTTTTCTTCTTCTTCTTCTTCCTATTCTTTTACTTCTTCTTCTTCATCATCTTCATCTTCTTCTTGTACTTCCTCTCCTTCTTTTCTTTCTTCTTTTCATCTTCTTCTTACTCTTCTTCTTCTTCTTCTTCCTCTTCTTCCTCTTCCTCTTCTTCTTCTTCTTCTTCCTCTTCTTCCTCTTCTTCTTCTTCTTCTTCCTCTTCT
This sequence comes from Vanilla planifolia, assembly GCA_023846275.1. Taxonomy (NCBI): domain Eukaryota; kingdom Viridiplantae; phylum Streptophyta; class Magnoliopsida; order Asparagales; family Orchidaceae; genus Vanilla; species Vanilla planifolia. Next base: position 86,643 of record JAIUJO010000431.1, read on the forward strand.
TCCTCTTCTTCGTCCTCTTCTTCTTCTTCCTCTTCTTCTTCTTCCTCTTGTTCTTCTTCCTCTTCCTCTCCTACCTCTTCTTCTTCTTCTTCTTCTCCTTCTTCTTCTTCTTCTTCTTCTTCTTGTTCTTCTTCTTCTTCATCCTTTTCCTCTTCTTCTTCTTCTTCTTCTTCTTCTTCTTCTTCTTCTCTTCTACTTCTTCTTCTTCTTCTTCTTCTTCTTCTTCTTCTTCTTCTTCTTCTTCTTCTTCTTCCTCTTCTTCTTCCACTTCTTCTTCTTCTTCTTCTTCTTCTTCTTCTTCTTCTTCACCTTCCGCTTCTTCTCCTTCCTCTTCTTATTCCTTCTTCCTCCTGTCCATCTTCTTCTTCTTCTTTTTCTCCTCCTCCTCCTTGTTCTTCTTCTTATTATTATTTTTCCTCTTCTTCATTGTTTACTTCTTCTTCTTCTACTTCTTCCCCTTCTTTTTCTTCTTCTTCTTCTTATTCTTATTCTTTTACTTCTTCTTCTTCTTCATTTTCTTCTTGTACTTCCTCTCCTTCTTTTCTTTCTTCTTTTTTTCTTCTTCTTATCTTTCTTCATCTTCATCTTCAGCTTCTTGTTCTTCTTCTTCTTTTCCTCCCCCTCCTTCTTCTTCTCCATCTAATTTATCTTTTTCCTCTCTTTCTTCTCCTTCTTCTTCTTCTCGTTCGACTTCTTTGCCTTTTCTTTCTTCTTCTTCTTATTGTTCTTCTTCTTCTACTGCTACTTCTTTTTCTTCTTCTTCTTCTATTTCTTCTTTTGCTTTGGCTTCTTCCTCTTCTTCTTCCACTTCTTCTTCGTCTCCTACTTCTTCATCGTCTTCTTTGACGTCTTCTTGTTCTCCTTCTTGTTCTTCTTCTTCTTCTTCCCCTTCTTATTCTTCTTATTATTCATCTTGTTCCTTTTCTTCTTCTTCTTCTTCTTCTCCTACTTCTTCTTCTTAACTTTCTTATTCTTCTTTATCTTCTTAATCTTCTTCTTCTTCTTCTCCATTTTTTTCATCTTCTTTGTCTTTTTCTTCTTGTTCTTCTCCTACTTCTTCATCTTCTTCATCTCCTCCTCCTCCTCCTTCTTCTTCTTCTTCTTCTTCTACTTCTTATTCTTTTTCTTCTTTGACTTCATCGATTTTTTATTCTTCTTCTTCTTCTTCTTCTACAATGTCTTTTCTTCTTCTTCTATTTCATGACCATCTTCTTCTTTTTTCTCTTTTTCTTCACCCTCACTTTCTTCTTCTTCTTCTTCTTCTTCTTCTTCTCCTTCCTCTTTTACTTATCCTTCTTCTTCTCCTTCTTGTTGTACTTCTTCTTCTTCATCATCTTCTTCTTTTTATTCTTTTTCTTCTTCTACTACTACTTCTTCTACTTCTTGTTCTTATTATTCTTCTTCTTCAACTACTACTACTTCTTATTCTTCCTCCAATTCGACTTCATCTTTTTCCTCGTGATCTTCTTCTTCTTCTTCTCCTTCTTCATCTTTTTCTTCTGCTTCTTCTACTTTTTCATCTTTTTCTTCAACTTTTTCACCATCTTCTTCTTCCCCTATTTTATCTTTTTCTTCTCCTTCTTCTTATTCTTCTTCTTCTTGTTTTTCTTCGTTATCTTCCTCTTCCACTTATTCTTATTCTTCTTCTCCTACTTCTTCTTCTCCTCCTTTCCCTTCTTCTCCTTCTCCTTTTTCTTCTTCTCATCCTTCTTCTTCTTCTCCTTCTTCTTCATCTTCTTATTCTTGTTCTTATTCTTCTACTGGTACTACTTTTTCTTCTTCCACTTCCTCTACTTCTTCTTCTTCTTCTTCTTCTTCATGTTCTTCGACTTCTTCTTCTTCTCCTTCATCTTCTTCTTCCTCCTCCTCCTCTTGTTCGTCTCCTTCTTTTTCTTCCTATTATTGTTCTTATTCTTCTTATTCTACTCGTACTCCTTAATCTTGTTGTTCTTCTTATACTTCTTGTACTCCTTATTCTTCGTACTTCTTCTTCTGCTTCTACTACCTCATCTTCTTTTACTTCTTCTTCATCTTCTTCCTCATCTTTCTCTCCTTCTTCTTCTTCATCTTCATCTTCTTCATCTTCTTCTTCTTCATCATCTTCTTCCTCATCTTTCTCTCCTTCTTCTTCTTCTTTTTCTTCTTCTTCTTCTTCTTTTTCTTCCTCTTCTTCTTCCACTTCTTCCTCTTCCTCTTCTTCTTCTTCTTCTTCTTCTTCTTCTTCTTCTTCTTCTTTTTATTCTTCTCTTTCCTCCACATCTTCTTCTTATTCTTCTCATTCCTCTTCTTTTTTTTTCTTCCACATCTTCCTTTTCTTCTCCTTCTTCTTCTTCCTCTTCTTCTTCTTCTTTCTCTTCTTCTTCGTCATCTTGTTCTTCTTTTTCATCTTCTTCTCCCTTTTCTTCTTCTTCTTCCTATTCTTCTTCGTCCTGTTTTTCACCTTCCTCTTCCTATTCTTTTTCTTGTTCTTTTCCATCTTCTTCTTCTTCTTCTTCATCTTCTTCTTGTTCTTTCCCTTCTTCTATATCTTCCTCCTCTTCAACCTGTTCATCTTCTTCCTCTTCTTTTTCTTCTTTTTCTTCTCCTTCTTCCCTTTGTTCTTCTTCCTCTTCCTCCTCTTCCTCTTCTTCTTCTACTTCAAATTCTTCTTTTTCTTCTTTTTCTTCTTCTTCTTCTTTTACTTTTTCATCACTTCTTCTTCTTTTTCTACTTTTGTTTCTTCGACTTCCTCTTGTTCCTATACTTCCAATTCTGCTTCTTCTCCTCCTTCTACTTTCTCTTATTTAATTTCTTATTCTTCTTCTTCTTCTTCTTTTTCTTCTTTTTTTACTTCTTTTTATGGTTTTTCTTCTTCCTCCTCTGCTTCTGTTTCTTTATCCTCTTCTTTATCTCATTCTTGTTCTTATTCTTCTTCTACTTCTTCCTCTTTTTCTTCTTCTTCTTCTTCTTCCCCTTCCATTTCCTCTTCTTTCTCTTCGTCTTCGTCTTCTTTTTCTTCTTCCTCTTCTTTCTCCTCTTCTACTTCCTCCTCTTCCTCTTCCTCTTGTTCTTCTTCTTCTTCTTCTTCTTCGTCATCCTCTTCTTTTTCTTCTTTATTTTTTCTTCTTCTTCCCCTTCTTCTTCTTTTCCTTCTATTTCTTCTTCTTCTTCTTCTCTTTCTAATTCTTTTTCTTCTTCTACCTCTTTCAATTCACCATCTTCATCTTCTTCTTCTCCTCTTCTTCCTCTTCTTTCTCTTCTTCTACTTCTTCCTCTTCTTCCTCTTCTTCTTCTTTCTCTTCTTCTTCTTATTCTTATTCGTTTTCTTCTTCTTCTTCTTCATCTTTTTCTTATTCTTTATCCACTTTTTCTACATCTTCCTCCTATTCTTCTTCTTCTTCTCTCTCCCATTTCTCTTCTTCTTTTTGCCAATCTTCTTCCTCTTCTTTTTCTTCCTCCTCTTGTTCTTCAACTTCCTTTTCTTCATATTCCTCTCCTTCTTTTCTTCTTCCTCTTCTTTCTCTTTCTCTTCTTCTTCTTCTTATTCTTGTTCTTCTTATTCCTCCTCATCTTCTTCTTGTTCTTCTTTCTCTTCATCCTATTCCTATTCTTTTTCTTCCTCTTCTTCTTTTTATTCCTCTTCTTCTTTTTCTCCTCCTCTTACTCTTCTTTTTCTTCTTCTTCTTCTTCTGCTTCATCTTCTTCCTCCTATTAATCTTACTCCTTATCTTCTTATTGTTCTTCCCATTCTTCCTCTTCTTCCTCTTCTTCTTATTCCTATTCTTCATCTTTCACTTATTATTATTATTATTATGGTTCTTTTTCTTTTTTTTGCTTCTTCTTCTTCCCTTTCTTCTTATTCTTTTTCCTTTTTTTCTTCGTCCACTTCTTCTTCTTCTTCTTCTTCTTCTTCTTCTTCTTCTTTCACCTTCTTCTTCTTCTTCTTCTTCTTCTACTTCCACTTCTTCTTCTTCTTCTTTCTTTCCTTCTTCCCCTTCTTCTTTTTCTTCTTCTTATTTTTCCTTAACTTCTTTTTCTTCTTTTTTGTTTTTCTTCCTCCTTTCTTCTTCTACTTCTTCTTCCTCTTCGTCTTCTTCTTCTTCTTCTTTTTCTTATTCTCCTTTGACTACTTCTTTTTACTCTTCTTCTTCAACTTCTTCTACTACTTTTTCTTCTTTTTATTCTTTATTGTTTTCTACTTCTTGTCGTTCTTCTTCCTCTTATTTTCTACTTTTTCTTTTTCCTATTCTAGCTCCTCTTCTTCCTTTTCTTCTACTTTCACTTCTTCAACTTCTACTTTTACTTCTTCTTGGTCTTCTTCTTCTTCTTTTTCTTCTTATTTTTCTTCTTCTTCCTCTTCTGCTTATAATTCTTCTTTTTCTTCTTCTTCTTCTTCCTCTTCTCCTTCCTCTTCTTCTTCTTCTTCCACTTCTTCCTCTTCTTCCTCTTCTTCCTCTTCTTCCTCTTCTTCTTCTTCATCTTCTTCTTTTTCTTATTCTTATTATCCTTGTTTTTCCTCTTACTCTTCCTCTTCTTCCTCATCTTCTTCTTATTCTTCCTCTTGGTCTTCTTCTTCTTCCTTAGCTTCATCTTCTTCTTCCTCTTCTTCTTTATCTTGTTTTTCTTTCTCTTCTTCTTCTTCTTCTTCCTCTTCTTCTTCTTCTTCTTCTTCTTCTTCTTATTCTTCTTCTTCTTCTTCTTCTCCTTCTTCACCTTCTTCTTCTTTATCTTTTCCTTCTTTTTCTTCTTCTTCTTCTTTTCGTACTTCATCTTCTACTTCCGCCTCTTGTTCCTTATCTTCCACTTCTTGTTCTTGCTCTTGCTCTTCTTCCATTTCTTCTTCTTCATCTTGCTCTTCTTCTTCTTCTTCTTCCTCATCTTTCTTTTCTTCTTCCTCTTCTTCCTCTTCTCCTTTTTCCTCTTCATCTTCAACTTCTTCTTCTTCATCTTCTTCTTCTTCTTCCACCACTTTCTCTTCTTCTTCTTTGTCATCTTATTCTTGTTCTTCTTCTTCTTCTTCTCCTCCTTCTTATTCTTCCTCGTCTTCTTCTTCTTCCAATTGTACTTCTCCCTCTTCTTCTTCTTTTTCTGCTTCTTCTTCCTTTTCTTCCTCTTCTTCGTCCCGTCCTTCAACTTCTTCATCTTTTTCTCCTTCCTGTTCTTCTTCTACCTCTTCTTCTTCTTCTACTTCTTATTCTTATTCTTCATCACCTTCTTTTTTTCTTCTTCTTCTTCTTCCTCCTCCTCCTCCTCTCCACCACCTCTTCATTTTCTTCTTCTACTACTACTACTACTTTTTCTTCTTCCTCTTCATTTTCTTATTCTTATTTTTCTTCTTCTTCTTCTTCTTCTCCTACATCTTCTTCCTCTTCATGTTCTTCTTCTTCTTCTTCTACTTCTTCTCCTTCTTCCTCTTCTTTTTCTTCTTTTTCTTCTTTTTCTTCTTCTTCTTCTTCTTATTTTGGTACTTGTTCTTTTGTTTCCTACTCTAGCTCCTCTTTGCCCTCTATTACTTCTTCTTCTTCATCTCATTTTTGCTCTTCTTCTTCTTCTTTTCTACTTCTTCTTCTTCTTCTACTTAATGTTCACCCTTCCTCTTCTTTTAATTTTTCTGCTTTCCCATTTTTGCTTCTTCTTCTTCTTCTTCTTCTCGCTCTTCTTCTTCTTCGTTTTCTTCTTTTTCTACCTCTTCTTCTTCTTGTACTTATTATTCCTATTCTTCTTCACCTTCTTTTTTTCTTCTTCTTCTTCTTCCTCCTCCTCCTCCTCCTCCTCCACTTCTTCTTCTTCTTCTTCTCCTTCCCCTTTATCTTCTTCTTCTTTATATTTTTCAAGAAACTCTTCTTCTACTACTACTACTATTTCTTCTTCCCCTTCATTTTCTTATTCTTCTTCTTCTTCTTCTTCTTCTTCAACATCTTCTTCCTCTTCATGTTCTTCTTCTTCTTCGACTTCTTCTTCTCCTTCTTATTCTTCTTCAAATTCTTCTTCAACTTTTATTTCTTCTCTTTCATCTTCCTCTTCTTTTTCTTCTTTTTCTTCTTTTTCTTCTTCTTCTTCTTCTTCTTGTTATTTTGGTATTTTTTCTATTTTCTACTCTACCTCCTCTTTGTCCTCTACTTCTTCTTCTTCATCTCATTTTTGCTCTTCTTCTTCTTCCTTTTCTACTTCTTCTTCTTCTACTACTTCATGTTCCTCTTCCACTTCTTTCAATTCTTCTTTCCCTTTTTTTGCTTCTTCTTCTTCTTCTTCTTCTCGCTCTTCTTCTACTTTTCCTTCTCCTTCTTCTTTTCTTATTCTTCCTGCTTTTCTTTCTATTCTTCTTCTTCTTTATTAAATTGTACTTCCTCTTTTTCTTCATTTTCTACTTTTTCTTCTTCTTCTTCTTATTCTTCTTGTATTTCTTGTTCTTCTTCTTCTTCAACATCTACTTCTCTTCTACTTGTTCTTCTACTTCTTCTTCTTCAACTTCTTCATCATCTTCTTCTTCCTCTACTTCTACTTTATCCTCTTCCTCGTCCTTCTTCTTCTTCTACTACTTTCACTTCTTCTTCTTCTTCTTTTTCTTCCACTACTACTTCTTTATCTTCTTCTTTTTATTCTTTTTTTCATTCTTCCTCTTCTTCTTTTTCTTGTCCTTCTTCTTCTTCTTCCTCCTCTAGTCGTTCTTCTTCTTCTTCTTCTTTTTCTTATTTTTCTTCTTCTTATTCTTCTTTTTCTAATTCTTCTTCTTGTTTGTCATCTTCTTGTTATTCGTCTACTTGTTCTTTGTCTCCTTCTTCTTCTTTTTGTTCTCCTTGTTCTTCTTCTTCCTCTTCTTCTTCTACTTCTTCTACCTCTTCTCCTTCATCAAATTCCTCTTCTTCTTCTTCCTCCTCTTCTTTTTCTTCTTCTTCTTCCTCTTCTCCTTAATCTTCTTTGTCTTCCACTTCTACTTCTTCTCTTCTCCTTCTTCTTTACCTTCTAATTCTTCAACTTCTTCTTCTTCTTCTTCTTCTTCTTCTTCCTCTTACTATTGTTCTTTTCTTCTTATTTTTCTTCCTTTTCCTCTTCTTCTTGTTCTTCTTCTTCTTCCCCTTCTTCTTCTTCTTCTCCATCATTTTTCTCATCTTTCCCATCTTCTTCTTCTTGTTCTTCTTCCTGCTTTTCTTCTTTTTCTTCTCCTTCTTTTTTCTACTCTTCTTATTTTTTTTCTTCTTCTCCTCCTCCTCCTTCCTCATCTTCCTCTTCTTCTTCTTCTTCTTCTTTCCTTTCTTTTTCTTCTTCTTATTTTTCTACTTCTTCTTCTACTTCATCCTCTTGTTCCTTATCTTCCTCTTCTCCATCTTTCTCTCCTTCTTCTTCTTCCACTTCTTCTTTCACTTCTTCTTCTTCTTCTTAATCTTCTTGTTATTCCTCTTCCTCTTCCTGTTCTTCCAAATCTTCTTCTTCTTCTTCCTCTAAATCATCTTTCTCTTGTTATTCTTCTTCTACTTCTTCCTCTTCAACTTCATCCTTTTCTTCTTTTTCTTCCGCATCTCCTTCTTCTTCCTCTTCTTCTCCTTCATGTTGTTCTCCTTCCTCTTTGTCTTCTTCTTATTCTTCTTCATTTTCTTCATCTTCTTCTTTTTCATCTTTCTATTCTTCTTCTACTTCTTCATCTTCTTCATTTTCTTCTTCCCCTTCTTCTTCTTCGTCTTCTTCTTTCTCAAATTCTTCTTCTTCTTCATCCACCTCTTCTTCCTCTTCTTCCTCTTCTTCTTCTTCTCCTTCTTCTTCTTCCTCTTCTTCCTCCTCCTCTTCCTCTTCAACTTCTTCTTTTTCTTCATCCTCTTCTTCCTCATCATCTTCGTCCTCTTCTTTTTCTCCCTCTTCCACTTCTTCTTCTTTTTCTTCTTCTTCCTCTCTTCCTCTTCTTATTATTATTCTTATTCTTCTTCTGCTTCTTTTTCTTCCTATTCCACTTCTTTTTCTTCTTCTTCCCATTCTTCTTCTTCCTTGTCTCTTTCATCATATTCCTCTTCTCCTTCTTCCTCTTCCTCTGCTTCTTGCTCTTCTTCTTCCTTATCTTCTTCATCTTCTTTCTCCTCTTCTTCCTCATCTTCGTTTTCATCTTCCTCTTCAACTTCTTCTTTCTCCAATTTCTCTTCTTTTTCTTCTTCTTCTTCTTCTTTATTGTCTTTTACTTCTTCATCTCTTCTTCCTCATCATCTTCTTCTTCTTCTTCTTCTTCATCCAATACTTCTTCTTCTCCTTCTTTTACTTGTTCTTTTTCATCATCGTCATCATCATCATCTTCTTCTTCTTCTTCTTCTTCTTCTTCTTCTTCTTCATCTTCTACATCTTCTTCTTATTCCTAATCTTCCTTTACTTCTTCATCTTCTTTCTCTCCTCTCTCCTTGTTTTTCTTCTTCTTCTCCTTCTTTTTCTTCATCATCTTCTTCTTCTTCTTCTCCTCCTCCTTCTTCTACTTCTCCAACTTATTATTATTATTATTATTATTCCTCTTCTTTTCCTTCTTCTTCTTCATCTGCTTCTTCCACTTCTTCTTCTTCTTCTAATTGCTCTTCTTCTTTTTCTTTTTCTTCACCTTTATCTTTACCTACTTGTTCTTCTTCTTCAACTTCTGCATCATCTTCTTCTTTTTCGTCTTCTTCTTTTTCATCTTCTTCTTCCTTTTCTTCTTTTTCTTTTACTTCCTTTTTGGCTTCAGCTTCTTATTCCATTTCCTCTTCCTCTTCCATTTGCCCTTCCTCTTCTTCATCTTCTTCTTGTTTTTCTTCATCTTCTTCCTTTTCTCTTCTTCCATCTTCCTTCTTCCTTTTTCCCACTTCCTTCTTCTTTCTTCTTATTTCCATATACTTTCTTTTTTCTTGTTTCTTTTTTCTACTTTATACTTTCCTTCTATCTATTTTTCGTCTTCTTCTTCTTCCTCGTCATCTTCTTCTTCCTCGTCGTCTTCTTCTTCTTCTTCTTCTTCTTCGTCTTCCCAAACTTCTTCTTCTTTTTCTTCTCCCCCTTCTTCTCCTTCTTCTTGTTCTTCTTCCTCTTCTTCTTCTTACTATTCTTATTCTTCTTTTTGTACTTCTTCATCTTCAACTTCTTCTTCTTCTTGTTCTTCTCTTATAATTCTTCATTCCTTCTTCTTCTTCTTCTTCTTTATCTTCTTCTTCCTCTTCTTCCTCTTCCTCTGTCCCTTCTTCTTCTTTCTCTTCTTCCTTTTCGTATTCTTCTTCTTCTTCTTTTGTTCCAAATTCTTCTTCTTCCACCTCATCCTCTTTTTTTCTCCTTCTTCTTTTACTACTACTACTATGACTATTACTACTACTTCTTCTTCTTATTCCTCCTCTACCTCTTCTTATTCTTCTCCTTCTTCTTCTTCATCTTCTTCTTCTTCTTCTTCTACTTCATCTTCTTCTCCTTCTTCCTCTTCTTCCTCATGTACTTCTTTCCCTTTTTCTTTCTGCTCCAGTTCCTCTAATTTCTCTTCTTCTACCTTCCCTACTTTTTCTTTTTCTTCCTCTTCTTTTTCTTGCTCTTCTTCTTTGTTTTGTTCTTCTTCTCCTTCTTGTACTTCTTATTTTTCTTCTTCTTCTTCCTCTTATTCTTCTTCTTCTTTTTCCTTTTCTTCTTCCTCTTCTCCCTCATCTTCTTCTTCCTCTTATTCTTCAACTTCCTCATCTTCTTCTCTTTTTCTTTTTCTTCTTACTCTTCTTCTTCTTCCTCTTCTTCTTTTGCTTCTTCATCTTCCTCTTCTTCTTCTTCTTCATCTTCTACTTGTTCTTCTACCTCTTTTTCCTCATCTTCCTCAACATCTTCTTCTTCTTCTTCCCATTACTTCTTCTTCTTCTACTTCTTTCTATTCCCTTTCTTCTTCTTCGTCTTCTTCTTCTCCTTGTTCTTCTTCTTCCCCTTCTACATCTTCTTAATCAACTTAGTCTTCTTCTTCTTCTTCTTCTTCTCGTCCTTCATCATCATCATCATCATTTTCTTCTTCTTCTTCTACTTCTAATTTTTCTACTTTTCCTTATTCTTCTTCTTCCATCTCTTGTTCCTAATCTTCCTCTCCTTCATCTTCCTCTTCTTCTTCTTCTTCTTCTTTTTCATCTTCTTTAGCTTATTTGTCTCATTCCTTATCTTGCTCTTTTTCATCTTCCTCTCCCACTTCTTCTCTGTCTTCTTCTTTCCCCTCTTCTTCTTCTTCTTCTTCTTCTTCCACTTCTTCCTCATCTTCCTCTACCTCTTCTTCTCCTTCTTCTTCCTCTTCTTCTTCTTCTCCTTCCTCCTCTTCCTCTTCTTCCTTTTCTTCTTCTTCTTGTTCTATTTCTTCTTCTTCCTCCTCTTCTTCTCCTTCCTCTCCATCTTCTACCTCTTCTTCTCTTTCTTCTTATTCTTATTCTTATTCTTATTCTTCTTTTTCTTCTTCTTATTATTCTTCTTTTTCTTCTTCTTCTTCTTTTTCTTCCTTCTCGCCCTCCTCTTCTTCTCCATCTTTTTCTTCTTCTTCTTCTTTTTCTTCTTCATCTTTTTCTTCTTCCCCTTTTCCATCTTCATCTTCTTCTTTTTCCTAAACCTCTTCTTCTTCTACTTTTTCTTCTTCTATTTCTTCTCTCTTCATCTTCATCTTCTTCCCCTTCTATTTCTTCTCATTCTTCTTCTTCTTCTTCTTCTTCTTCTTCTTCTCCTTCTTCTTCTCCTCCTTTTTCTTCTACTTCTTCTTCCTCTTAATCTTCTTCTTCTTTCCCTTCTATTTCTTCTTGTTTTTCTTCCTCTTCTTTTTCTTCTTTTTCTTCTACTTCTTCTAGTTCTTCTTCTTGCACTTCTTCTTTTTCCTACTCTACCTCCTGTTCATAGTCTTCATGTTCATCATCTCCTTCTTCCACTTCTTTTTGCTCTTCTTCTTCTTCTTCTTCCGATTCCTCTTCCTCTTCTTCATCCTCTACTTCTTTCTCTTCTTCTTCCTCTGCTTACACTTCTTCTTCTTCTTCTTCTTCTTCCACTTGTTTTTCTTCCTTATCCTCTTCTACTTCTTCATTCTCTTCTTCTTCTTCTTCCTCCCCAACTTCTTCTTCTTCTTCATCATCTTCTTCTTCTTTTTCTTCTTCTTCTTTCTCTTCTTCTTCTTCTTCCTCCTCTTCTTCTTCTTCCTTTTCTTCTTCTTCTTCTTCTTCTTCTTCTTCTTTTCCATCTCTTTTTCTTCTTCTTCATTTTAATTTGTTATTCTTCTTCTTATTCACTTACTTTTTCTTCATTTTGTCTTCTTTTTTTACTTCTTCTTCTTTGACTTCTTCATCTTCATCTTCTTCTTCTTTTGCATCTTCTTCTTCCTCTACTTCTTCTTCTTCCACTTTCTCTTCATCTTCCTCTTCTTCGTCTTGTTCTTCTTCTTCTTAAACTTCCTCCTTCTTTCTTCTTGCATCTTCCTCCTTCCTTCGTTCTACTTATTTCCTCCTTCTTCCGTCTTCCAAATTCTTTCTTCCTTCTTCCATAGAAATTCTTCTTTCCTCATTCTTCTTTCTACTTTTTTTCTTGTTTTTCTTCCTTCTTGAACTTCTTCTTCTACCTCATCTTCTTCCCTATCTTCTTCTTCTTCACCATCTTCTTCACCTCCTATTCTTCTTCTTCTTTTTCATCTTTGCTTTCTTCATCATCTTGTACTTCCTTTTCTCTTCTTCTTCTTCTTTCTCTTCTTCTTTTTCTTCTTCCTCATCCTCTTCTTGTACTTGTTTTTCTTCTTCTTCTTCATTTGCTTCTTTGTCTTCTTCTTGTTCTTCTTTAACTTCTTCTTCTTCTTCTTCTTCTTCTTCTACTTCAACTTCTTCTTCTTCTTTTTCCTCCTCATCCACTTCTTCTTTTTCTTTTTCTTCATCTTCTTGTTATTTTTCTACTTCTATTAATTTTTCATCTTCTTCTTCTTCATCATCTTCTTCTTTATGTTCTTCTTCTTCTTCTTTTTACACTTTTTCTTCGTGTTCTTCTACTTCAACTTCTTCTTCTTCCTCCTCCTCCTTATCCTCTTCTTTTTATTCTTCTTCTTCTACTATTACTAGTACTAATATTCTTCTAGTTGTACTTCTTCTTCTTATTCCTTTTCCTCATCTTCTACTACTTTTTATTGTGCTTCCTCTTCTTCTTCTTCATCTTCCTGTACTTCTTTTTCTTTTGCTTCCTCTTCTTCCTCTTGCTCTTCTTCCTCAACTTCTTTCTCCAATAGTTTCTCTTCTTTCTTTGCTTCTACTTTCTCTTCTTCTTCTTCTTCTTCTTCCTGTACTTCTTCTTGCTCTTCTTCTTCTTCTGCTTCATCTTCTATTCTTTTTCTTCACCTTCTTCCATTTTTTCATCCTCTTCTTCCTCCTTTTATTCTTCCTTTTCTTCCTCTTCTTCTTCTTCCTCCTCGTCCTCTTCTTTTCCTTCTTCTTCTTCTACTACTACAACAACTACTTCTTCTTCTACTTCTTTTTCTTCTTCACCTTCTTCATCTTTTTCCTCTTCTACTTCTTCTTCTTCTTCTTCTTCTTCTTCCTCTTCCTCTTCTTCTTCTTCTTTTTCTTCTAATTCTTCTTCTTCTTCTTCCTCTTCCTCTTCTTATTCTTCCTATTCTTCTTTCTTCTCTAGTTCCTGTTCTTTCTCTTCCTTTGCTTCTTTCTCTTCTTCCTCTCATTCCTCCTCTTCTTCTTCCTCTCCCTCCTCTTCTACTGTTCTTCTTTATCTTCGACTTCTTCATCTTCCTCTTCCCCTTCTTTTTCTTCGTCTTTCTCCTTTTCATTGTCTTCCTCTTCTTCTTCCCTTTATTCTTCATCATCATCATGATCATCTTCTTCTTCTTCTACTTCTTCTTCTCCTTCTTTTTCTTCTTCCCCTTTTTTTTCTTCTTCTTTTGTCTCATATTCTTCTTCTTCTACTTTTTCTACTTCTACTTCTTCTTCCTCCTCTTGTTCCTCATCTTCCACTCCTTCTTATTCTTCTTCTTCTTCTACTTTTGCTAGCTCTTCTTTCCCTTCTTCTTCTTCTTATTCTTCCAAATCTTCTTCTTTCTCTTCTTCATCATTTTCTTCTTCTTCTTCTTCTTCTTCTTCTTCTTCCTCTTCTCCTACTTTTTCCTCCTTTTTGCCTTCTTCTTCATCTTCTTCTTCCCATTCCTTTTCTACTACTTCCTTTTCTTTTCCTTCTTCCTTTCTTCATCTTCCTCCACTTCTTCTCCTCCTTCTTCTTCTTCTTCTTCTTCTTCTTCTTCTTCTTTCCTTCCTCTTCCTCTTCTTCTTCTTTTACTTCTACTTCTTCTTCATCTTCTTTTCTTCTTACTCTTCTTCTTTTACTTTTTCTTCTTTTTCCTCAACTTCTTCTTATTCTGCTTCTTCTTCTCCTATTACTGCAAACTTTTCTTCTTCTTCGAGTTCTTCTTCTTCTTCTTCTTCTTCTCCTTCTTTTTCTTCTACTTCTTGTTCTTTTTCTTCTATTTTCCTCTTGTTCTTCTTCTTCTTCTTCTTCTTCTTCTTCTACTACTATTATTATTGTTTCTTCTTCTTCTCCTCCTTTTTCTTCTTCTTATTCTTGTTCGTCTTCTTCTTCTTATTGTTCTTCTTACTCTTCTTTTTTTTCTTTTCTTGTTCTTCTTTGTCTTTCTCCTGTACTAGCTCCTTTTCTTCCTCTTCTTCTTCTTCAACTTCTTTTACTTCTTCTTCTTCCACTTCTTCTTGCTCTTCTTCATCATCTTTTTCTTTTTCTTCTTCTACTGCTTCATCTTCTTCTTCTTCCTCTTCTTCTTCATCTTCTTCGTCTTCTTCTTCTATCTCTTCTTCTTCTTCTTCCTTATCTTCATCTTCTTCTTATTATTATTATTATTCATCTTCTTCTTCTTTTTCAACATCTTCTTTCTCTTCTTCTACCTCTTTTTCTTCTTCTACCTCTTCTTCTTCATCCACTACTTCTTCCTCTTCTTCTTCTTCTTTATATGCCTCTTCTTCTCCATCTTCTTCTTCTTTTCTATTTCTTCTTTTCTTCTTCTTTTTTTACTTCTCCTTCTTGTTCTTCACGCTCTCACACCTCATCTTCCTCTTCTACTTCTTCTTCTTCTTCCTCTTCTTCTTTTTGATCTTCTTCTTCTTCTTCTTCTTTCTTAACTTCTTATTGTTCTTCCTCCTCTTTCTACTCATCTTTCACTTCTTCTTCCTCCTCATCTTCCACTTCTTCTTCCTCCACTTTTTCTTCTTTTTCTTTTTCTCCTTCTTAATCTTCTTCATCTTCTTTTTTTTCTGAAAGGAGGAAAGTCTTTTTCTAAGATTCTATAAAAATCATAAATATCATAAACCATATATGAAATAGGAAACCGAGATAGTTACGTTTCAGAAAATTCTAACGATATTAGAGTATCTATTCTTCATTTTCCTGAAGATGGGAGAAAAGAGAAAACAAATTTTTGATAAAAATTAGAATTGAAAACTTAGAACCTTCTTCCACTCCTTCTTCCTCTTGTCCTTCTCCTACTACTTTTTCTTTTTCTTCTTCTTCTTCTTCTTCTTTTTCTTCTTTATCTTCTTCTTCTTCTTCTTCTTCTTCAACTACTACTACTACTTCTATTACTTCTTTTTCTTCCTTTTATTCTTCTCCTCCTCCTCTTTCTTCTTCTTCTTCTTCATCTCCTTCTCTCCTTCTTCTTCTTCTTCTTCTTCTTGTTCTTCTTCTTGTCTTCTCCTACTTCTTTTTCTTCTTTTTCATTTTTCTCTTGTTCTTCTTCTTTTGTATCTTCTTATTCTTCTTCTTCCTCTTGTCCCTCTCCTTCTTCTCCTCCCTCTTCTTCTTCATTCTCTTCTTTTCTACCTCTTCTTCTTCATCTTTTGCCTCTTCTTATTCATCATCAACTTCTTGTTCTTCTTTTTGTTCTTGCCCTTCTTCTTCTTTTACTTCATCATCATCTTCCTCTTCTTCTTCTTCTTCTTCTTCTTCTTCTTCATCTTCTTCTTCATCATCTTCTACTTCTACTTCGTCTTCCTCTTCTTCTTCTTCTCCTCCTCCTCCTCCTCCTTCTTCTTCTCTTCTTCTTCTTCTTCTTCTTCTTCTCCTACCTTTTCCATTTATTCTTCTTTGGCTTCTTCTTATTCTTCTTCTTCCTCTTCTTCTTCCACTTCTTCTTCTTCTCTTCTCTTTCTTCTTCTTCCTTTTCTTTTTCTACTTCTTTTCTTCTTCTTCTTCTTCTTATTCCTTTAAGACTTCCAGTTCGTCCACTTCTTATTCTTCTTCTTCCTCTTCTTCTTCCACTTCTCCCTCTTCTTCTCTTCTCGTTCTTCTTCCTTCTTTTCTTTTTCTACTTCTCTTTCTTTTTCTTCTTCTTCTTCTTTATCCTCTTTGACTTCCTATTCTTCTTCCTATTCTTCCTCTTCTTCTTCCTTTTATTCCTTTCCTTGTTGTTCTTCTTCTTCTACTACTACTACTACTTCTTCTTCTTCTTCTTCTTCTTTTCTTATAATTCTTCCTTTCCTTCTTGTTCTTATTCTATTACTTCTTCTACTTCTTCTTCTTCTTCTTCTTCTTCTTCTCTTAATATTATTATTATTATTATTATTCTTCTTCTTCTTCTTCTTCTTCTTCTTCTTCTTCTTTCTCTTCAACTTTTTCTTCTTCATCTTCTTATTGTTCCTCTTCTTCTTCCTTCTCTTCTTCTTCCTCCTCTTCTTCTTCTTCCCATTCTTCTTCCTTTCTTCAACTTCTTCTTCTTACTCTTCTTCTTCTCCTTCTTCCTCTTCTTCTCCTTCTTCCTCTTCTTGCTCTTCTTCCTTCTCTTAGACTTGTTATTCTTCTTCTTCTTCTTCTTCTTTTTCTTCTTCTTCATTTTCTTTGTCTTCTTCTTTTTCTACATCTTCTTGTTCTTCTTCATTCCTTTACATCTTCTTCCTCTTCTTCTTCTACTTCTACTTCTTCTTCTTCTTCTCCTTCTTCTTCTCTATCTTCTTCTTCTACTTCTTCTTCTTCTTCTACTCCTTCTCCTTCTTGTTCTTCTTCTTCTTTTTCTTCTTCTGCTTCTTCTTCATCAACTTCTTCTTCTACTTATTTTTCTTCTTCTTCTTCTTCTTCTTCCTCTTCTTCTTCTCCTTCTCTTCTTGTTCTTCATTTTCTTCTTCTCTTCATCGTCCTCTTCTTTTACTTCTTCTTTTCCTCTTCTTGTTCTTCACCTTCATCATCTTCTTCTTTTCTTCCCCTTCTTCTTCTTTATACTCTTTCTCTTCTTTTTTCAACTTCTACTTCTTCTTCTTCTTCTTCCTCTTTCTCTTTTTCGTTTTCTTTCTCTACCTCTTCTTCTTCTTCCTTTTCTTCTTTCCTCTTCATCTTCTTCCTCTTCTTCGTCTTCTTCTTCTTCTGCTTCTTCTTCCTCTCCTCCATCTCCTTCTTCTTCTTCTCCTTCTTTCTCTTCCTCTTCTTCCTTTTCTTCTTCTTTTTCTTCTTCTCCTTCTCCTTCGCCAACTTGTTCTTCTCCTTCTTCTTAATCTTCTTCTTCTTCATCATTATCATAATCATCATCTTGTTCTTCTTCTTCTTCTTCTTCTTCTTCCACTTCTACTTCTTCTCCTCCTCCTCCTCTTTCATCATCTTCTTCTTCTTCTTCTTCTTCTTCTTCTTCTCTTCTTCTTCTTACTCCTCTTCTTATTCTTCTTCTTGTCCTTCCTCTTCTTCTTCTTCTTCTTCATTTTCCTCTTCTTCTTCTTCTTCCACTTCTTCTTCTTCTTCTTCTTCTTCTTCTTCTTCTTATTCTAATTCTACCTCTTCTTCTTCTTCTATCTCTCCTTCTTCTTCTCTTACTTCTTCCTCTTCTTGTTCTTCCTCTTCTTCTTCTTCTCCATCTTCTTCATCTTCCTCTTCCTCCACTTCTTCTTTCTCTTCTTGATCTCCTTCTTCTTCCACTCCTTTTTCTTATCCTCCTTCTTCTCCCACTTCTTCATCTTCTCCTCCAACATTTTCTTCTTCTTCTTCTTTTTCTTCTTCTCTTCTTCTTCTTCTTCTTATTCTTCTTCTTCTACATCTACAACATCTTTTTCTTCTTCTTCTTCTTCTTTTTCTTCTTCTTCTTTTTCTTCATCTCTCTTTTCTTTTTCTTCTCCTTCCTCTTCTTTTTGTTCCTGTTCTTCTTCTTCTTCTACTTCGTCTTCTTCCTCTACTTCTTCTCCTTCTTCCTCATTATCTTTTTCTTGTACTTGGTCTTCTTCTTCTTCTTCTTCTTCTTCTAATTATTCTTGTTCTTCTTCTTCTTTTCCTTTTTCCTCTTCTTCTTCTTCTTCTTTTTCCTTTCTTATTTTTCTTCCTCTTGTTGTTCTACTTCTTCTTCTTCCTCTACCTTCTCTACTTCTTTCTTACCTTCTTCTTCAACTTTTTTCTCCTCTTCTACATTTTTCTTCTTCTTCTTCTTCTTCTTCTTCTTCTTCTTTCTTTTACACATCTTCATCTTCTTATTTTCTACTTCTTGTTGTTCTTTTTTCTTCTTCTTTCTCTTCCTCTTCTTTTTCTTCTTCTTTTTCATCTTCATCTTATTCTTCTCCTTCTCTTTTTATCCTCCTCTTCTACTTCTTTTTCATCTTACTCTTCTTGTTCTTATTCTTCTTCTTCTTCTTCGTCCTTTTCTTCTTCTTCCTCTACTTGTTTTTCTTCATCCGCTACTATTTTTTTTCAACTTCATCTTCTTCATCTTGTTCTTGTTTTTTTCTTCTTCTTCTCCTTCTTCTTCTTCCTCTTCTTCTTCCTCTTCTTTTTCCCTTTCTTGTTCTTCTTCTTCTTCTTTTGGTCCTTCATCATCATCATCATCATCATCTTCTTCTTCTTCTTCTTCTTCTTTATCTTCTTCTTCTTCTTCTTCATCTTTTCTTCTTCCTCTTCTAATAGTTCTTCTTCTCCTCCTACGTCTTCTTCTTCTTCTTTTCATCTTTTTCTGCTTCTTCTTCTTCTTCTTTTTCTTCACCATCTTCTTCTCCTTCTTCTTCTTCTTCTTCTTTATCTTCTTATTCCTCTTTAACTTCTTGTTCTTCTTTTTGTCCTTCCTCTTCTTCTTGTTCTAGTTCACCATCTTCTTCCTCTTCTTCTTATTCCTCTTCTTCTTCTTCTTCTTCTTCTTCTTTTACTACTACTAACACTACCACTTCTTCTTGTTGTTGTGGTTGCTGTTGTTCTTCTTTTTCATCTTCTTCTTCTTCGTTTTCTTATGCTTCCTCTTCAACTTCTTCTTCTTACTTTACTACTTCGTCTTCTACTTTGTCTTCTACTTCTTCTTCTACTTCTTCTTCTTCTTCTTCTAATTGTTCTTCTTCTTCTTCTTCATCCTCTTCCTCTTCCTTTTCTTTTCTTCTTTTTCTTTTTATTATTATTCTTCATCTTCTTTTTCTTCTTTTTCTTCTTCTTCTTCTTCTTCTTCTTTCCCTTCAACATCTTCTTCATCTTCATCTTCTTTTTGTTCCTCTTCTTCTTCTTCCTCTTCTTCTTCTTCCCATTCCTCTTCAACTTCTTCTTCTTCTTCTTCTTCTTCTTATTGTTGCTCTTCTTCTTTTTCCTCTTCATCATGATCTTCCTTCTCTTCATCTTCTTCAACTTCTTCAATATCATCTAGTTCTTTTTCATCCTCTTCTTCTACTACTTCTTTTTCTTCTTCCTCTTCCTCCTCTTATTCTTCTTCTTCTTCTTCTTCATCATCATCTTCTTCAGTTTCTTTGTCTTTTTCTTTTTCTACATCTTTTTCTTCTTCTTCTCTCCTTTACATCTTCTTCCCCTTCTTTTTCAACATCTTCTTCTTCTTCTTCTTCTGCTTCTCCTTCTTCTTCTCAATCTTCTTCTTCTCCTCCTCTTCTTCTTCGTCGTCTTCTTCTTCTTGTTCTCCTTCTTGTTCTTCTTCTTTTTCTTCTACTTTTTCTTCTTCTTCTTCTTCTTCTTATTCTTCTTAATCATCATCAACTTCTTGTTCTACATCTTCTACATTTTTCTATTCTTCTTCTTCTTCTTCTTCTTCTTCTTCTTCTCCTTCTTCTTCTTCTTCTTCCTCTTCTTCTTCTTCTTCTCTTTTTCTTCTTTTTCTTCTTCTCTTCTTCTTCGTCTTCTTCTTCTGCTTCTTCTTCCTTTCCTCTTTTTGTTCTTCCACTTCATCATCTTATTCTTTTCCTCCCCTTCTTCATCTTATTCTTATTTTTCCTCTTGCTTTTCTTTTCTACTTCTACATTTTCCTATTCTTCTATTTCTTCTTCCTCTTTTTCTTTTTCTTTATCTGCTTCTTATTCTTCTTTGTCTTTTCTCTTCTTCTCCTTCTTCCTCTTCCTTTTATTTTTCTTTTTTTCCTTTTTCTTCTTCTTCTTCTTCTCTTTTTCATCCTCTTCTTCTTTTTCATCTTACTCTTCTTTTTCTTCATCTTCTTCGTCGTCTTTTTCTTCTTCTTCCTCTACTTCTTGTTTTTTGTCCGCTACTTTTGTTTTTTCAACTTCATCTTCTTCTTCCTCATTCCACTTTAATCTTTTTTCTCCTCTTCTTCTTCTAGTTATTATTCTTTTTTTCTTCTTCTCATTCTTCTTCTTCTTCTTCTTCTTCTTCTTCTTTTTCTACATTTTCTACTTCTTTTGCTTCTTCTTTTTCTTCTTCTTCTTTACCTTCTTCTTCTTCTTCTCCTTTTTCTACATTTTCTACTACTTCTTCTTCTTCCTCTCCTCCTCCTCCTCCTTCTTCTTCTTCTTCTTCTCATCTGTTGCTACTACTTCTTTTCGTCTTTTTTTTCCAACTTCTTCTTTTTCCTCTTCTTCTCCTTCCACAACTGCTTCTTCTTCTTCCTCTTCTCATTTCTATCTTCTTCTTCTTCTTATTCTACTTAATATTCTAATCCTTCTTCTTCTTCTTCTTTATATTGCTCTTCTTCTTCTTCTTCTTCTTCTTCTACTTCAATTTCTTCTTTTCCTTCTAGCTGTTCTATTTCTTTTTGTTCTTCTTACTCCCCTTCTTCCACTTCTTCTTGCCCTTCTTTATTCTTCTTCTTATTCCTCTTCTTCTCCCTCTTTTTCTTTTTATTCCTGATCTTCGTGTTCTTTTTCTTCCTCTTCATCCTTTTCCTCCTCATCTTCCTCTTCTTTATCTTTCGTCTTCTTCTTTTTCGTCTTCTTCATCGTATACTTTTTCTTCTTCTTCTTCTTCTTCTTCTTCTTCTTCTTCTCCTTCTTCTTCTCCTTCTTCTTCTTCTTCTGCTACTTCTTCTTCTCCTTCTTCTTCTTCTTCCCCCTCTTTTTCTTCCTCTTCTTATTCTTTTTCTTCTTCTTCCATTTCTTCTCCTTCTCGTCCTCTTTGTTTGACCACCTCTTCTTCTCCTGCTTCTCCTACTTCTTATTCTTCTCTTTCTTCTACTTCTTCTTCTTCTTCTACTTCTTCTGCTCCTCCACCTCCTCCGTCGTCTTCTTCTCCTTCTTCTTCTTCTTCTCTTCTTCTTCCACTTCTTCCCCTTTTTCTTGTTCTTCTTCTTCTTCTGCTTCTAAGTCTTCTTTTTCTACTTTATCATCATCTCCCTCTTCTTCTTCTTCTTCCTCTTTCTCTTTTTCCTCTTCTTCCTCTTCCTCTTCTTCTTCTTCTTCCTCTTCTTCTTCTTCTTCTACTACTACTAATAATATTTCTTCTTCTTCTACTTCTTGTACTACTTCTTCTTCATCTACTTCTTATTCTTCTTCTTCTTCTTTTAATGCTACTTCTTCTTCTTTCTCTTCTTCTTCTTCTTCTTCAACTTCCTCTTCTTCTTCTTCACCTTCTACTTCTTCATTTTCTTCTTCTTCTTCTTTTCCTTCTTCATCTTTTCCTTCTTCTTCTTCTTCTTCTTCTTTTCGAAAAAAAGATCTTCTTTTTCTTTTACTTCTTCTTCTTCCACTTCTTCCTCTTAGTCTTCTTCTTCATCTTGATCTTCTTCTTCTTCTTGTTTTGTGCCTGATCTTCTTCTTCAACTTCCACTTCCATTTTTTCTTTTTATTCTTCTTCTTCTTCTTCATCTTCATCTTCTTCATCTTCCTCGGCATCTTCCTCTCCTTCCACTTATTCATCTCTATTTTCTTCTTGTTCAACTTCTTCCCCTTCTTCTTCTTGTTCTTCTTCTTCTACTACTTCTTCTTCATCTTCTTCTACTTCTTCCTCTTCTTCTCCTTTTCCTCATCTTCATTTTCTTCTACTTCTTGTTATTCTTCTTCTTTTTCTTCTTCTTCTTCTTCCTCTTTTTCTTCTTCCACTTCTTCTTCTACTTCTTCTTCCTCTTCTTCATCTTCTTTTTCTTCCTCTTCTTTTAATTCTTCCTCCTCATCTTCCACTTCTACTTGTTTTAGTTCTTCACCTTCATCTTCTTCTCCTCTTTCTTCAACTTTTTCTTCCTCTTCTACCACTTCTTCCTCATCTTCCTTAAATTTTTCTTCTTCTCGTTCTGCTAAATCTTCTTCTTCTTCTTCCTCTTCCTCTTCTTCTTCTTCTTCTTCTTTTTCTTCAAATTGTTGTTCTTCTTCTTCTTCTTTGTCTTCTTCTTCTTCTTCTTCTTCTTCTTCTTATTCTTATTCTTAGTCTTCTTCTTCTTCTTTTTCTTCATCCTTTTCTTCTTCCTCCACTTCTTCTTCTTCTTGCACTTTTCTTCCTCTTATTCTTCCACATCTTCTTCTTTGTCTTCTCGGACGTCTTCTTTTTTCCTCAAATTCTCCTTCCTCTTCATCCTCATCTTTCTCTTTTTTCTTCTAACTCTTC
Organism: Vanilla planifolia; assembly: GCA_023846275.1. NCBI lineage: Eukaryota > Viridiplantae > Streptophyta > Magnoliopsida > Asparagales > Orchidaceae > Vanilla > Vanilla planifolia. The sequence continues at coordinate 108,312 of JAIUJO010000431.1, forward strand.
TTCTTCTTCTTCTTGCTCTTCTTCATCTTCTTCTTCTTCTTCTTATTCCTCTACTTCTTCATCTTCTTCCTCTTTTTCTTCTTCTTCTACTTCCTCTTCTTCTTCTTCTTTGTCTTCTTCTTCTTCTCTTCTTCTTCCTCTTCTTCTTCTTCTTCTTCTTCTTCTTCTTCTTCCTCTTCTTCTTCTTCTTCTTCTTCTTCTTCTTCTTTTTCTTCATGTTGAAATTGTTCTTCTTGATCTTCTTCATCCGCTTCTTCTTCTTCTTCTTCTTCTTCCTCTTCTTCTTCTTCTTCTTCTTTCTCTTCTTTTGCTTCTACCCCTTCCTCTTCCACTTCTTCTTCTTCTTCTTCTTCCTCTACTTGCTCTTCTTCCTCATCTTCCTCTTGTCCTTCTTCTGTTTCTTCTTCTTCTTCCACTACTACTTCGTCTTCTTCTTCCTCCTCTTATTCTTCTTCTTCTTCTTCTTCTTCTTCTTCTTCTTCAACTTTTCTTCTTCTTTTTCTTCTTCTTCTTCTGGATCTTCCACTTCATTATCTTCTTCTTATTCTTCTTTCTCTACTTCTTCTACCTTTTCTTCTTCTTCTTCTCCATTTTCTTCTTCTCCTTCTTCTCATTCTTCTTATTCTTCTTTTTCTTCTCCTTCTTCCTCATCTTCTTCTTCTTCTTCTAGTTCCTCTTCTTCCTCATCATCTTCTTCTTCTTCTTCTTCTTCTTCTTCTTAATCCTTCTCTTCTTCTTCTTCTCCTTCTTACTCGTATTCTTTCTCTTCCTTTTATTCTTATTCTTCTTCTTGTTCCACTTCTTCTTCTTCTTCCACTTCTTCTCCTTCTTTTTCTTCTTCTTTTTCTTCTTCTTCTTCCCTTATCCCTAGTCCCTAATCCCTATCTCCTAATCTCTATCCCTAATCGCTAGTCCTTAATCCCTAGTCCCTAATTCCTAATCTTGAATCTATAATCCTTCATCATAATTCTTTACGACCTAATCCTTTAATCTTTACTTTCTCTTCCTTACTCTTTAATCTTTTATCATGAATCGCTAATCCTTAATCTTTAATCTCTAATCCAAAATCTCGGATTCCTAATAATTGGTCCCAAATCGCTTATCCTTAATCCTTATTATTAATTCCTTAATCCCAAATCCATAATTATTAATCATCAATCACTAATCCCTAGTTCTTAATCTCTATTCTCTAATCATTAAACTCCAGCCATAAATACTAATCCTTAATTCATAATCTCAAATTCCTAATCCTTAATCACTAATAGCTAATCCCCAATCTCAAACCCCTTATCCTTAATCTCCAATCCCTAATCCATAATCTGTAATCCCTTATTCTTCATCTTCTTAGTCAACTTTTTGTTCCTCTTTTCCTTCTTCTTCAACTTTTTCCTCTTCGTCTTCTTCTTCATCTTCTACTTCTTTTTTGACTTCTTCTTCTTCTTCTTGTTCTTCTCCTTCTTTTACATCTTCTACTTCTTCTTCTTCTTCTTCTTCTTCTTCTTCTTCTTCTACTACTACTACTTCTCCTTCTTTTTCTTCTTCTTCTTCCTCTTTAGCTTTCATCTTCTTCTATCTCATTTTCCTCATCTTCTTCTTCCTCTTCTTCTTCTTCATCCTCTTCTTCTTCTTCTTCCCCTTCTTCTTCTTCTTCTTCCCTATCTTCTTCTACTTTTTTGTCCCATTCTCCTCATCATCCTCCTAACCTTCTACTTATTTTTCTTCTTCCACTTCTACTTCTTCTTCTTCATCTCCTTGTTTTCCTTCTTCTACTACTTCTTCTTCTTCTTCTTCTTCTTCTCCTGTTCCTTAGACTTCTTCTTTCTCTTATTCAACTTCTTCTTCTCCTTTTTCTTCTTCTTCTTCTTCTTCATCATCATCATCATCATCTTCTTCTTCTTCTATTTCTTCTACTTCTTATTTTTCTTCTTCCTCTTCTTCTTCTTCTTCTTCTTCTTCTTTTTCTTCTTCATCTCTTATTTTTCTCCTTTATCTTCTCTTCTCCTTCTCCTTCATTTTCTTCTTCTTTACTCTTTTATTTCTTCCACTTCTTCTCTTTCTCTTTCTTCTTCTTCTTCTTCTTCTTCTCCTCTCCATCTTCTTCTACATCTTCTTTTTCTAATCTTCTTCATCATTGTTGTCTTCACCTTCTTCTTCTTCTTCTACTTCTCCTTCTTTTTTTTCTTTTTCTTCTCCTTCTTCTTCTTCTACTACTACTTCTTCCTTTTCTTCTTCTTCTTCCTCTTCCTCTTCTTCATCCTTTTCTTCTTCTTCTTCCTCTTCCTCTTCTTCATCCTTTTCTTCTTCTTCTTCCTCCTCATCTTCTTGTTCTTCTTCTTCCCCTTCTTCCTCTTTTTCGTCTTCTTCTTCTTCTTCTTCTTACTCCTCTTCTTATTTTTCTTCTATCTCTTCTTCTTCTTCTTCTTTTGATCTTTTCTTCTTCTTCTTCATCTTCTTCTTCCACTTCTTCTTCTTCTTCTTGCTCCTCCTCCTCTTCTTCTTCTTCTTCTTCAACATCATATTTTTCTTATTCTTCTTCTTCTTCAGCTTCTTCTACTTCTTTTTCTTCTTCTGATTCTTCTTCTTCTTCTTCTTTTTGTTCTTCTTCTTCTAGTTCTTCTCTCATTGTAGTCGTTCTTCTTCTTCTTCTTCCTCCTTCTACTCTTCTTCTTTTTTCTTCTTGTCTTTCTTCTTCATCTTCTCCTCCAATATTTTGTTGTTGTTGTTGTTCTTCTTCTTCTTCTCCATCCTTTTCTTATTTGTTCTTCTTCTTCTACTACTGCTACAAATTCTTTTTCTTCTTGTTCTTCTTCTTCTAATTCTTCGTCTTCAACTTGATTTACTTTTTCCTCTTTTTCTTCTTGTTCTTCTACTTTTTCTTCTTCTTCTTCTACTACTGCTGCTTCGTTTTCTTCTTGTTCTTCTTCCTCTTCTTCGTCTTCCTCTTCTTCTTCTTCTTCTTCTTCCTCTTCTTCTTCCTTCTCTTCCTCTTCCTCTTCTTCCTTCTTCTTTCGCTTCTTCTTCGTCTCCTCCTTCTCTTTCCTCTTGTTCTTCTCCTTCTTCCTCATTATCATCTTCTTCTTATTACTCTTCTTCCTTATCTTCCTCTTCTTCTTCTTCTTCTTCTTCTTCGTCATCGTCTTCTTCTTCCTCTTATTATTATTATTATTGTTATTATTATTCCTCTTCTTATTCTTCTTCTACTTGTTTCTCTTCTTTTAATTCTTCATCTTTTTGTCATCTTTTTCTTCTTCCGCCTCTTTTATTTGTACTTCTTCTTCTTCTTCTTCCACCCCCTTCTTCTTCTTGTTCTTCCTCTTCTTCTTTTTCTCCATCTTCCTCTTCTTCTTCTTCCACTTCTTCTTCCCCTTATTCTTTGCCTTCTTCTTATTCTTGTTCTTTTTCTTTTCTACTTCTTCTTACTCTCCTGTTCTTCTTATCGGACCTATTCTTCTTCTCCTTCCCTTCTTTTTCAACATCTTCTTCTTCTTCTTCTAAATCCTCTTCTTCTTCTACTTCATCCCCTTCTTTTTCTTCTTCTTCGTTATCATCTTCTTCTCATTTTTTTTCATCTTGTTCTTCTTCTACTTCTTCCTATTTTTTTTTCTACTTCTTCCTCTCCCTCTTCTTTTCTTTTCCTTTTTCTTCATCTTCATGTACTTCTTATTCTTCTTCTCCTTCTTCTTTGACTTCTTCTTCTTCTTGCTCTTCATATTGTTCTTCTTACTCTTCTTCCTCCACTTCTTATTCTTCCTCTTCCTCTTCTTCTTCCTCTTCTACATCCACTTCTCCTTCTTCAACTTTTTCTTCCACTTCTAATTCTCCTTCTTACTTAACTTCTTCTTCTTCATCTTCCATTTCTTCTTCTTCTTCTTCTTCTTCTTCTTCCTCTTCTCCTTCTTTTTCTTCCTCTTCACCCTCTTATGCTTCTTCTTTTTTCTTCATCTTTTTCTTCCTTTTCTTATTTGTTTTCTTCTTCTCCTTCTTCCTCATCATCTTCTTCTTCTAGTTCCTCTTCTTCCACATCTTCCCCTTGTTCTTCTTCTTCTTCTTCTTAATCCTCCTCTTCTTCTTCTTCTTCTCCTTCTTACTCTTATTCTCTCTCTTCTTCTTATTCTTATTCTTCATCTTATTCCACTTCTTCTTCTTCTTCTTCTTCTTCTTCTTCTTCTTCTTCTTCTTCGTTTGCTTCTTCTACTTCTTGTTCATATTCCTCTTTTTCTTCTTTTTCTTCTTTTTCTTCTTCTTCTTTTTCTTTTTCTTCTTCTTCATCTTCCTCTTCTTCTTCTTCCTCTTCTTCTTTTTCTTCCACTTCTTCTTCTTCCTCTTCCTCTTCTTCCGCTTCTCCTTCCTTTTCTTCTTCCATTGCCTCTTCTTCTCCTCCTTCTTTTTCTGCTTGTTCTTCTCCTTCTTCCTTATCATCTTCTTATTCTTGTTATTCTTCATCCTTATCTTCCTCTTGTTCTCCTTCTTCTTTTTCTTCTTCCTCATTATTATTATTATTGTTATTATTATAATTATTATTGTTATTCCTCTTCTTATTCTTTTTCTTCTTGCTTCTCTTCATCTAATTCTTCTTCTTTTTTATCCTCTTTTTCTTCTTTCTCCTATTCTATTTCTACTGCTTCTTCTTCTTCTTCTTCTTCCACTTCATCTTCTTCTCCTTCTTCCTCTTCTTCTTCTTCCACATCTTCCCCTTATTCTTTGCCTTTTTCTTATTCTTCTTTTTCTTTTCTACTTCTTCTTCTTCTTCTTCCTTCTATTCTTCTTCTCTAACCTATTGTTCTTCTCCTTCCCTTCTTTTTCAACATCTTCTTCTTCTTCTACATTCTATTTTTCATCTACTTCTTCTCCTTCTTCCTTTTCTTCTTTTTCATTATCATCATCTTCTACTTCTTCCTATTGTTTTTCTTCTACTTCTTCCTCTTCCTCTTAATTTTCTTTCCCATTTTATTCTTCTTCATCTACTTCTTATTCTTCCTCTTACTCTTCTTCTCCTTCTTCTTTGACTCATTCTTGTTGCTCTTCTTACTCTTCTTCTGCTTCTTATTCTTCCTCTTCCTCTTCCACTTCTCCTTCTTCTTCTTTTTCTTCCACTTCTTCTCCTTCTTCCTTAACTTCTTCTTTCGCTTCTTCTTCTTTATCTTCCTTTTCTTCGTCTTGTTCATCTTCCTCCTCTTCTCCTTCTTTTTCTTCCTCTTCATTCTCTTCCTCTTCTCCTTCTTTTTCTTCCTCTTCTTATTATTCTTCTTCTTCTCCTTCTTGCTTTTCTTATTCTACTTCTTCTCCTTATTTTTCTTCTTCCTCAACTTCTTTTTCTTTGCATTCCTCTTCAACATCTTCCTCTTCTTCTCCTTCTTCTGTTTCTTCTTCTTCTTCTTGTTCTCCTTCTCGTTCTTCTACTTCTTCTTCTTCTTGTTCTTCTTCATCAACATCTCCTTCTTCTACTTCTTCTTCTTTCCCTTCAACTTCTTCTTCTTCTCCTCCTCCACCTCCTCCTGCTCCTCTTAATTCTTCTACTTCTTCTTCTCACTATTCTCTTCTACTCTTCTTCTTCTTCTTCTCTTCTTTTTCTTCTTCTTCTTCATGTTCTTACACTTCTTCTTCCACTTCTTCTCATTCTTATTCTTCTTTTTCTCTTCTCTTTCTTCTCCTTCTTCTTCTTCTCCTTCTTCTTCTTCTTCTTCTTCTTCTTCTTCTCCTTCTTCTCCTTCTCCTTCTCCTTCTTCTTCAGATTTTTTTCTTCTTTTTATGTTTCTTCTTCTTCTCTTTCCTTCATCATCTTATTCTAATTCTTCTTCTTCTTCTTCTTCTACTTCTTCAGCTTCTTCTTACTCTTCTTATTCTTCTTCTTCTTCTTCTTCCTCTTCTTCTTATTTATCTTGTTAATCTTCTACTTCCTCTTTTTCTTCCTCTTCTTTCTCTTCTTCCTCTTCTTTCTCCTCTTCCTCTTCCACTTCTGGCCCTTCTTCTTCTTCTTCTTCTTCTTCTTCCTCTTCTTCCTCCTTTTCTCCTTCCTTCTCTTCTTGCCCTTCTTCTTCTTCCTCCTCATCTTTTTGTTTTTCTTCTTCATCTTTTTCCTCTCCTTCCTCATCTTCCTCGTCTTCTTCTTCTTCTACTTCTTCTTCTTCTTGTTTCTCTTCTTCTACTTTCTCTTCTTCTTCTAGTTCTTCGTATTCCTCTTTTTCCTCTTCGTCCTCTTCTTCCACTTCTTGTTCTTCTTCTTCTTCTTCCTCTTCTTCTTATTTTTGTTATGCTTCTTCCTCTTCTTCTTCCACTTCTTCTTCTTCTTCTTCCTCTTCTTCTTATTCATGTTGCTATTCTTCTACTTCCTCTTCTTCTTCCTCTTCTTTCTCTTCTTTCGCTTCTTTCTCTTCTTCTTCTTCCACTTCTAGCCCTTCTTCTTCTTCTTCTTCTTCTTCTTCCTCCTCTTCTTCATCCTTTTCTCCTTCCTTTTCTTCTTGCCCTCATTTATCTTCTTCCTCCTCATCTTCTTATTTGTCTTCTTCATCTTCTTCCTCTTCTTCCTCATCTTCCTCCTGTTCTTCTTCTTTTACTTCTTATTCTTCTTCTTCTTTCTCCTCTTCTACATTCTGTTCTTCTTCTACTTCTTCTTCTTCTATTTCTTCTTATTCCACTTTTTCGCCTACGTCCTCTTCTTTCTCTTCCTGTTCTTCTTCTTCTTCTTCTTATTTTTGTTACGCTTCTTCCTCTTCTTCTTCCACTTCTTTTTCTTCTTCTTCTTCTTCTTCTTCCTCTTTTTATTCCTCTTCTTTTCTTCTTATTCCCCTTCTTCTTTTTCTTCATCTTCTACTTCTTCTTTTTCTTCTTCCTTTTCTACTTTTTCTTCTTGTTGTTGTTGTTGTTCTTCTTCTTCTTCTACTTCCCCTTCTTCTTCCTCTTCTTCTTCTTCTTCCTCTTCTTCTTCTTCCTCTTCCTCTTCTTCCTCTTGTTCTTCCACTTCTTCTTCTTCTCCTCCTTCTTCTTCCCATGTTCTTCTCCTTGTTCCTCATCATCTCCTTCTTCTTGTTATTATTCTTCCTCATCTTCCACTTGTTCTTCTTCTTCTTATTATTATTATTATTCTGATTATTATTATTCTTCTTCTTCTCCTTGTTTCTCTTCTCCTAATTCTTCTTCTTCTTTATCATCTTTTTATTCTCTCTCCTCTACTATTTGTACTTCTTCTTCTTCTTCTTCTTCGACTCCTTCTTCTTCTTGTTCTTCCTCTTCCTCTTCTTCTCCTTCTTCCTGCTCTTGTTCTTCCACTTCTTCTTCTCCTTTATTCTTTGCCTTCTTATTCTTCTTCATTTTCTTTTCTACTTCTTTTTCTTCTTCTTCCTCCTATTGTTCATCTTTGACCTATTCTTCTTCTCCTTCCCTGCCTATTCTAAATCTTCTTCTTCTTCTACTTCCTCTCCTTCTTCTACTTCTTCTCTTTCTTCCTCTTCTTCTTCTTCTTCAACATCATCATCTTCTTCTTCTTCTTCATCTTGTTCTTCTTCTACTTCTTCCTTTTGTTTTTCTTCTTCTACTTCCTTTTCCTCTTCTTTTTCTTTTCCATTTTCTTCTTCTTCTTCTACATGTTCTTTTTCTTCTTCTTATTCTTCTTCACTTCTTCTTTGACTTCTTCTTCTTGCTCATCTTGTTGTTCCTCTTCTTCTTCCTCCTCATCTTATTCTTCCTCTTCCTCATCTTTTACCTCTTCTTCTTCCACTTCTCCTTCTTATTCTTCTTCCACTAATTCTTCTCCTTCTTCTTTAACTTCTTCTTCTTCTTCATCTTCTTTTTCTTCTTCTTCTTCTTCTTCTTCTTCCTCTTCTCCTTCCTTTTCTTCCTCTTCATCATCTTCTTCTTCTTCTTCTTCATTTCCTTCTTCTTCTACTTCTTCCTTTTCATATTCTTCTTCTTCTTCTTCCACTCCTTCTTTTTCTTCTTGTTTTTCCTCTAATTCTTCTTCTCCTTCTTCCTCTTCTTCTTCTTCCACTTCTTCTTCCCTTTATTCTTTGCCTTCTACTTATTCATCTTCTTTTTCTTTTCTACTTCTTCTTCTTCCTCTACCTATTCTTCTTATTAGGCCTATTCTTCTTCTCCTTCTATTCTTTTTCAACATCTTCTTCTTCTTCTTCTACCTCCTCTTCTTCTTCTACTTCATCCCCTTCTTCCTTTTCTTCTTCTTCATTATCATCATTTTCTTATTATTTTTCTTCATCTTGTTGTTGTTCTTCTTCTACTTCTTCCTCTACTTCTTTTTCTTTTTCTTTTTCTTTTTCTTCTTCTTCTACTTCTTATTCTTCTTCTTATTCTTCTTCTCCTTCTTCGTTGACCTCTTCTTCTTCTTGCTCTTCATGTTGTTCTTCTTACTCTTCTTCCTTCTCTTCTTATTCTTCCCTTTCCTGTTCTTCTTCCTCTTCTTCCTTCGCTTCTCCTTCTTCTTTTTCTTCCACTCCTTCTCCTTCTTCATTAACTTCTTCTTCTTCTTCTTTGACTTTTGCTTCTTCATCTTCCATTTCTTCTTCTTCTTCTTCTTCTTCTTCTTCTTCCTCTTCTCCTTTTTCTTACTCTTCATGCTCTTCTTCTTCTTCTTCTTCTTTTTTCTTCATCTTTTTCTTCCTTTTCTTATTTGTCTTCTTCTTCTCCTTCTTCCTCATCTTCTTCTTCTAGTTCCTTTTCTTCCACATCTTCCTCTTGTTCTTCTTTTCTTCTTCTTAATCCTCCTCCTCTTCTTCTTCTTCTCCTTCTTAGTCTTATTCTCCCTCTTCTTATTATTATTATTCTTCTTCTTGTTCCACTTCTTCTTCTTCTTCTTCTACTTCTTCCCCTTCTTTTTCTTTGCCTTCTTCTTCTTCATCATCTTCCTATTCTTCTCGTTCTTCTTTTTCTTCTTCATCTTCTTTTTCTTCTTCTCCTTCTTCTTCTTCCTCATCATCAAAATCTTCTTCTTCTTTTTCTTCTTATTCTTTTTCTTCTTCTTCCTCTTCCTTCTCCTCTTCTTCTTCTTCTTCTTCCCCTTCTGCTTCTTCTTCTTCTCCTCCTCCTCCTCCTCTTCCTTCTAATTCTGCTACTTCTTCTTCTTACTATTCTCTTCTTCCTCTCTTCTTCTTCTTCTTCTTCTTCTTACAATTCTTCTTGTTCCACTTCTTCTTCTTCTCATTCTTCTTCTAGTTTTTCTCTTCTCTTTCTTCTTCTTCTTCTTCTTCTTCTCCTTCTTCGTCTCCTTCTTCTTTTTCTTTTTTTCTTCTTCTTTTTCCTTTTCTTCTTCTTCTCCCACTTCTTCTTCTTCTTCTTTCTCTTCTTATAATTCTTCATCTTCTTTTTCTTCTTCCTCCTCTTCTATTTTTACTTCTTCTTCTTCTTCTTCTACTAATTCCATTCCTTCTTGTTCTTAGTCTTCATCATCATCTTCTTCTTCTTCTTCTTCTTCTACTTCTACTTCTTCCTGCACTTCTTCTTTTTCTTCTTTTTCTTCCTCTTCTTCTGATTTATCTTGCTGTTCATCTACTTCCTCTTCTTCGTCCTCTTCTTTCTCTTCTTCCTCTTCCACTTCTTGCACATCTTCTTCTTCTTCATCCTCTCTTCCTCTTCTTCTTCTCCTTATTCTTCCCCTTCTTCTTCTTCTTCCTCATCTTCTTGTTCGTCTTGTTCCTTTTCTTCCTCATCTTCCTCTTCTTCTTCTTTTTCTTCTTCTTCTACTTCTTCTACTTCTTTTTCTTCTTTCTTTCCTTTGACTTTCTTTTGTTCTTCTACATCTTCTCCTTTTACTACTTCTTATTCCTCTTTTTCCCCATTGTCCTCCTCTCCCACTTCTTCTTCTTCTTCTTCTCTTCCTCTTCTCCCTGGTTTTGTTACGCATCTTCCTTTTCTTCTTCCAATTCTTTTTCTTCTTCTTCTTCTTCTTCCTCTTCTTATTCTTCTACTTCTTTTTTCATATTCCCCTTCTTCTTCTTTTTCTTCTTCTTCTTATTCTACTTCAACTTCTTTTTGTTCTTGTTCTTGTTCTTCTTCTTCTTCTTCATTTTCTACTTCTACTTCTTCATTTTCTACTACTTGTTCTTCTTATTCTTCTTCGTCTTTTTCCTCTTCTTCCTCTTCTTATTCTTCTTCCTTTACTTCTTTTTCCTCTGCTTCTTCATCTTCTTATTCCTGATCTCCTTCTTCCTCTTCTTCTTCTTCCCCTTCTTCTTCCTCTTCTTCGCCTTCTTGTGCCTCGTCTTCCTCTTCCTATTCGTGCACTTCCCCTTATCTTCTTCTTCCTCTCCTTGCTCTTCTTGTTCTTCTTCTTCTTCTTCCTCCTATTCCCCTACTTTTTCCTCTTCTTCTTCTTCTTCTTCTTCTTCTTCGTCAACTTCTTCTTGTTCTTCTTTTGTTCTTCTGCTTCTTCATCTTCTCCTTCTTCAACTTCCCCTTCTTCTTCCACTTCTTCGCCTTTTTCTTCTTCTTCTTCTTCTACTACTACTTTTTTTCCTCTTCTTCTTCTAGTTCTTCTTCTTCTTCTTCTTCTCTATCTTCTTTAACTTGTTCTTCTTCTTCTTGTCCTTCTTTTTCTTCTTCCTTTCTTCTTCTTCTTCTTCTACTTCACCTTCTACTTCTCCTTCCACTTCTTTTGCTTCTTCTTCTTCTTCTCCTCCTCCTCCTTCTCCTTCTTTAGTTTCTTCTTCTTGTTCTTCTTCTTCTACTTCTTCTTCTATTTCTACTTCTTCATCTTCTTCTTCTTCTCCTTCCTCTTCTTCTCATTCTCATTCTTCTACGTCTTCTTCTTCATCATCAACTTCTTCTTGTTCTTCTTCTTCTTATTCTTTGTCTTCTACATCATAATTATCTTGTTCTTCTTCCTCCTCTTCTTCTTCTTCTTCTTCTTCTTCTTCTTCTACTTCTATTTCTTGTTCTTCTCCATCTCCTTCTTTTACTTCTTCTTCTTCCTCTTCTTCTACAACTTCTTCTTCTTGCTCTTTTTCTTCTTTTAGTATTTTTCCTTCTTCCTCTTCTTCACCTTCTTTTTCTTCTTCTTCTTCTTCTTCTTTTGCATCTTCTTCTTCTTCTTTTTCTTCCACTTTTTCTTCTTCTTGTCATTCTTTTTCTGCTTCTTTGTGTTCTTCTTCTTCTTCTTCTTCTTCCTCTTCCTCTACTTCCTCCTCTTCTTCTTTGTCTTCTTCTGCTTATTCTTCTTCTACTCTGTCTTCTTCATTTTCTTCTTCTTCTTATAGTCCTTCTGCTTCCTCTCATTCTTCTTCTTTTTCTACTACCAAATCTTCTTCTTCTTTTTCTTGTTCTCCTTCCTTTTCTTCTTCTCTTTCTTCTTCTTCTTCTTCTTCATCTTCTTCTCCTTCTTCTGCTTTCTCTTCTTCTTCTTCTACTTCTTCCTCTCCTTCTCCTTCTTCTTCTTCTTCTTCTCCTTCTCAAACTTCTTCTTCTTCTTCCTCTTCCTCTGGCAATTTTTTCCTCTTCTTCTCCTCCCTCAACATCTTCTGCTTCTTCAACATGTTCTTCTTCTTCTTCTTCTTCTTCATTTTCTTCTTTTCCTTCTTCTCCTTCTCCAACTTCTTCTTCTTATTCTTCTTCTTCTTCTCCTCCCCTTCTTCTTTTCTTCTTCCAAATTTTCTTCTTCTTCTTCTTCTTCTTCTTCTTCTTCCTTTTCTTCTTCATTATCTTCTTCTATTCCTCCTCCTCCTCCTTCTTCTTCTTCTTATTCCTCTTTTTCTTCTTGTTTTCTTCTTCTTCTCCTTTTTCCCCTTCCTTTTGTTCTTCTTTTCTTCTTCTTCCCCTTCTTCTTCCTCCTCTTCTTCTTCTTCTTCATCTTCTTCTTGTACTTTTTCTTCTTCTACTACTTCTACTTCTTCTTCTTCTTCTTCAATGTCTTCGTCTTCTTCTCCCTCCTCATCATCATCTTCTTCTTCTTCTTCCTCATCTTCTTATTCTTCTTCTTCTTTTTCTTCTTCTTCTTCTTCTTCTTCTTATTCTTATTCTTCTTCTTCTTCTTCTTCTTCTTTTTCATCGTCAGCTTTTTCTTCTTTTTCTTCTCCTACTTCTTCCTCTTCTTCTTCTTCTCCTTGTTCTTTTTCTTGTTCTACTTCTCCTTCTTCTTCTTCTTGTTCTTTTTCTTCTTTTTGTACTACTACTACTACATCTTTCATCTTGTTCATCTTCTTCTTCTCCTTCTCCTTTTTCTACTTCTACTTCTTCTTCTTCTTCTTCTTTCTTTTCTTCTTCTTCTTCTTCTTCTTCTTCTTCTTCTACTTCCACCTCTTACTCTTCATCTTTCTACTACTTTTCCCAATTCTTTTTCTTCTTCTTCTACTTCTACAACTTCTTCTTCATCTTCCCCTTCTACTCCTTTTTCTTCTTCTTCTTCTTCTTCTCCTTCTTCTTCTCCTTCTTCTTCTTCTTCTTGTTCTACTACTTCTTCTTCTCCTTATTCTTCTTCTCCTTCCTCTTCGTCTACTATTACTTCTTCTTCTTCTACTACTTCTTTTTCATCTTCTTCTTCTCCTTCTTCTTCCTCCTCTTCTTCTTCTTCTTCTTTTTCTTCTTCTTCTTCTTCTTCTTCTTCTTCTTCTTCTTCTTCGGCTTCCTTCTACTCTTCTTTTTCCGACTTCTTCCAAATCTTCTTCTTCTTCCTTTAATCTTCTTCTTCTTCTTCTTTTTCTTCTTCTTTTACTTCTACTTCTTTTCTTCCTCTTCCTCCTCTTTTTCTTCATCTTCTTCTTATTCTTCTTCTTCGTCTTCTTTTTCTTGTTCTTGTTTTTCTTTTTTTTTTCTTCTTCTTCTTCCTCTTATTTTCCTTCATCTTCTTCTTCTTCTTGTTTTACTTCTTTTTCTTTCGCCTCTTCCCTTCTTCTACTTCTTCTTCTTGTTCTTCCCTATCTTCTTCAACATCATCAACATCATCATCATCATCTTCTTCTTCTTATTCTTATTCATAATCATCATCATCATCATAATCATCGTCATCACCATCGTCATCATCATCATCATCATCTTCTTCTTCAACTTCTTCTTTTTCTTCTTCTAATACTTTTTCTCTTTCCACTTCTTTTACTTCTACTTCTTCTTCTTCTTCTTCTCTCCTACTTCTCCTTCTTTTGTTTCTTCTTCTACCTTCTCTTCTCCTTTTTCTTATTATTCTTCTTCTCCTTCTTCCACTTCTTTTTCTTCTTCTTCTTCTTCTACTTCTTTTTATTCTTCTTCTTCTACTACTTCACCTTCTTCTTCTTCTTCTTCTTCTCCCCCTCCTCCTTTTTCTTCTTCTTCTCCATCTTCTTGTTCTTCTTCTTCTACTTCTCCTTCTGTTTGTTCTTTTTCTTCTTCTTTATCTTCTTCTTCTTCTTCCTCCCCATCTTCTTTTCTTTCTTTCTTCTTCTTCTCCTTCTTCTTCTTCTTCTTATTCTTCTGCTTCTTCTTCTTCTTCTTCTTCTCCATCTTCTTCATCGTCATCAACATCATCATCATCATCTTCTTCTTCTTCTTCTTCATCATCTCTTTCCACTTCATAGGCTTTTTCTTCTTCTTCTTCTTTTTCTTCTCCTCCTTCTTTTTCTACTACTACTCCATCTTCTTCTTCCACTTCCTCTTCTTCTACCACATTTTCTTTTTCTTCTCCTTCTTCTTCCAAATCTTCTTCTTCATCTTCTTCTTCTTCTTCTTCGTTTTCTTTTACTTCTTCACCTTCTCCAACTTCTTCTTCTTCTTCTTCTTCATCGTTTTCTTCTTTACCTTCTTCTTCTTCTTGTCCCCTTCTTCTTTCCTTCTTGCAAACCTTCTTCTTCTTCTTCTTCTTCTTCTTCTTCTTCATCTTCTTCTTCATCCATTTCTTATTCTTCTTCTCTTCCTCCTCTTACTTCTTCTTCTCCTTCTTTTTCTTCTTCTGATTTCTCTTTGTATTATTTGTCTTCTTCTTCTTATTCTTCATCTTCTTCTTCTTCTTCTTCTTCTTCTTCTTCTTCTTCTTTTTCTTCTTATTCTTCTTCCACTTCCTTTTGTTCTTCATCATCATCATCATCATCATCTTCTTCTTCTTCTTCTCCTTGTACTACTACTCTTTCTTCTTCTATTTCTTCTTCTTCTTCTTCTTCTTCATCTTCTTCCTCTTCATCGTCTTCTTCTTCCACTTCTTCATCGTCTTCTTCTTCTTCTTCCTTTTCTTTTTTTGTTCTTCTTCTTCATCCTCTTAATTTGTCCTTCTTATTCATCTTCATATTTTTCTTCTTCTTATTCTTCTTTTTCCCCTGCCTCTTCTTCTTTTGCTTCTTCCCCAGCTTCTTCTTCTTTTTTATTTTCTTCTTAAACTTCTTCTACTTTTCTTCTTTTAGTTTTTCTACTCTTTTTCTTCTTCTTATTCTACTTTTTTGCCTTATTCTCCTTCATCTTCTTCTTCCTTTTCGTCTTCTTCCACCTCTTCTTCTTCTTTTTCTTCTTCTTCTTCAACTTCCTATTCTTCTCCTTGTTGTTCTTCTTCTTTCTCTTCTTCTTCCTATTCTTCTTCTTCTTCTTCTCCTTATTCTTCTTCTTGTTCTTCTTCTTCTTCATCATCATTTTCTTCTTCTTCTACTTCTTCATTTTTTTCATCTTCTTCTTCTCCTTCTACTTCTTCTTCTTCTTCTTTGTCTTCCTACTCTTACTCTTCTTCTTTTTCCTACTTTTTCCAAATATGCTTCTACTTCTTATTTTTCTTCTTCTTTTTCTTCTCCTTCCTCTTCATGTTTTTCTTTATCATCATCATCATCTTCTCCTTCTTCTTCTTCTTCCACTTCCTCTTCTTCTTCTTCTTCTCCTTCTTCTTCTTCTTCATCTTTTCTTCTTCTTCTTCTTCTTCCTTTTCTTGTTCTTCTCGATCTTCTTCTTTTACTTCTTCTTCTTCTTCTTCTTGCTCTTCTTCATCTTCAAGTTCTTTTCTTTTTTCCTCTTCTTCTTCTTCTTGTTCTTGTTCTTCTTTTGCTTCTTCTTTTTCTTTTTCTTGTTCTTCTTCTTCCACTTCTTCTTCTTCATCTTCTCCTTTTGCTTCTGCTTCTTCCTCTTCTTCTTCTTCTTCTTCTTCTCCCTTTTCCTCTACTTCCTCCTCTTCTTCTTGTTCTTCTTCTGCTTATTCTTCTTGTACTCTGTCTTCTTCATTATCTTCTTCTTCTTATTCTATTTTTGTTTCATGTCTTTTTTCTTCTTTTAATGCTACCAAATCTTCTTTTTCTTTCTCTGCTTCTTCTTCTTTTTCTTGTTCTCCTTCCTTTTCTTCTTTTCTTTCTTCTTCTTCTTCTTCTTTATCTTCTTCTTCTCCCTCTTCTTCTTTCTCTTTTTCTTCTTCTTCTATTTCTTCTTCTCCTTCTTCTTCTTCTTCTTCTCCTTCTCCATCTTCTTCTTTTTCTTCCTTTTCTTCTTCTTCTTCTACTTCTTCAAAATCTTATTCTTCTTCAACATGTTCTTCTTCTTCTTCTTCTTCTTCTTCATCTTCTTCTTTTCCTCCTTCTCCAACTTCTTCTTCTTCTTCTACTACTTCTTCTACTTCTTCTGCCTTCCCTTCTTCTTTTCCTTCTTCCAAATCTTCTTCTTCTTCTTCTTCTCCTTCTAATTCATCCTTTTCTTCTTCATCATCTTCTCCTCTTCCTCCTCCTCGTCCTCCACCTCCTCCTCCTTTTTCTGCTTCTTCTTCCTCTTCTTCTTTTTCTTTGTCTTCTATGTCATCTTCTCCTTCTTCCTCCTCAACATCTTCTTCATCTTCCGCCTCTTCCACTTGTTCATCATCATCCTCTTCTACTTCTTCTTTTTCTTCTACTACTTCTTCTTTTTATTCTTCTTCTTCTTCTTCTTTTTCATGTTCTTCTTCTTCTACTTCTTTTTTATCTTCTTCTTCTTCTTCTTCTTTTTCTTCTTGTTCTTCTTCTTCTTCATCATCATCATCTTCTTCTTCTTCTTCTTCTTCTTCCTCTTCTTCTTCTTCTTCTTCTTCTCCTTATTCCTCTTCTTCTTCTTCTTCTTCTTCTTCTTCTTCTTCCCCTTCCTCGTGTTATTCTTTTTCCTCTTCTTCCCCTTCTTCTAATTCTTCTTCTTCTTCTTCTTCTTCATCTTCTTCTTGTACTTTTTCATCTTCTACTACTACTTCTTCTTCTTCTTCTATGTCTTCGTCTTCATCTCCTTCCTCATCATCTTCTTCTTCTTCTTCCTAATTTTCTTATTCTTCTTCTTCTTCTTCCTATTCTTCTTCTTCTTCTTCTTTTTCATCGTCATCTTCTTATTCTTCTTCTTCTCCTACTTCTTCCTCTTCTACTTCTTCACCTTGTTCTTCTTCTTATTCTACTTCTCCTTCTTCTTCTTCTTCTTCTTTTTCTTCTACTTCTTTTTGTAATACTACTACATCTTTCAACTTTTTCATCTTCTTCTTCTCCTTCTGCTTTTTCTACTTCTACTACTTCTTCTTCTTCTTATTCTTCTGCTTCCTCCTCTTACTTTTCTTCATTCTACTACTTTTCCCAATTCTTCTTCATCTTCTGCTTCTTCCCCTTCTACTCCTTTTTCTTCTTCTACATCTTCTTCTTCTTCTCCTTCTTCTTCTTTTTCTTCTTCAACTTCTTCTTCCACTTCTTCTTCTTCTTCTTCTTCTTCTTCTTCTTCTTCTTCTTCTTCTCCTTATTCTTCTTCTCCTCCATCTTCATCTACAACTTGTTCCTCTTCTTCTTCTACTTCTTCTTTTTCATCTTCTTCTTATCCTTCTTGTTCCTCTCCTTCTTCATCTTCTATTTCTTCTTCTTCTTGTTCTGCTTCCTCCTCCTACTCTTCTTCTTTTTCTGACTTCTTTGAAATCTTCTTCTTCTTCCTTTAATCTTTTTCTTCTTCTTCTTTTTCTTCTTTTTCTACTTCTACTTCTTCTTCTTCCTCTTCCTCTTCTTTTTCTTCTTCTTCTTATTGTTCTTCTTCTTCGTCTTCTCTTCTTGTTCTTCTTTTTCTTCTTCTTCTTCTTCATCTTCATCTTCAACTTCTTCTTCTTCTTCCTCTGGTTTCCCTTCATTTTCTTCTTCTTCTTCTTCTTCTTTTTCTTCCACCTCTTCTCCTTCTTCTAATTCTTCTTCTTGTTATTCTCTATCTTCTTCTTCTTCTTATTCTTATTCATAATGATCATCATCATCATAATCATCATCATCACCATCGTCATCATCACGTCATCTTCTTCTTCTACATTTTCTTCTTATTTTTCTTCTTTCTTCTTTTCTTCTTTTTCTTCTTCTACTTCTTCTTCTTCTTCTCTTTCCACTTCTTTTGCGTCTTCTACTTCTTCTTGTTCTTCTTCTTCTTCTCCTACTTCTCCTTCTTTTGTTTCTTCTTGTTCCTCCTCTACTCCTTCTTGTTATTATTCTTCTTCTCGTTCTTCCTTTTCTTCTTCTTCTTCTTCTTCTTCTTCTGCTTCTTCTTCTTCTACTTCTTGTTATTCTTCTTCTTCTACTTCTTCACCTACTTCTTCTTCTTCTTCTTCTTCTCCTCCTCCTCCTTCTTCTACTTCTCCATCTTCTTCTTCTTCTTCTTCTCCTTCTCCTTCTTCTTGTACTTTTTCTTCTTCTTCATCTTCTTGTTCTTCCTCCTCCCCATCTTCTTTTCCTTCTTCTTCTAAATCTTCTTCTTCTTTTATTTCTTCATCTTCTTCTCCTTCTCGTTCTTCTTCTTTGTCTTCCACATCTTCTTCTTCTTATTCTTCTTGTTCTTCTTCCTCTTCTTCTTTTTCTCCTTGTTAGTTTTCTTCTTCTTCTTCTTCACCATCATCGTCATCAACATCATCATCTTCTACTTGTTCTTCTTCTTCATCATCTCCTTCCACTTCATAGGCTTTTTCTTCTTCTTCGTCTTCTTGTTCTCCTTCTTCTTCTTTTTCTACTACTAATACTCCTTTTACTTCTACTTCTTCTTGTTCTTCTTGTTCTTCTTGTTCTCCTTCTTCTTCTTCATCTTCATCTTCTGCTTCTTCTTCTGCTTCTTCTTTTTCTTCTTCTTCTTCTTCTTCTTCTTCTTCTTCTACTTCTTCACCTTCCTGTGTTGTTTCTTCTTCTTCTTCTTCTCCTCCTCCTCCCCCTCCTCCTCATTCTTCTCCATCTTCTTCTTCTTCTTCTTCTCCTCCTTCTTCTTCTTCTTCTTCTTCTCCATCTTCTTTTCCTTCTTCTTCTTCTTCTTCTTCTTCTTCTTCTTCTTCTTCTCCATCTCCTTTTCCTTCTTGCAAACCTTCTTCTTCTTTTATTTCTTCTTGTTCTTCTACTTCTTTTTCCTCTTCCTCATCCACTTCTTCTTTTTATTCTTTTTCTTCTTCCTCTTCTTCTTCTTCTTCTTTTTCTCCATCTTATTCTTCTTCTTCTTCTTCTTCATCATCATCATCATCATCATCTTCATCATCATCATTTTCTTCTTCTTCTTCTTCTTCTTATTCATCTCCTTTTAGTTCTTAGGCTTCTTCTTCTTCTTCTTCTTCATTTTCTTCTTCTTCCTCTTCATCTTCTTCTTCTTTTTCACGTCATCTTCTTCTTCTTCTTCTTCATGTTCTTCTTATTCTACTTCTTCTTTTTTTCCATCTTCGTCTTCTTCTTCTTCTTCTCCCTCTTTTATCTCTTCTTCTTCTACTTCTACTTCTTCTTCTTCTTCTTCTTCTTCTTCCTCTTCTTTTTCTTCTTTATCTTCTTCTTTTTCTTCTTCTTCTCCTTATTCTTCTTCTACATCTTTTACTTATTCTTCTTTTATGACTTCTTCTTGTTCTTCTTCTTCTATTTCTTCTCCTCCTCCTCCTCTTTCTTCTACTACTTTTTTCTTCTTCTCCTTTTTCATTTTCTTCCTCGCCTTCTTCTTTTCCTTCTTCCAGTTCTTTTTCTTCTTCATCCTTTTCTTCTTCTTCATCATCTCCTTCTTCTTCTCACCCTCCTTCTTCTTTTTCTTCTTCTTCTTACGCTTCTTCAACTTCTTCTCATCTTCTTCTTCTCCTCCTCCTCCTCCTCCTCCTCCCCCTTCTCCTCCTCCTCCTCCTCCTCCCCCTTCTCCTCCTCCTCCTTCTTCTTCTTCTTCCTCTTCTTACCTTTCCTTTCCTTCTTCTTCTTCTTCTTCACTTTTTTCAGATAGTTTTCCTTCCTTCTTGTTTTTCAATTTATTCAACTTCATCTACTTCTTCTTCTTCTTTATCTTCTACTTCCTCTTCTTCTACTTTTTTTCTTCTTCTTCTTCCTCTACTTCTTCTTCTTCT
>JAIUJO010000431.1:132500-245915 GCA_023846275.1 Vanilla planifolia
ATAACCATTTAAAATTGTAATATTTTGTAGTCCATTATTCTACTTCTTATATGTGGACACATGTGTCAAATCAGTTGATTAAGCCAACCAACAATACTATTTGGTGAGAGTAAAATCTTAATAATGCAGACCTCGCTTCGTATGAGATGGAAGCGATAGTCAACCAAGTTAGAAAAGTTGCTATTGTGAATAGTATCACATAAGAATCCAATGTTCATAAATGACCTTCTTTTATATCTATTCAATTTTCTCAACAATCCTATATGAGATGAACAAAAATCAGAATACGTTGATGTAATGTGATATATCATTTTGTTCATTGATTTGATGATGACATCACTATCCAGAAAGTTAAGCTTCAAGTAAAGTTTGCACCAGAGTGATTAGAGTTTATACTTTGTTTGATTATGAAATGTAAGTAAGTGTGTCTTTTCCATATTTTGAAGGGCCTCGCATTGAGGGTAAACATTTTTTGCTTCTTATGTTCTGGCATTCTTTAATTGCATTATCATTTTTTATAATCTTCTTGCTGCTACATTTCCTTTCTTCAAGTGAAAGTCTATATTTTTAAGAGTTTCACAAGCTCCAACTTAATTTGTTGAATATTATAAATGTCTTTTTAATGCAATTTTATGCTTCCTTTGATCATGTTAATTAATATATTGTGAATAGGTTCAATCTCCACTGTAGTACAATTGCAACTTTAGCACCATTCAAATACTTTCATAATCATGTTCATTATTTCCTCGTTGCATCCTCCATTGATGACGAGCTTCGCTATGTTGGTAGTTACCCCTAAAACTAAAATCATACTTATACTTTTCAATTTTTGAAATGGGAAGGGAGACCAAATCCAACAACACCATGACCCTATCAAATTTCATAGTTTGTATAAGAGAAAAACACTTTAACATGTTATAAAAGTAGCTAATAAAGATTATTGCATGTTTATTTCACTAATTCACTTGTTTCCTCGACTATTTTCCTTTTTCTTTCTTTCCAAAGTTTTTAGCATATTAGAAATGGAATGGCTTGAAGCACATAACATCTTATTGAGCTTTCAATAATTTGTTACCATTAAATTTTTATAATATTCAAAATTTTATGTCTCTTGATTTAATGGATAGCCAATGCAATTGCAAAGAAAGACCATTCCTTCTATGCCATATGAAACATTATAGAAGCACGATCTAAAGGGTCCTTATTAAGATAATAAGGAAATTTGGATGCAATTGAATATTGAGTCTATGTAATTATTCTTGGAAAGGCATAGCCTTTTTTTAGATTCCCCAAATCATCAAAGAGACAATGGTGAGGCAATTCGCATTCGAGTCCAATTTTTTTAATTTCAATATGAACTCTCATTTGATGACATACCATGCAACCACTATGCTTAATGTCCCTTCTGTAGATGTGATCAAATTAGAGAACCTTGAAGCTAGATAATGTATTTGTTTTCTCTTACACCATTTCCTTTATTTTAGAAATGCATTCCCACGTGTCTAAGTTGGTGACCATTGGATTACTAATCATGTATTTACCTTTCATGAACTTAACCTAAAGCAATTTATTAGTTAGTGGCTTCTAGCTCGGCTTAATAGAAAAGGCAATCATAATATCATTTAGTTCTTTCAATCATAAACAATTTTCATTTGTAGTCTTACAAGCATTGTCGAAAGCAACCTAGTGATGCTTGTGAACATTGTCAACATCTCTCTTAGAAAAAAATTGATAATTATTTTAATGATGTCTATAACTTATTAATGGAAATATTGAAATAGAATTTAATATATGTTTCACTACGATTAATCTACAACCCTGGATAATAATTTTTTTGTTCCATCCTACGATCTTCATTGTTCGTTTATATAGAATGCTTTAATAATATACTTATTTTTTCATGCTAGTAAATATATGATATCATGATATGTAATGAGAGGGGATCCATGGTTAAAAACCATGATCTTTCTTATCTTTCAAGTAGATGTTATATTCATAATTGTACAAGTGTTTAGTTTACTCTTCCATTTGTTTAATTAAAGACTTAGCAAATGTTGAAACTTTTTTAGAAATTTGCCCAGAGAGCTCATTGACCTTAGATCTAGTCTACTAAAAACTATAATATCATTAACATAATAGACATAAGAAACTAATGGGCAACCTTAAGGTTTTGCATAAATCATTACTTTCTTATTTGTAAATGGGCTCTTTAGTGATGTATTGAAATCATACATGGACCACATAAATAGTAAAAGATAGATAGAGTTTTGTTGCTTCAAACATCTTTATGTCTAAAACTCCATTAAAAATGCCATAGACTTAGACGGATAGCCATATGTTACATATAAAGTTCACTTTTATGACTAGCTTGAGAACGCAATTCCTACGTCTAACTTTTCTATTGAGAGAACCCATTAATTCTTTAGTTATAAGCATTTGTGCTTCATTTATCAAAGCTTGCTTCTTTGAGAGATGTGATTCTTAATAGTGCTATGTGAAGCCCATTTTGTTATAGTTTATGTAGTACTTTCTCAATAACATTTCAAAAACAAACTAACTTAATGTCCTTAAATGATTTTGGAATCTAGGTCATACGAATCAGCAATAGTTGGCACTTGAAAAAACTTTAGGAGTTGAATTTCCAACAATGAAGTCCTTGGCTACTTCTACTTCATCCAAAACTATAACTTTTTCATACTTTTTTAAAACATGACTATTATGGCCATCAGATGGACAATCAATATCTTTGTCAAATTAAAATAATTTTTAATATTAACTTACATATGTTGCTTAACAATTCCTCAATTCGTATAGTGCCTAAAATAATTATTTAAGTATCTCATAAAGTTTTTCCAATCTAGTTAAAATTTTCTCATTTGGAACTCTAATATCATAATGTTAAGGGTAGATATTTAATCCTAACTAAAGTTTGAAAGAATTTTGTTTTCTTACCTTCTTCTATAGCCATCTAGTTTTGGCTATCTAACTCAAGAATACTTCTTTCTCTCTTTCTTCATAAGCAAATCAATTGCTTTAATTAGTTTGATGGTTTCCTCCTTAAATTGTTTACTGGAAATTCATTTCTCTATTATTAAGTCAATCTAATTTCTTGAAATATAATACTATTTATTTGATATAAGATGCTATGCTAAATCCTATTTTAGCTCAAAAAAATTAGAAGTGCTTATGTAGAAGCAATAAATTCTTATAGAGCCTACCAAAGGTGGTTTTTTTAGAATAAAAAAAATCTTACAATCACCAATCAAGTAAAAACTTCTCAAAAAGTTAAAGACTTGCATTGATTTTTAATATAAGGGATCTCAACCAATTGAAAAATTGTTTCCATGACTAATACTCAAAGTACTTACATTGCTGGTGAAGGGATAAGGTAAACACAAAAGTTGAGTTCTTATAATACTAAACAAGAAATCACAAGATCACATCCATAGACGAGAAGGTGGGATCTAATGAGTAAATTTCATGAAAGTTGAAATAAATTGGTTAACAACATCAGCAATGATTTGGCACTCTTTTGAATGTTGAAAAATGCATTGAGATATCCCCTTTTAAACCTCTCACTCTCCTCCCAATGGGACTTTTAGTATTGAACTATTAACTTGTTCATGATCAGTGCACTCGTATTGAACAAGCCCTTTAACAACACTTAATTACTTCAATTAATAATTGCCTTGTATACAACATGATAAGCATCCCTATTTATAGAGCCCTTAAGAACAATTGATAATTTGCTAACATATGAATATAAATAGGCATTAAGGAATACTGAGTGACATATTTTTAGAATTTTAAGAGATATTTTAGAATTCTAAAAGTCACCACAAATTACCAAAGAAATAATTTGAATTCAACTAAAATTATTTCCTTAAAATCCTACAAAATTAATAAATCTAATAATCCAAAAAAGGTCTGTGTTTCAGGTAGTGTTCCATTTAGTAGCGAGGTAGTGGTTTGTGTGATCAGTGCATCATGGGTTGCATTAAATCAGCAGGATTTCCTTAGGCTCATTCATGGATCAGGTCCACACATGTTCATGGGTGGTGACAAGGGCTGATGGGTTGGCACAAGTCGAGCATATCAAAGAGTTTGACTTGTTAATACAGGATGAGTGATAGAAATGGGTCAACATGAGTGACAAAAATTCTTATTGACATTGATTATATCAATGGCATGTGATGGTTTCTAAATGAAAAATATTCTAAAACTCTATTTTAAGATTTTATAAAGCAATTTTTAGCCAACTTTTGTGTCGACAATATTACAAGATTATTGTAGAGATGTTCTACGCTTAATTTAAAGCTAAAAAAAATTTGAAAACTACTAATTCATATTCAAATGAATTAAACCAATGTGTACATGCAAATAGCTAAAACTAACAAAAAGTAACTTAAAATGTGTAATAAATAAGGCTAAACTATAATTAAGCCTTGTAATACTAGTGATAATTTTAATGTAAGGGTGAGCAGTAAATGTTAATGTGGCTACGATCCAAATATAATTAGTATGCCAACTGGTGGAACATCTACACGATGTATGAGATGCTACTATGTCATCATTCTATGTAAAATCTCTGATACTAGTCTGACATCTCTAGGTTTAGGTAGTGAAGCTTCTCCTTAGTAAACGAAGTGCCACCAAAGACTAGATGGCAATTTTAATTTACTAAAAATCACTATTATGCTTGATTCTATGTGAAATCTATTTGATAATGTAAGAGTTTCTCAACTTGATATCTTAACTAAATGGATGGGCTAAATATTTTGTTGGATTTGTTCACTTAATAATGATTTTGAAGGCTTAAAAGGCTCATAAGGTATTAGGTGTGATCCTCTATAAGGTAAAAGATCTAAAAAACTAAAGTTTGTGCATATTTCGTAATTCAATTACATAAAAAAAGGTACATGAACACCTAGTTTTAACTAAATTCTAAACAGTCTAACCCATTGTCATGCAAGTTTTGTGGGGTTCATGATGTAATCTCTCATACAAAACATGGATCATCACATAATCATCCTAATAATGTTCTCTAGGTTTTTGGAGTATATGCTAGTTGTTTTTTATTTAATTAATTAAATTAATTTATTTAGTAACATGTTTATCTAATATGAAATATAATGAGAAGAAGACTTAAAAGACTCAATATTGTAGAAATCATAAGTTTAAAGAATCAATTAAATAAGACTAAGTATGATTTCAAAAACAAATTTCAAAAGATCTCAAAATAATTGTTTGATTAATAAATTCAATTTGTGATAATAAATGATCCAAAGTTGAAACATGATCTCTTATTAGGCTAATGAGGAAGATGGCCTCAAGTTTTCTTGACTTCTTTTTGTTCATCAATCTAGGGATAATAAATTGATAAAAATTCAAGTTTTTCATGAATGATGGATTTACTAAGTGAGGTGTGTAAAACTAGGTCTATATTAGGCTGAATATCTCTCAAATGTGAGAGTTTATTTAGCAAGTCATTTAGAAATATGTCGATAATATCTTTTAGTAAGGGCAAAAAAAATATGTAGTGGGGTTGGCCTACTAATAAAGGCCTCCCTGATTGCTATAAACAAGTTAACCTCATAATTAGCGATATCCGACTTAATGTTGGCCAATGAAATAATGCAAAGTCATTTTCCTTTTCCTTTATCTTTCTCTTTTGAAGTATTTTTTTTCAATTTTTTGAAGGATATTCATTGTATAGCATGATCTTCTTTCCTTTGAATTCAAAAATATGCATATTAGCTATTCAGCTTTTTGTACAAGCATGAACAAATAATTGAGTATTTTTCAATATGAGGTTACCTACTTACACTATGATAACAACACATCATAAGTTTTTAGAATATTAACAAAACTTAAAAGAAACAACACCTTTGTTGTATGAAAATTGAAGTTTTGTTAATCCAAGAAATGATGTGTGGGTGGGTGTTGTTTGTTGGTAGTAAACCAATCGTTTTGATAATACTGTGTGCTATAGCATTGATACAAGTCACTATTTGTAATAGTCTTACTAGGTTGGTCTTTAATTCTACTGAAGGTACTAAAGATGTTAATTGGTTTCCAATGTTTAAATGGTCATAGTGTAGTCATAGTGCATCTTATAATAGCTAAGTAACAAAGGCATGTCATTCTTCTTTGGCCCACTAATTTGGGTATATATACTCTTCGTTTTCAAATTCAACACTTTCTTCTGCACCTTCTTGTAGGTCTATGTGTAGTCTTTGAGGGTACTGGGTTATAATAGGACCTCTCCTATGAGAAGGATATCATTATCTCAAAAATGAGATTATTTGTCTGATGGTTAGATAGGACATGTTAAATTATGGGTGGCGAGCCATGAGTTGCTTGTGGTATAAGAGTAGTAAGAATATTGGAAGTAATGGTATGTGCTCTAGGGCAATAAGTAGTTAATAGGAAATCAATCCTCAAAATCATTCAACCAGCCACTTTATATGTGTTTTCTAAACTAGCAACACTTTCAAATATAACTCAGCTATAATAGACTCTCTGAGCATAGCCAAAAATTGATGCCATATTAATTGATCTGGTACTTAGATATGTAGTTGAGTAGGGCATGAAAGTCTTTGTAGACAACAATACTGGTGATAGATAATGATAGATGTTAGGCACAACAAAAAGTTTAGAACTCAATTTTTAGCATTTTAAAGTCTGTTTAGACCAAATTTTATAGCAATTAAATTACAAGTCTATCATAAATATGTCCTATAGTAACTTTCATGACAAAATTATGAAAAAAGGTGACAATTAATCATAAATTGTTTAAACTATTATGTAGATATAAATAAATTGACGAATTAAAGAAATGTAACTGAAATATACAATAAATAAGTTTGGGTTATAGTTAACACCTATAGTGATAATGATAATAGAGATTAATTTGAAGTAAAAGAGAGAATTAAAGCATGGCTACGAGCCTAAATAATACTAGTACACCTCAAAGTAAAACTACTATGTGATGTATGGATTGCTACTACATTCATGTTATTTTACTTTATTATTTTCACATTCCATTAACCATATTAATTTTAATGCTATGGTCTCTGTGCCAAAAATGTTTGTTGGAATTGTATAATTACAACAAACAACTATGTAAAATGTTGAATGCATAACCATTTTTTTGGGGCATTAATTCTTTACATCTTGACCCATTATCTTTTAAATATAGGTGCAGCAGTTGTTAGTCATCTGGCATTATTTTATATCGATTTTTGACATTTTCTATGGGATATCTCCCCTTCCATTACTTACTATATTTTTGTGATGCCTTTTCAAGACCCACTTCCTTTTTCTATTTCTAATCTACTTAATTTTTAAGCCCAAGAAAGGGAGGACCTTTTGGCTAAATTTCATATGTAATCCTTAAACTAATTCACTACTAAGGGTGGAATGGAAGAGCCTTTATATTCATTCTTAGAAGCAATAGCATTCAAGTCACCCATAACCATCAATGGGTCTTGGGGATTTGTTGTAATTAAGCTTAAATTTTTCCACAATGTTCTTCTCCTTACCTTTATAAACTAAGCATATACTAGTGTATAGTACATGAGCAATTTGCTTATAGATTTATTATTGCGTTAATGAATGAATGGTTCATGTTGAAAGAATTCTCTATAAAATGTTTAAATCAAAATGTCATAGCAAGTTGGGGTAACTTCAATTCATATGACATTGATTTTAGTATGACCACTAATGTGATATTGTTGAAAATAATTAGTTGCTGGAAATCAGATATTATTATGATATTAAAGACCACTTTTATGTTCCGACCAAGGGTATAATACATTTAGGTTTGTTTCATCTACAATTTTTAAGGATTTTTAACTTCTGTGTCTCCTTTTCAAACTTATTTTATTTTTAAAACCTATCTTTTTGCTTCTTTTAAATCTCATAATCTACATTGGGGTAAGATCATCTTGGTCTATTATATTAGTTAAGAATTTATTTCACTTTTGTGCATGTCATTATTTATTTTATTTATGTTTTAAAGATTAAGGATTCATTAATAATGTTTCCTTCATATTTTTTCCTACATAATGAAATTTCATTATTATGGGAAATCAATCCTTTAAATCTTTCAATAAAATGCCACTTTATATGTCTTTTCTAAGCTAGTAACACTTTCAAATATAACTAAGCTAGAATAAACTCTCTGAGCATAGCTAACTATTGACACAATATTACTTGATCTGGTACTTAGACATGCATTTGAGCATATATTTCCTTATTAGTAATGTGTTTAATAGTAGCCTTTGAACTTTTGGAAAGATTTTACTGTTTATCGAAACTATTCACTTGAATAAGAGGTGGGTATATATTTAGCTAATAAAAATCTTTTGTTCTTCTCATAATTAATATAATGTTTAATCATTGTCAC
Source organism: Vanilla planifolia (assembly GCA_023846275.1). Classification (NCBI taxonomy): domain Eukaryota; kingdom Viridiplantae; phylum Streptophyta; class Magnoliopsida; order Asparagales; family Orchidaceae; genus Vanilla; species Vanilla planifolia. Next base: position 140,911 of record JAIUJO010000431.1, read on the forward strand.
GATATCATCTTTTCAATGTGTAAAAAAATCTAGCATGTGATACGTGCCAAGCTTTTGTAAATTAGTTTATTAATATTCACTAAAATTATACCAATCAAAATATTACTTCATTCTCATTTCTTAATCTTGATATGCTCTATGATCTAAACTACTATCAAATATAAGGGCTTCTATGTTAACCATGTTAACTCAATGATCATCATCACAACCATGTCTTATACGATTGGTATGTGGAGTAGCATAATGCCCAAGTCGATATCCCAATTGTTTAGGTACATTTTTTGACTTCATTCCCTCTCTTGAAACTCATTTCTTATAGAGTTGTTTGATATATGTTTTTCACCCTATATATTATTTCTACATTGTCCCAATTTTTTTCATGCATGTTCCTATGGTTTCTCTTAGCTTTTACATCAAACAAGTTAGTTCTAAAATTGCATGTCATATTATTGGGATCATTTTTGATTATTCATATCAGAATAAAAAATTCTTTATTCTTTTCCAGACCTAGTGGTCATATTTATTGGGTTGGAAAAAAGTTTATAATTTGAAATCACAAAGAAAAAAATAAATTAAAAAATCAAACAATAAAAAACCATATAAATAAACAAATGTAGATTCAAACTTGAAAGGAAAGATTTTTAAATATATGTTCAGAAAATTTAAAAATTAATAATAATTATACAGAATTTCAACATAATCATTTTATGATAAATTAAAACTAATGTAAGTTCATAAAGCTAACCAAGATCTAATACCATGTTAATGTAGGACGATATGCTAAAACATATTTCAAGAATTAGACAATTGTGTTATGCTTATGTTTAAGAATATATCCATGCAAGCACATACCTAACATGATTTATGTTTAGAATTATAAATCTTATGATTGTTAGGTAGCTAACAACTTTTCCTTCAAGCCAAGGACTTGCATTGGTTTTTCACATAAGGGATCTTAACCTATGAAACATTCTTTTAACAACCCACACCCAATGTACTTATATTAGTCATGAAGTGAAAAGGTATACACATAAGGGTAGTTCTTAGAATGTCAAACAAGAAATCACATGACCATATGAACAAACTAAAATGTTGTATGTGATGAGTAAATTTTTTAATACTTGAAATAAAGTGGTTAACAATGTCTCTAGAGATTTTGATGCTCTTGCAAATATAGGATTATAGGTCAGGATATCCCCTTTTGTGACTCCAACACTGCTTCCTAGGACACACCATTTGAAGCACAACAAAAGATTATTTGTACAAAACACCCTTTGTATGAAACAAGATTGGTGACAACACTTTATTAGTTCCTTAACAAACTGTATTATGTAAATCATGATGAGCATCTCTATTTATAGACAAGTCAAGGGTTCAAATGGTTAGGAATATGAAAGAATATTAGTTAATACAAAGTCATATATTTTTAAATTGTAAAGGACATTTTAGAATTCTAACACTTTTTTCTACAAATTACTAATGAAACACTTTTAATCGACCAAGGAACTTGTCTTTAAAACCTAAAAAACTAATTTTTATAAGTAGTCCTTAAACAAGCTCATATTTTTAAAAGAGTTGTTAGAAAATCATCAAGATAGCTGGCAATACTATTGAGGTGGCAATTATGTAACGGCTAGTGACGAGTTAGTGGAGGTTGATGGGTCAGGCATTTTGGTGGATCGGTTCTATGCATATTGTTGGGTGGTTTAGTATGATGGGTTAGTATGGCTTGATAAGATCAACTAAATCAAAGGGTTAGTAAGGGTTGAGCAGGCCATGAAAGTTTTCGTAGACAACAATAATGGTGATAGATAGTGATAGATGTTGGGCCACAACAAAAAGTTTAGAACTCAATTTTTAGCTTTTTAAAGACTTTTCAGACCAAAGTTTATAGGAATTGCTTTACAAGTCTATCATAAAGGTTTCTTGTAGTAACTTTCATGACAAAATCATGAACAATGGTTCCAATTAATCTTAAATTGTTTAAATTATTGTATAGATATAAATAACCTGATGAATTAATGAAACTTAACATAATATATATAGTAAATAAGTGTGGGTTATAGTTAACACCTACAGTGATAATGATAATAAATATTAATATAAAATAAAAGAGATAATTAAAGAATGGCTATGAGTCTGAATAAGACTAGTACATCTCGAAGTAAAAACTTAATGTGATGTATGGGTTGCTACAACATTAATGTTCTTTTACTTTAGTATTTTGGGCATTCCATTAACCATATTAATTTTAATTCTATGGTCTCTATACCAAAAATTTTTTTTGGAATTGTAAAATTTCAACAAAGAATAATGTAAAATTTTAAATGCATGAACCCTTTTTTTAGGGCATTAATTCTTTACATCTTGACCCCATGACCTTTTATATATAAGTCTAGTACTTGTTAGTGGTCTGGCATTATTTTACAAGGATTTTTTTTACATTTTCTATGGGATATCTCCCCATCCAATACCTACTTACTATAATTTTTTGATGCCTTTTCAAGACCCACTTTTGTTTTCTATTTCCAAACTACTTAATTTTTAAACCTAAGAAAGGGAGGACCTTTTGGGTAAGTTTCATTATGTAATCCTTAAATTGATTGGCAACCAACGATGGAATGAAAAAAACCTTTGTATTCATTCCTAGAAGCAATAGCATTCAAGTCACCCATAACCATCAATGGGCCTTAACGATTTGTTGTAATTAAGCTTGAAATTTTTGACAATGATCTTCTCATTACCCTTATAAACTAAGCATATATTAATGTGTAATACATGAGCAATTCGCTTCTAGATTTGTCTTTGTGTTAATGAATGAATGGTTCATGTTTAAAGGTTCTCAATAAAATGTTTAAATCAAAATGACATAGCAAGTTAGGGTAACTTCTATTCATGTGACATTGATTTTAGTATGACCACAAATGTGATATTGTTAAAAATGATTAGATGCTAGAAATCAGAGATTATTATGATGTTAATTACCACTTTTATGTTCCAAGGGTGCAAAACTTTTACGTTTGTTTGATCTACAATTTTTAAGGATTTTTAACTTCTATATCTCCCTTTCAAACTTTTTTATTTTTAAAACCTATCTTTGTGCTTCTTTTAAATCTTCTAATCTACATTATAGTAAGATCATCTTGATCTATTGTATTAGTTAAGAATTTATTTCACTTTTGTGCTTGTCTTTATTTATTTTATTTAAGTTTTGATGATTAAGGATTCATTAATAATGTTTCCTCCTTATTTTTCCTATCGAAAGATCTTAAATTTAAAATTCATTTTTGAACATGTTTAAAATTATTTTTCTCTCATTTGTTTTTGTCAAATTTAGCTTATCCTTGTCATTTTTCATGCATTTGTTTGGAGCTCCATTTAGGACATCACAACTATTTGGGTTATCATTCAAATTAGGACGGTATTAAGAATTTTCCACCTTAATATTATAATATGAAGAACTTGCAAGTTTTATTAATGAATGCATCAATTCTTGCTTAGGTTCCTCCCTATTATTCATGCTCTTTATCTATTTAATTGGAGTTTACTCTGATACAAAATGCCCTCATGTGCTTGAATTCCTTATTTTGTGTTTATAATGACTACAAGAGCGACCTTCCTTGAAACATATTGAGTACTATTTAAGTTCATTGTTGTATTATATCCACTACTAGAATCCTTTTGAACTACTTTTTTGAATAAATTTGTTCCTTTTTTGCAGCTTTTTCTAACTCTACTACAACATTGACTCTAGCCACCTTTGGATGGTTTCATTTAGAGTTGTAGTATCCACCTAATGTTGCTTTCCCATTGCTATAGCTTTGGAATACATAGCCACCTTGTTGAGTAATTAAATGGTAAGTGTTCAAATGAGTCTCCTTCTAGAGCAAGGGATAGCTTAGTATTGAGACGAAAATTTTGATGCCAACTGAAGACACTTATTAGAAATCTTCCATTTTACATAACTTGTGAAGCTGATGAAGTAGAAAATACACACCCTTCTCAAATATGATGAAGTCTTCATCATTGTTTAGTAATCCCAATTCAACTTTGCATTGAAACCCATGTTTATTAAAATCCCAAATGTTTAAGTAAGAATCTAAATTACCATGAGTCCATAAAATTACAATCGAGCTCAATCTATTAATTGATAAACAAGCAATGAAACTTCCATCGACACATAGATTAATTTATTTGTCAACTATTACTCAACACCCATTGCCTATAGCTCCTTGCCTATCGCTTGTCACCCATTTGAATAATGCTATAATTATTTCCCCCATAAACTCTTGTTTTAGCTTGGCATAATAGTTATACATACATAGAATAAGATTTTATATTTAATGTTAATTACATATTGGTACAATATATATATATATATATATATATATATATATATATATATATATATATATATATCCTTCGTACAAGATGTTAGTTTCAAAGTGTTAACACAAGGGTTCCCTATTGTGCTACTTGGCTAAATCCTACCATATATTTTTCATGTATTAAAGAGCTAAGAGTCATTTGGGGGACCAGACTAATGATCATTAAAGTTATACATTTATTGGATAATATTTATTTTCTTTTATGATTACTAATAATTGAGTTATTATTTCTATTCATAATTTTAAGTTATACATATATATGTATATTACAATATAACCAATTCTTATTAATAGATTTCTCATTTCTGTTTTTATGCTCACTTGAAGTTGGACATGGATTATAATGTTCCTTGAGCATTTGAATGTAATACTTTTATATCCTAGATTTTTATTCTAAAAATATTTTACTTATATCATTATGTCACTATTCTAATATGTACAATTTCATTTGTGATACAATGAGGGATTTTTTGATTTACAAGCTCTTGTGGGTGGTTAAAAAATTTACTAGAATCTTAGTGCAACAAGAAGATCCATATAAGGATCAATGGCATGCTTGGAAAGCCCTCACAGTAAAGTGAAATGAGTTAATATAAAGGCAACTTAACAACTTTGTTACAAAACTTCTCATAATTTACCAAGGATAAATGTTATACCTTATAAAAATAATATGGAAAAGATTTAAATAGTGAGTGAATTATTACCAACCATGATGAAATATGAAGATTAGAAATGATCTAAACGTAGTCCCGATGAAAGTCTTACTAGTTATATTTCATGTTTAACTAAACTCTATTTTAGAAGTTATATTTGCTTTAATTTTCTTACAAAGTGATCAATAAGCCATTTGTATTGTCATGTTGTGTTCATGCAATTATGATTGAACATTCATAAAGTTTTTATAAATGAATAATTTGAATCACTCAATTCATTACTTACACTAAACATATATTTTTCTTATGTAAAGCTTATCATGCATATATGATAAAGGAGATTGAAAAGTTTGATGAACATACACCACACATTGTTAAAAAAGCTCTTAGATTTTAAAAACCCTATTATGTAAAATCATGACAATCATACAAATATAATCCCCTTAAGACTCACATAAGTATAAGTTGTTTAATGATTGTGCACATCTTAAAAGTGGATCATCCACTATCATGAAATTTTGTAAAAACTTGTAGCACTGTAGGGAGTTTATGCACATTACATAACTATAATTGTTTAACTATGCTAGTATGATGATATGAGCTTTTGAAGTATTCACTTATTATCTTTTGGATAAATTTATTACATATGTGTATGATGTGCAAATCCTTGATATACAAATTATGATAACTTTTCATATATCTAGGCTTGTCTTAATTCTACACATATGTTATTGGAACATTTACATTTGATTCTATTTTTACTAAAATTTATTTATCATTTTAAGGCTTCTTTGGGAGAATCAATAAAAGATTCAATCATATTAAATGATCAATGAAATTTTTTAATAGAAAAAATGATTAAATTGTTTGACACAAGTCTAACATCCAGTATCATAATGTATGACAATGTTTTAGCTAGATTATTTAATTGATAATCATTGTAATACAAATACTATGAGACCAAATATTATACCTTATAACAATAATATAACAGAGTTTCTAAATGATGAGTAAAGATTTCACTAACATTTTTGAAATATGAATATTTTAATGAAATAACAAAAATTAAGATAAAAAGGATGTAGTTGCGAAAGCCATCTATGTAATTTCATAACATTGTAGCAACTAATATTCTCATTCTTCTTTCAAATAATAAGAAAATGGAAAGTGGTACTTATTTTTAGTTGAAAGTCGTTTCTTTATATTACTTAAGTAATTAAACGATATTTTATAATTTTAATGGTCTAATGTTGTTTATGAGGAGATCACGTAGCTGTTAGTAGTGCCATGTTGAGTTTGTACTCTTCTGACTAAACATTCATAAACTGGTGATACATGAATGAATCGAATCATCCATTGAATTGCACATACTGCACATGTAGTTTTTTTATGCAAACCATAACACACAAGTATGATATTGGATATTGGAAAGAATAACGTACTTATATCACACATTGTTTAAAAAATTCTCGAGTTTTCAAAGCATTGCAATGTACAATCATGATAAACATGCAAGTATAATCTACTTATGACTCGCATATGTATAATTTTCTTAAGAATCATACACATCTACAAAAGAGGATTATTTATGCACAATAAAATTTGCACAAACTTGTAACACTCTTGGATTTTAATGCACTTTCTTATTCAAAAGTGGCCAAAGCCTACAAAACGAAACCGCTTATGGAGGCTCAATTACAAAATCAATCAACAAAAGCTTTTTCAAAGGCTTGGGTAGGGGCATATCCCCATCCCAAGCAAAATCTAAAAAACATGCCATCTTGGCAATCCAGTTGGTAGGACCATTGCCCTCCCTAAGAACATGAGTGAAACATAGAGCCAGCCTGCTTTTCGCATAATTTAGTGCATCTGAGTAAATACCTCTCTCCTTGGGGTAGTGAATCAGCTGCATCACTTCATGAATCATAGTGGTCAAGTCAGACTGGATCTCGACAGCAAGGAAACTCTGATGGTTCATCATGGTCATTACTATAGCCTCTAAGATCGCCTGGACTTCCATAGCATTACAACTATGACAATTTCATTGTGCCAGTACTAAGGTATGTTCTTTATACCATTGAATTATTATCAGTAGGATAAATTTGTTGGATATGTTTATGATATATAAATCATTGTTATACAAAATTATCCTGATTTTGTCATACCTTTAGGTTTTTGTTAATCATACACATATGATATTGGGTCATTTAATGACCATTGTACCCCAAATCAATTCGAGGCATCTTCGCAAGAATGTACAACATATGCCTTCACATTGTAAGGTTTATTAAATGGTTGTAAACACAAAATATTAAGTTGTCTCACCCGTATCTAACTTCTAATTCCATGATGTATGATACTATAATAACTTGTTTATTTATGTAAGAATGGTGGGCATACGACTATAATGTGGTTGTAGAACATATATGACAAACAATACTAACTATACATCACTTGGGCCACAATGAAGGAATGTAGACCATACTAATACAGTAAGGGCGTCTTTTCTAAAATTACAAATTCGGACACCATTAAAGCTTTTTGTCTAGTTTATTTCAAGGCACATAAGTGAAGTTTTGGTCTTGAGTTTGTTTAACTATATTAACATCAAACATACATTATCAATTAGTATTAATTCACCACTTTGGCTCCTTGGAGGGAAGATTTACATAATGGCATGATTTAGTTGGAAGAACATGAACATTTATGATATAAAGTAATAAGTAAAGGTTTAATTTTTTTAACCAATTTGAGCGGTAGATGATGTGCTTTGAATTATTAGACATTGCACCTAGAGTCAATTGAGTGGCTCATGTTTTCAAGGCTATGCCATGTTCTTGAACAATGTCACCAAAAACTTAACTTTCATTTCATGTAGTTTCGACTTTCTTTTCCAATCATTTAGCATCTATTATATGTTAACTACAATTTAAATAAATGATTTGTAGATAATTTGCTTAGTTTCTTTCTCATCAATCATCACACGATAAAGGATCATCAATCTACCTGAGAAGATGATTACATAAACTTCTCTAATATTAATACTCTACCAATATTCAACACATAAAACAATACAAATAGCAGAAAGACATGCAACATTAATACAACTAAATATTCAATGAAGTTTATTAGTAACACAACAAAAACTTCTCCATAAATGAGAGCTAAACTCCTTTTCAATTTAATGATGCTTCTCTTCCCTTTGTTTGAATAATTTAAAAGGATTGTGAATACAAAAGGTTAGCCAAATTCTCCTGAAGCTATTGACAGCATGGGTTTTGTAAAGAAGTGTACTAATTCAATAGTAGGTGGAAAAAACCTAAAATACTATCCTTCTTTTTTACAATGTTTAATTTGATGTGATTTCTAATGTCATTTTTCATAGTATAAGAATGTTGAACTCATTCGTTTTACAAGACTATAACACTAACAATGCATCAATTGACCGGTAAATTGGTGAAGTGCATGCCATAATCTCAAACTTGTCTCATAATCCAAAAAAGACTACTAATTACTCTATTTTACATTTCTATTGTAACTAAAAATACAAAAAGGTTTCTTGTGGACCATGAAATGAGAATGTTTCCATGAAACTAAAATGTAACAGATGCCTACTTCTTTTTTGTCATACTCCAAGCAAAATGAAAATTAGTCATGGTAACTAAGTCAAAACCTATTTCACATCTAATACACCTTAGGCATAGAGATTTGGTTCCAATGGGATATTTAGAAGTTTTCTTCATAGCTTGAATATGAGATTCATTTGGATTGGCTTAAAATCTTACACAAAATTCTACACTAAGCACTAATATATGATTATTACATTTTGGGTAAGAAAATGAAACAATATTCACTTTAAACATCTTTACATCGATGAAATTCTTATTCCTTTCTATTTTCTCTATCATGTCCTTTTATAACATTCCTTTTAATTTTGTTATGTAATGGTTCATCATCAACACAGTTCTTCATGCTTCTCAATTTCATCACATAACATTTGACTACTTTATCAACTACAAGGAGCTTCATTAAGCCTCACATGAATAGTTTCTTTTATAGCTTAAGTTCTCTATTTAAAATTTGTATGACTTACTATTTATGAAGCTTAGCAAGAAAGTTCCCTCTTCATATATTGGTTCATGCTTATCAAATTTTTTCCATTAATAAAATAGTTTTAAAGGAAAAACACATGCAAGTGAGATATTTTTATTTTTTTTATCATATGATAGTTCACAAGGAGAACATCAAGTAAAGCCTTATAGGAACACTATTACTTGCATAACAAGAAATAAATGAATTTACTAGAAAAAATGTTTGTTACATCATACTCATTCAACGTATTCATAGCCATGTCATATAATATTGTATTTCTTATCTCACTTACATAGTTTTAAGGTGTTCTAAACTATGAGAAAATATTGGTATTCCATTATGATTACAATATTCTTTTAATTGTTTTTTAAATTCACATACCTATTTAGTTCTAATAAACCCTAAGGATAAGTTAGGTTCTTTTTGCAATCTTTTGAACAAATATGCAAACTATTCAAATTCCAATTTTCTTATTTGTGAATAGCAAAAATGTAATCTAAAATAGTCATAAATAATCACAAAAGTTTACTTCCTTTATCCAAGATTTTGTGGATGAATGGGTTTCAAATTCTAATTGTAGCAACTCCAATTGTGTTCTAGCCATCACATGCCATATAGATCTAATTGAGGTTTTGTGCTTTTTTCCTATTCAACAATGGAGACACATAGACTCACCATTCCAACATCGATTAGGTAGATCCCTTGGAAAGTAATAATTTGTGTTCTTCTTTAGTGTTTTTTTGTTCAAAAGGAGGCATGAGCCTTACAAAAGGTTATCATGGATGATCCTCATGGAGGGTCAAACATGAAATCTAACAACATAAGTTTGATGAGGGGCTTGGGAAGGGACACTCCCCTTTCTCAAAAAAAATCAGCATAACAGGTAGCATGCGCAACCCAATCAGCAGGCGCATTTCCCTCTCTGTAGATGTGGGAAAAACTTAGCACGTCTAGGCACCTAGTGCACTCAATAGCCTCAGCAGAGGGACCCACCATAGGCCAAAGAGAGGTGAGCATATGAACCTCCTACAGCACTGACATCGAGTTCGTCTGAATCTTCATAGCATGATATTGGGAAAGGGTATCCCTTACCAAGTCAAGGGCCTCTAGCATTGCCTGAACCTCCATAGCTTTGCGAGCCTACGAGATAACCCTTTTACCAACCACCAGTAACGTCTACCCATGTTGTCCCTCACCACCAGCCCAAGGCCAGTGGTATCCTCCCCAACAGTAGCGTAACAATTGACTTTAATCGATCCAGTAAATATGGGCTACAGGCAGTTCAGTGGAGCTGCAAAGGTCCCCACTGGACATGGATGAGTAAAGGTTGCGATGCTTTACTACTGCGATAACCTAGACCTTTATCTTAAGCAACATAGTGCAGTAGTTAACCACATGATCTTAGTGCCTCTTTCGCATTCCTTCTCTCCCATATGTAATACATAATGGTGGCCAAAGTAACGACATGACCGGTGCCCTCCCCACATCTCGTCACAGGAGAATCAACGAACTCCATGAGCCAGTGTAGAAAAGTCAGCCCGATGCCCGCACACCAAGGTGGCCCAAGTGTGGCCACGGCCTCGCTTGCCTAACAGTCAACCCAAAACTCCTGGGCATGCAGGTAGTCCCAGAAGACATGCTGCATGGTCTCCTCTATAGTACATCCCAAGAGCAGCTGCTAAACTGAAGCAGTCCTCTCCTGACCATCCAAACCACCATAGGGAAGTGATCTCACACCACTTGCCACAGGAAAATGCACAAACTCGGCAACATTTTGAGCTTCCATAATCCCTTCATCTGATACATGAGCATCTGGCCCCACTCCATACTGGGTTTCTTTGCCACCATTCTAGTCTTTTTCCTGCTCATAATTCTGCTGAAGTAAACCCAGGACTTTGATAAGTTCACACGTAGCATCGTAGTAGTGCTGAAGGCCTTCATGATTCTATGCACTGTGCGCATGGCTTTGCTCGTTGCATAAGCATACAGGTGGACGTCGTCCACATAAAGAAAGTGCGAGATCTATGGTGTATGCTATCTGGACCTAAACCCGAGCAATTGTCTGATCTCATAGTCATGCACCAGCTCAGAGAGATATTCCGTCATAATGACATATAGGTAAGGCGAAAGCGGGAAACCCTGCAAGAGGTCATGCTGTGCCTCCCCCCATGGAAGTCGAGCACTATTGATAAGTACCCCAAATCTCGAAAAGGTGATGCAGGCTTAAATCCATTCACACCAAAGAGGAGGGAACCCCATAAGCCTTAGCATCCTAAGCAGAAAATCCCATTTCATGTTGTCATAGACTTGCTCTATATCAATCTTAATAGCCATGGGCCAAGTTTTTGCAGTACATGAGTGCATTCTAGAGGCCATTTCCTGTGCGATGAAGATATTATCCGAAATGATGCATCCATGGATGAGGGCACCTTGTTCATGCGAGACGATAATTGACATCATGGGCTTCAGTCTTTCCATCAATACTCGGGCCACCACCTTGTATATGGTGTTACAGAGACTGATAGGTCGGAAATCTCCGGCATGCATGCACCCTGTCTCTTAGGGATTAGGAAAATCAATGTGTCCATCCACTCCTTCGGCATCGTCTTCTTCTCAAAGAAGAGAAGCACCATGCGGATAATGTCATTTCGTGTAATCGCCTAGTATCCATGGATGAATTCAGCATTGATCTTTTATGCCACAAATCAACACTATTCACTTGTGATGTAAATCATTCTAATGCACATATTTTAATAATCTTAAATTGTAATTCATAAGTTTTATTATTTCCATGCTATACATTAATGGCTTTATTATATTTAATAAAAATACAATCATTAAAATTAGACATTACCCATAACCTTATACATAGAGTCACATAATTGTTTAATGCTATGGTGATTGTGTTTAGAAAGTTACACTAAAAGTTTGTTTTTAATAGATGAATGTAAGTAGTTTTGGTTCTAATGATTCACGTCTCGAAGTTGTCGTCAAGTGTAAATTGAATTCCATCATGCTGTCTCAAGTGGATGAATAGATATGAGTCACTAATCATGTTTCTTGAGCAATAACTATCAAGATTCAAGACACCATCTCTAGTGTTGAATTAAAGGAAAGCATATGAAAGACAACCAATTTTTAGGTTTGGAGACCGAAAACATTTTAGTTCTTGTTGTGTTAACATAAAAAATGTTTAAACTATCTCTTTCTAACCAAAAATATCATGAAAAATTACATATGAAATAGTACATGAATTCTTTATGCATAGCTAGCATATGAAATAGTTCATTCTATATTGCACATTTGATAGAGTCGCTAGCTCCACTCTAGCAGTACATTTGAAATAATGCATTTGATATAGCTAGAACATGAAATAGTGCATGAATTGTTGACAAGATAATCAAAATAAAATGTGGCAATGGGCATAAGTTCTTTTAAACCTATTCAATTAATAAGCTGGCTTTATTTTTTAATGTATGACATTAGATAGCTCAACTCTAGTCGTTTTTACTTCAATTTATTTATTAGCATTGTTTTGATTTAAATGCTCACTTAAGAAAAAATAATTTGCATGATCTTCTTTCAACTTATTGTAGTTGGAGTCCAATTTTTTATATTTAAGAATACTTTTTATGTCTTTCTTCTAATAAAACATATTAGAGGAATAATAGAACTTACCATTAAAAGTGCACAAAAATGTCCCCATTTATTAGCTTATCTCAAATAAAGCATTCTTATTTCTCTTCTTTCCATTAGGAGGATTCATTAGAGTTCGTCTTACTAATCTTTATAGATTTCTTTCTCTTGTAATATTTAAATTTTCTACTCTCAATTTATACATAAGACAACCAAGTTGATTGTGTATAGGCATTTTCTATTCTTGGAACCCTTATTCATCATTTTATGTCTTCTTCTCTTTTAGTTTCTTATCTATATTGGAATTCTATATGAACAACTCTTCTACTTTTCTTCTTATAAGAACCTTTTCATTTGTAAGTGGCACAACCATGGCTTCATCAAGATAAAGTGTAGATACATCCATTGAAGCATAATAATAGTGACCAAAGGGTCATACTAACTTTGGATCAAATATCTAGCACAATTTTCTTATATTAAAGGGCTTTCTTTATTTGTTTAGTAAGGCATTAATAATGTTTGTAAGTCCAATCAATACAATCCTAATATATTCATCAAATGCCATAAGAATTACTCATAATCATAAATCAACAAATTTATTTTCTTCTTTTGTACCTAGGAGGTAACCTAATAGGTGACCTTCCAATTTATTCCAATTTTCATAAGCTATTGTAAGGCTCATTACTTGATTTCTTTTGAGGTAGAAAGGCTAAAATTCAATATATTCATATATATTGATAACTAGTAAAACTATTTTGACCTTATGTTTGTCCTATAGAATAAACTCACTAATTCATTACCTTTTGTATTCACTATTCACAAGTTTAGCAGCAAATGGAAATGGTTGTTCTACTTTATTAAAAATCTCTAAGTCTATTGGAATAGATCCTGTAGCAAACATAAACCCTATACTTATGTAGGATATGATGTACATAGAAGTTCTCATGCAAGGCTATATGTCCTATGTTCAATGTTAATTGTTTTTAACTTCTGGTAAACTACATTATAAAATTGACATCTCAAGTTTCTTAATGTATAATCATAGAGACTACAAAAAATGTGTGATGTCTTAATTATATTTAATGTTTACATGCTGCAACTTTTGTATTATGATGAGAATGCTTTTCAAATGTATAAAAGGAATAATCCAAATTCCAAATTGCCTTCTCACCCAACAATATGAACCTAAACGTTGTAGCTATATGTCCAAAGGAAAATTCAAAATTGCAAAAATTGACATTGTCTTATTACTATCATTGAGGGGGAATGCTTGAAATATGTTTTATAGGTTAGTAAATGAAATTAATCATTTGTGTTAAACATGAAAATTTTCCTCCATAGTTGACCAATCATTTATTCTTTCCACATATAATACCAAAAGATGTAATAACAAAGTCAAGTTGAATTTTTGATATTCCATAATAACTAAATTGTGTTATACCATTTCAAGATGCTAATTATGGTCATACTTAACTTCAAGTCGAAGTACTTGTAAACTCTATCATCATTTGTGTAGGACATGAAGAAGTAGATGAGATCATATTCATGATAATAGGAAAGAAATTTGAAAGGTAATTGAAGTCCAAACATCATAAGTGTAGAGGGAAAAGATAGAATTTGATTAATTATTTACTATAAAAGAATAGAAATTTTGAAAGAAATTTGCTAATTATAGTAATTTAAAGAATTTAAATCTATTAGATTTTCCTTGCATAACTTGTGAACCATAGTTGAGCAAATGTTTCCAACATATTGAAGGGAGTATATGAATTCTTGCAGAGTAGTATCTCCTAAAAATTCTACTTCTTGTGTAAATGAATCTAGCTAAAGCATTCTACATTATCTTAGGGAATTAACCACTATTTTATATAGCTTTCCAATTTTCTAGGCTATTCTTGTACTTGGTTCTCACAACTTTTGCTCAAATTATGTTGGAATTAAAGAATATTCGTCATAGTTTTGGTTTAAAACCTTGATTATTGTGGCACTATTCTTTATTCCTAGACAATTTCCCTTATATAGTTTTCATGTTACCATTTGGGAAGTTATATTAAATCTGAAGGGATTGTTACGACTTTTTTAGAAGAATTTTTCAGCATCCATTTGTAATAATTTTGTAATTGACTTAGGTGGATCTATCACCATTGAGTAGTGAGCTGGTCTAGAATTTAGCACACTCTTAATTCGTGTCATCTTGGTACCTTTTAATAACCATTATTATTCTTGCTATTTATCTTTTTGGTAATGTTATAAGAGCTAGGCTAATACATTGATGCTTAGTTTTGGCCCTTATTTTTCTTGATACCATAGAATTTGAGTTACATGGATTGTTTTATAAAACCAATTCAACACTTGACTAAGTTTACATTTTAATTTGAGGTTTTGTGTGATACAATAGATGTACTTTTACAGTAATTGATACTTTCATTAAATTTTTATGGAAGCATATGTAAGAATTCCATTTGGTTCTTTAGTGAGAATTTCTTTACAATGTCATCCACGACTTAAAAACTTTACATCCATGATAAATAAAGTTGGTGAAATAGAGACTCCCTACTTTACACCATTGCATGATTTGGAAAAACATTAAGGAAACAATTTAAGAGCATAAAGTACTTACTAAAGCATAGAGTGCCTACTAAATTAGTTGTGGTTTATAACAAACTAGATGAAGTTTGCAAGAAATCGATACATTTCGGATAATTTAAATGAAAAAGCCCAGTTGAGCCTATAAAATGCAAACAACATGTATAAGATAGTAAAGAGAATATATCTTTTATTTCTATGATTGGCATAACATAAAAACCTTTTCGCCAAAATTGCTATAAAATGTTTTTTTCCACTTATAGGTGCAATCCATTCCTTAGAAATTCCTACCTATGGGATGTTAGTGTGTTGTTTGAGTAAAGTTTTTTTGTCAAAACACTAACGATAATGTCATACAAATTTGTTGTCTTAAGAACATTGGATGATAGTTTAGAGTTAAGTAGCATCGAGTAAATCTTTTGTAATAATATTATAGTAGTGCAAAAAAAATTGTTTTAGTAAATCCATGTAGAGTTTGCTAAATTTTACTATTCAAACCTTACACTACTCTTTTCAGATCTTCCATGGAATCTTCATAGGTGAGTGGGCCAATTTCTTCCTTATTAATAATGCAATGCCTATTGTGAACCTAAGTGTTGAATTGCTTCCATATTGTAATTGACATCAAAACGGGGCAATAGGTCTTCAAAATATTGAATAAACTTGATACCTATTTGATTATCTTCATCAATTCAACTTCTTTTCCTACTTTCCTTATAGATGGAAAGCTTAGATCTTTTGTCCATGACTAATAAGTTAAAGTATTTAGCATTCACTCCTCTTCCTTCTACCATTTAAGATCTACTTTTTTTAATACATTTTCTCCCAAGCATTGCAACAAAATTAAATCTACTTATGAATTCAACCACTTAATTCTACTTTCATTTATAACAAATTGGCAATATTGTTCTTTCAATGACCTCTTGGGCTATTTTGCTAATTTGTCCCCACTTCACCATTCATTAACTATTTATTTTATATTCACTGCATCTTTAAAACAACATAATAGACAATCTACAAAGTTTCTTTTATCAAGAAAACTCATATCCATCACACTATGTTTTTGTATCATATTATTTTAAACTTCTAGTGCAACCAAATTAACATATCCATTAATGAATCTACAAGTGTGGCCATACGTGCAAAAATTCCAACATAAGCATATAATTCCAAGCCATCACACTCTATCATCGTGGATATAAAAGTCATGAAATTTAACTACTCTAACGACATTATAAGTCAAGTTCTAATGAAAATAAATATTAACATATAGATGCAAAAGCTGACAAATAATACCCTACTATAATGCAATGTGCATCAATAAATATAACTAATAATTAGAAAAGGAAATCACATCTTATTTATAATAATAAAAAATGAACTATAAGAAGAAATGTCTTCCAAGACATGTACCAACCCTGAAGATTCCATTTCTAGCTCAACGTTTCTCCTATCTCAACGAACATACAAAAATATGAGAGGGAGTGAGCTAGAAAGCTTAACAATGAAACATTGGGTCATACTATAAAACTAACATGCTTTAAGAAGGAGATATACTTGTATCATAAACCCACTAAGGAGGCTAAGGTTGAAATGCACCACAAATGGCTAAAGTAATTATATGAATTTTAAAGATGAAATCTAAATTAAGATGGGCAGGATTTCACACGCATCATTTTTGCTACTTATTTGTTACTCCTTTAGACTTGGTATGTTTCCCAAATATGGCATTTGAAATTATAATTTTGAATTAAACTATGTTTAACTTTTGAATGTTAAGAGAATTTGTGTTTTGAATTTTGAATCTTGCATATTTAAAGTGGAAAGGTGTAAGGATAATTTTATTACAAATGGTTTTCTTATAAGATGTTGTATTATATAAATTCTTGATAAAAATATGCTAAAAAAACATAGATAAAAATGTTTACACATATTTATCTAAATATAACTTTGTTATACAACATAACAATGTATGTGAAACTGTTAAAATCAAGGAATAGTTTACTTATGATTTTTGTGATCTAGGTGCTTATGATAAAACCATAAATTGTTGTTAGGAAAATCTTTTGATTTTAGAATTCTTCAAAAATAATATTTAAGCATTAAGATATGGTTTTGATAGGTTTTTGAAAACAACTAAGCCTTAAGACAAGCTAAGGCAGCTAATAAATAGAAAATAAGGAGGAAGTGATACTTGTGAGCAAGAAGTGGGAAAAAACCTATACAAAGAGAAGTTCTCCACTAAGATTTCATGGTATAATCTTCCTCGAGATTAAAAACATTAAATGTA
This sequence comes from Vanilla planifolia, assembly GCA_023846275.1. NCBI lineage: Eukaryota > Viridiplantae > Streptophyta > Magnoliopsida > Asparagales > Orchidaceae > Vanilla > Vanilla planifolia. The sequence continues at coordinate 158,556 of JAIUJO010000431.1, forward strand.
GTTGAAATCTATATAAAGATAAATTTGATTATATTGCCAAAATTGTCATGTTACGTACTTTGAAAGTGATAATGGAAGTAGTTAGTTAGCCCATTTTCCATGAAATTTATTGTATAAGGACAAAAGTGATATACTTACTACCTCAAGTAATTTGTGATCTTGTAATGGATTGGTTTTTTTTTCATGTGAAATATTTTTGTAATTCCATTAATATTATTTGCTAAAATTGTACACAAGAATGTAAGATGGAAAATCAATAACACATGCTTGCAAAGTAAAAAATTCTTCTTTGATGAATACGAAAAATGGAAAAACTAGCCTTTGATTATTGGTTATTAGTATTTATTCTCTCTTAACCAGAACAAGGCTACATAGAATTGTGGTTAAAAGTGTGTTGAAATGAAATACTTTGCTGGTTGCATGAACAAGTACGCAAGATAAGCTTGTTGTTAGCAAGGGGAATGTCAAATAATATCCAAACTATTAATTGAAAAGTTCATGATCCTTTTAATTCTTTTGTTAACACATGAATGCTTTTTATTAAAATTGGTAGCTATTTAAATCTAAGATTTTCAAGAACCACCTTTTGTTTTATGTAAACTAAGAATGTTAGCATAAGCTATTTTCATATTCACTACCCTGGTTGGTGGATATCTATCTTAATGTTTCATCATAATTTGAATTAAGTAGTTAGAACTAGGACTTTATACTACAGGGAAATTAAATTGCATGACTTTATGTAGAATATTTAGAATAATAATTACATATGATACATGAAAAATTGATTAAGCATGACAACACATTTAATTTCAAAATGAGTATCATAACATGAAGTGGATGCACATCTCTATTGTAAGAACTTGCTAAGAAATGTGTAAAAGATGGGTTTGTTCAAATTAAACCATATCCTAGGCCATGAAAATTAGAATGGTACATAAAATGTTTCTAATTCTACTCATGCATGACCTTTATATCACGTTGATGTAGTTATGTTCATTTAAACTATTTAACTAATTTCCTCTTAACACTTATTATTTAAATTTAAAAATAATAAGATGCAGTGATTTATTTTTTTTATTCTATTAATTCATACTAATTATAGTTCAAGCTACTTTAAAAAAAACCAAATTTCATTTACTCAGCTCCAAAAGCCTTATCAAATTAAATATTTATTTTTATTTTTTTGAATATTTTGTTTTCTATAGTTTGTTGTCCTTTAAGTAGTAATTTTAATCATACCTAATTTAATGATTGAGGATATCACACTTAATCCCTTCATTATCTTGGAATGAAGTTTTTCATACAATTTATATCATGTCATCAAATCTTTGGCATTGATTTGATAATATTACTATTAAACTCTAATTCTCCTCCCACAAGATATTTAGATCTCTTTAATTTAGTTTATTATATCAACAAAATTTACAATATTTTGGCTATAATATATATGTACTTAGTTTAATAATAATAATAATAATTTATTATTAATTATAATTATTTGCTTTATTTACTCAAAATATTTCAAAATGTGGTATATCAGAGATGAAAGAAGCATCATTTGCTTCCCATTTGAGCACACTCTAATTAAATATTTTCTATAATTCTGTAATTTTCTAGCTTATTTGCACACTTACTGAGTTCTTTTAATTTATAATTGATTTATCTCAATAATGAAAAGTTTTCATTTAGCTTTAATTATATTACTATGTAACACTAAATCTTTAATCATGTGTGCTTTACAAGCGAGGTCACATCGAGATGAAATAAGTATCATTTGACTAACTCGATGCAGTTTTTTAATTAAACCTGTATTTTCTTAATTTGAAATATTTTGTTTAGAGTTCTAGTTTGCTTTACAAGATATTTTGATTCATACCTAACTTATTGATCAAGGATGTTACTCTGGAGTTTCTTGGTGTCTTGGAATAGTACTTTCTCATAAAATTTATCTCATTTTTAAAATTTTTTGCTATACTTTCAGTCATTACTATGGCTCACATATTCTCCTAGCAGGTAACCTTTACATCACTTTGACTTCATTATATTAAATAGTATAATTTATGTTATTATAGCTTTTATATAAATTTAGCTAATATTAAAATAATAACAATAATAATTGTGTTTATTTACTTTGGTAATTCATATTAATTCTCCACAAGGTCTAGCCAAATTGAAAAAATGTTGTTGGGCTTGCCTTGGTAAGCACTATCTCTTTAAATATTCATTTTTAATATTATTGAATATTTTCTCTTGCACATTTGATATGATTTTTTAATTTATACATAATTTGATGATCTAAGATGTTACACTTAATCTCTTGTGCATCTTAGAATATAGTTTCCTATATAATTTATCTAAATACTTATTTTTTTATCTTTGATTTTTAAATTACTATTTAAATTTAAATGTCATGTCATGTGACATTTTTTTAACTTTGTTTTATTTATATTACATTGCTTCAATTTATCTGATTTCAAGTTTAAAAAATATTTACGTAATTCATTAGACATACCTTGGGCATCACTACTAATGAACTACTTATATAGTTTTAGCACTTTTTATGAGATATTTTTCTTAGCATACAATTTAATTGTCTAGACTGTTATCTCGATCTTTTTATTATCTCCTTTCTTCAACTATTTTGCAATTATTCTGTTGCATTATAATGAAACATTAATTCCCTTCTTGTGTGACCTTTATAATACCTTGATTTTATTATATTATTTTACTAACTTTTATCTCAATAAAACATTTTGTCTATCAAATTAAATTTAAAATAATAATTTACATTATTAATGCTTATTTATTTTTTAAAATTTATGATAATTCGAAATGAGGCCATATGGAGGAAATATGGACAATATTAGACTTACCTTGATGAGCTTTATCCAGTTAAATAATCATTTTTTAAATACTATAATTTTAAGGATTTTGACACATATAATGAGGTATTTTGATTTGTATCTATTTTGATAATCAAAGGTGTCACACTTAATCCCTTTGACATCATGGAATGCAACTTTCATGATCAATATATCTCATTACTTCAAAATATTTGCTTTGATTTTCTTAAATTATTATACAACTCTAAATCACATCTAACGTGATATTTAGATCTCTTGGATTTGGTCATATTACATTTCTTTGATTTATCTTATTTTAGCTTTAAAAAATATTTATTTTAATTAAAATAATAGCCTATGATTATTTATGATTATTTATAATGTTAATTTTCAATAAATAAAAAATGGTTATTCACAATATCAATATATCTCATTACTTCAAATTATTTGCTTTGATTTTGTTAAATTATTATACAACTCTTAATCACCCCTAATGTGATTTAGATGTCCTTGACTTGGTTATATTAGTTTTCTATAATTGATCACATTTAAGCATTAATATATTTTTACTTTAAATTAAAATAATATTTTATTATTATTATTTGTTTAATTTATTATTTCTTACTAATTCAAAATTTTTTCTAATTGAGATGGAAAAAATATTATTATTCTTTTGTCCCTATATAATTAAATTTTTTTTTCGATATTGATGTGACATGTACATTACTTTCATTTTTTGTTATATTAATTCAATTTATCAGACTTTAACTTCCATATATATTTACTTAATATTAACATAAAAGTTTATTACTTTGTATGCCTATATAACTTAGTAATTCGAAATAATTCCAAACATTATCTAATTCGAGCTAAGGAAATGTTGTTAGACTCATTCCAATGAGCTTTAACCAATTAAATATTATTTTATATATATTTATAAAATTTATTTTTAAGGATTTTCACATGTTTTAGGAGGCATTTCAATTCATAGCTTACTTGATTATCGAGGATGTCACACTTGTTCTCCTTAATTTCTTGGAATGTAATATTGTAATATAATTTATCAAATTTTCTCAAATGTTTTTCTTTGATTTGTTTATACTATTATATAACTCTATTTGTTTTGATATGTGACTTTTACAACACTTTGACTTGGTTATCTTCCACTCATCTCTTTTTAGTTTTAAAATATAATTACTTCATATCCTACAATGCAACTGTGTCATATAATTTACTTCATTTTTTTCTACTTTTTCTCTTTGATTTTGTTAATGTAACTCTATGTCTCCTTTCATGTAACCTTTGTATCGATTTGATTTATTTATGTTATGTAGCTTCAATTTATCAAATTTTAGATTTAATTTAAATTTACTTTATATTAGAAAATATGTTTTTATTATTATTGCTGATTAAGTTTATTAATCTATAATAATTTTTAATGAGGTCATATCTAGATTAAACAAGATCATTGTGCTTGTATTGACAGGCTTTATGAAACTAAAAATTCATTTTTATATTTTAAAACACTTCATATTTCTAAGGTTTATGCATGCTTTATAAGGTATTTCAAATTGTGCCCAATTTGACTATCAAGGATGTTTTAATTGATCTTCTTGTTGTTTTGAAATACTACTTTCTTATACTATTTACATCATTTCAACATTTTTCTTTTGTTTGCTTATATTACTATTTCACTAAAAATCTCTTCTCATATGACTTTTACATGTATTTGATTTAGTGTATTACATTGCTTTAGTTTTTTTTTGCTTTAACATAGATTTTCCAAAATTTAAAATAGTAATTTATTATGAACTATGCACATTTAATTTGGCAATTCCAAATAAGTTTCAAATGAGGTTCATTTGAGACCGAAAAATGTCATTACATTCACCTCGACATGCTTTATGGATTTAAATATTCATTATTATATATTTAAACATTTTAAAAATTTTTTTTGGTACACATAAGAGATATTTTAATTGATACCTAATTTGATATTTGGAGATGTTATGCTCAATCTTCTTAATACTTTAGAATGCAACTTTTGTGTATTATTTAACATTTTGTCAATGTTTTTCATTTGATTAGGTTATATTGCCATGCAACAACAACTATCCGCTAGTGTGTCTTTTATATCTTTTTAACTTGATAATATTGCATTTCTTTGATTTATCTGATTATAATTTTAATATATCTTTACTTAATATTAAACTATCAATTTGTTATTATTTAGTCTTATTAACTTTGGTAATTATATTAAATACAGACAAGGTTTGAGTGAGATGAAATAAACATTATTTGACAAGTCTTGATGAGTTTCATTCAAATATATATTAATTTTTATATTTTAAATTTTTTTATTTCATATGATAAGGTTATCTTTATGAGACATTTGCTTTGGAAGTAGATTTGGTAATTAATGATGTTAAACTTGATGTTTGTATCATATTTTTTAAAAAAATTTCAGTTAGATATGGTTTCGTTACCATGTAACTATATATCTCCTCTCTTTTAACTTTACATTATTTTGATTTGGTTATACCACATTACTTAAATTTATCTCATTTCAAATTTTGTTTACATTTACTCCACATTAAAGTAATAATTATTACTATTTATGTTTATTTAATTTGTTCATTAGTAGAAATTATAAATTAAGTTTTGTCACCATAAAAACTATTATTGGATTCATCTTGATGAGTTTCATCAGACTAAATAATCACTTTTATAATTTTTAATAGTTTTAGAGATTTTGCATGCATTACAAGACCTTCTAATTTGCACCTAATTTGAAGATGTAGAATTTTCAAAACTTTTACTTTTATTTGATTGTATTATAATGTAACTCCAAATCTCCTCTTCTGTGACCTTTACGTCACTTCGATGTAGTTATGCAACATTTCTTCAATTTATCTTATTTCAATTTAGTATAATTTACATATTATTAAAAACATAAATTATTATTAATATGTATGCTTATTTAATTTTGTAAGATATATTAATTTGAAACGAGGTCTTATTGAAACAATATGTACAACATTGGACTCATCTAGATGGATTCCTTCCAATTAATTATTTGTTTTATGTAATTAAATATTTTGCTTTGTTGGTGATTTGCATACTTTATGATATATTTTTATTGTACTACATTTAACAAAAGAGGATGTTACACTCATTATCTTTAGCATCTTGAAGCACTACTTTCCTTAATTATTTATCTTAATTTGTAAACTGTTATGCTTTAATCAGAGCATATCATAATGTAACTCTAAATATTAACTTATGTGATATTTATCTTGCTTTCATTTTGTTATATTCTATTACTTCAATTTATCTGATTTTTAATTTTAATTTATATTTACTAAAAAATTATAATAATAATTTATTTTTTCTAATTTATCTTACTAACTAAAAATGCTTCCAAACACGGCTCCATAGAGTTGAAACAAATGCCATTAAAATCATCTTGATGGGCTCTATTTAATTAAATTATATCTTTAAAATTTTTAAAACTTTATTGTATTTTGATTAGCATGCTTTATGTGACATTTGATTTATACTAGATTTGTTAATTGATGATATTTCATTTGATATCTTAAGTATCCTAAAATGCTACTTTCCTTTTCTTGACCAAAAACACTTGCATAGACAAATTCTCTTGTGTTGATTTGTTTCAACTTGCAGTAACCCACAATACATACCATAGGCATTGTGTGCCTCTTTTCTTATTCTTTCTTTGCCGCAACCACCTCTCCATTAATCCTAAATTCATATATTATTTAAGAAATGAAAAGGACATTATTTAATGGAACACCATGTGCACTAACAACAAAGTTCATGTATGTTGATATGCTTAAAACTGTTTTAGCACATAAAAAATTGACAAAGCCTTAGGTTTAAGCATTATATCAATATAAGGGTATATCAAACATTTTTTTTAGTTTAGAATCAGAAATCATTTTAGTTATACAACATTAGATTGAAAATAAAGTTTTTAATTTTTTATCACAAAGAAATGTGAACAAATAAATCCAAAAAGGATATAAGGGACTATGTAACTCTAGTGATGTTATGATGTCAGACATGAAATAAGATTCTATTGATATATATATTTTTATAACTTTTAAAAATTAATAACAAATACAAAAAACTAAAAGATGACTATTTAATAATAAATTAAAATGTATTAATGCTACTTTCTTACATTAGATAACATCAAATTATAATTTCTTAGAATATTGGCCAGGGTTTAAAAGAAGACAAATCCTTTGTTGTATGTAAATTAAGTTTTATTTATCCATTAAATCATTTAAGTATTGAGATATTCAGTAAGTGTTAAGCTTATTCATTTTATAGTATTCTATGCTTTTGCATTGCTACAACTACCACCATCAAGATTACGTCGTTGTGACTGGTGCATCCTGCATAGGTTCCACTTTGAAGCATATTAGTCTTTTTCAAACTAATAGTCATGGCAAGATTAGCACATCTACTTCTCATTAATCTCCTTTATCATTGATATTTTTCATTTAGTCATTTGAAGAGTAATTGAAAGCTTATTAAAAATTTACTATTTTAAATTTACTATTGGTCAACCATTTTGTAGCATCATAATCTCTTTGAAACAAAATTTGTTTAATAATGACTTCAAAAGAGCTAAAAATTTGTTATGGGTTCATTTTTCCACCATCTACAACCTCCATCATCATCTATTCTTGTAACATTATCGTTAGCCATGGTATCACAACTCGTACTAACCAATGTGCCATCCACATCGACAAGCTGACATACCAGTTTGTGATAACCAATGTGATTAGCTCAACCCACAATGACCTATAAACCCAAGTAGACTTAATCCTCGAATGAGCCTATTCCTAACAACATAGTTCAAACCATTAACTTACGCTAATTCACTTCACCTTAGATTATACTAACAATCAGCCTAAGGCATCATCCACCTCTCCACTTGCACCACTATCCATTACCACCACACAAAATTAATTTGCTACTTGGGAACTTAATTCAATCGATTTTGTAACTTTTAAATTAGTTTAAATTTTGATTTAGAATATTTATTTTGTTGTTTGTGGTGTCTTTTAAAATTCCAACCCATCTTTTAGAATTAAAAAATTATGCCTTTTAGTATTCTAAAATATCCTTTTCCATTCCTAGTTTAACAATTTATTATTGCCCCCTTAATCTATTCAAAAAAAGGGTTACTCATCCTGTTGTGAGGCATCAACTCTTAAATGAAGCAACAAAGTGTTGTTACCAAGCCTGCATGATACAAGTGTTTTGTGTATAAACAATCAGATGATGTGATTCACGAGCAGCCTTAGGAAAGTCTAAACCCATTATCCAATGTTTAAAAAAAGAACCAAATCACTAGAAAAGTCTTTAGATAATTTATTTCATATTTCATAAGTTTTATTTATCATATCCAACTCTCTTATTAGTGCATGTGACCATGTGATTCCTTGTTTAGCATTTTACAATTTCCACTATGTGTACCAAGCTGCTTCACCTCATTTGTGAGTACTTGTGTTTGATTTTTTCATATCACTATTCCTTATGTTGAGATCTCATATGTTAAAAGTTAATACAACTTCTTACCTTTTGAGAAAGTTCTTGCTTGTTGATCTAATGAATTCTAATTCAAAAAATAAAACACCTTTGTATAAGCCCTTGTATGGATATATTGCTTCAATCTAATCCTTTCTTAATCTTTTAGGAGGTAAAATATGTTTGATCATACAATCTTAAAATAGTGTGGAGCTATATTTCTCCTCTTACATGATGCTGATATCATTTTGATTTGGTTATGTTAATTTGCTTATGTTTATTTGCTTTAATTTTTCTCGCTTTAACTTTATTTTGTATATATAATTAATTGTTAAAAAACTTACTATTTTTGCCTATTTATTTTGTTAATTCATAGAAATTCAAAATAAGGTATTGTTTAGAAAAAAACAAATGTCATTGTACTCTTCGTAGTAATTTCAAATATGGTTTTGTCAGAATGAAGAAAATCATTGTACTCATCTTGATGAGCTATAGGGAAATAAATATTCATTAATAAATTCTTAATTATTTTATTTTTTATGCTTGTATGATGCTGAACATGAAATTTTTATCCATACCAGATTAGATAACTGAGAAGATTATACTCAATCTCCTTAATATTAATTGTTCCATAAAATTTATCACATTTCTTAAAATTATTTGCTTTCCATTGGTTATATAACAATGTAACTTTAAGTCTCTTATCATGTGACCACATTATTCCTTTTATTTGGTTATATTGCATTTATTTAGTTAATCATACTTTCGTATTAATTTGATAATATGGTGTAGTCCAGAAAGTTGCTGAATATCGTTGAAACTTACATAATTGGATTCATCTTGATCACCTCCATTTTTTTAAATATTATTTTTATAATTTTTTAATTTTTTAACTTTCTATGATTTTTTCTTGCTTGAAAATATATTTTGATTCTTACTTTCTTTGGCAATCAAGGTTGATGCACATGATATTCTTAAGTCTTTTGGAACATTCAATCCCATATAATTGATCTTATTTCTTCAAATCTAATTGTGAAACTCTAATTATTTTCCTAAATGTCCTTTACATTACATTTATTTGGTTATATTACATTCCATCAATGCATGTTATTTTGGCTTCACATATATATGTGCATAATGTTAAACTAATAGTTTAATATCATTTGTTTTTTGTAATTCAAAATAATTCAAATTGAGGTTCATTTGAGATGAAACAAAGGATCATAGATTCATCTTGAGGAGCCCCATTCAATTAATGATTAATTTTTTAATTTAAAAATTTATTTTCTAAGTTTTGACATGTTTTATGAAATATTTTGATTCATAAACGATTAATGATATAGTAGTTCATGCTCGACCTTATTAACATCAATGAATGCAACTTTCTTATATAATTTACTGATTTTTTTAATTGTTTTCTTTGATTTGGTTATATTAATTGGTAAATCAAAACCTCATTTCAAGTTGACTTTACGTTATTTTAATTTTTTTATTATATTTCTTTAGTTTATCTTGTTTCAACTTTAACTAATATATTTAATAAATTTTAGAAAAATAATTTTTTTGATTATTTACTATTGCAATTTCAAGAAATCCTAATTGATGTCCAACAAAGGGAAAGCAACTGTCATTATACAAGTCTCAATGATCAAATTTTAATAATTTTTTTGCATTTTCTAAATATTTTATTCACTAGGACTTTTTGCATGCTATATGAAGCATTTGAGTTCATACTTTACTTAAAAATTTAGGATGTTATTGTGGATTGCATTCGTATCATTAAATGCAACTATATTGTATTGTTTATCTTATTTCATTGAAATTTTTGCTTCTGTTTGGTTATATTACTATGTGACTCTAATTCTCTTCTCTTGTGTCATATACATTACTTTATTTTAATTAAATTATATTACTTCAATTTATCTCATCTCTACAATTTTTCTCTTCTTAATGTAATATTTCATATTTGTTTATGTTATCTTAATTTTAAATTTCATAGTATCTTGAAATGCAACTTTCTTTTATTGTTATTTAATAGTCAACAATTTTTTAACTCTATTCGGTTATTTTTGTTTGTAATTATTTTCTTTTATTATATGACCATTATATCCATTTTATTTTGTTTAATTTATTTATTTCAATTTATCACATTTTAACTTTGATTACAATTAATTAATATTAAAATAATTTATTTTTCATTATTTATGCTTATTTTATTTTTTAATTTGTAATTATTTAAAACTAGCTAAAATCCAAAAAAACAATATTGGGCGTGTCTTGACTTACTTTATCTAATTAAATATTTATTTTGGCATTTTAAAATACTTTTTGGAGAACTTTAGATCACTGTCACAATTGACAACATTACACTCTATCTTGTGAGGATCATAAATTACAACTTTCACGAATGATTTATCTTTTTTCTTTAAAGTTTTTATCTAGATTTTGTTATCTTTCTATCTAACTCTAAGTTTCTTTTTGTGTGACCTCTACATGTCTTTAACTTCGCTATATTATAGACCTTCAATTTATTTCATTTCAATTTCAATAAATATTTACTTGAAATTAAAATAATAATTTTAAATATTTATTCTTATTTAATTTTCTAGTTGTAATATTCCAAATGTTGCTTGAGTTTTATGTAATAAACATCCATATACTCATTTGAATATGCTAAATCAAATTAAGAATTCATTTTATATTTTTCTTGTATATTTAGTATTTATGAATTTTTAAGGCTAATCAAGTAATTTTTATTTATACCTAATTTGATGGGCAAGGATGTTTTGCTCGATCACCTTAGCATCTTACAATACAAATTTCATATATTATTTGTCCCACTCCTTAATATTTTTTGTTTTTATTTGGTCATATTAATTAATAGATGTATAGCTTTTCTATATAATACATAAATTGTAAAATGAGGCACAAATTGAAATACCAAATGAAGCATGCAAAACTTTTAAAAAAATGCCTTGTAATTTATTTTTATAAAATAGGTAGAGCTCGTCTAAACAAGTCTAACAACATTAGTTTCATCTTAAACTGATTATGTTTAGAATTACTATAAATTATCAAACTAAATAAGCTTGAATTATAACAAATTATTATTTTAATATAAAGCAAATATGTAATCATTCTAAAATGAGATAAATAAAAGCAAAGCAACAAAAGAGAAGTAATAAAACCAAATCAAGGTGATGGAAACCTAAAATAAAGCATTTTTATTTGTCTAATTGATGACTAAGGATGTTTCCCTTGATCTTCAAAGTATCTTAGAATACAACTTCCCATGAAATTTATTTTATTTCTTAAATTATATTTCTTTGATATCATCATATGTGATGTTTAAAACATTTTTAATTGGTTGAATTATATTACATCAAATTAGATCATTTAGATTTAACAAAAATATAATAATTTCCAGACATTTTTGCTTATTACTTCAACAAGTTCTAGTAGTTATGTACAAAGTATAATCCAAATGAAACAAATATCATTGGATTAATCTAGGTGAGCTCCATACAATTTTGCAATTCTTTCTACATTTCTAAATTTTTCACTTTTGTGGGGTTTTTTGGGCTCATTTTGTGAGAGCATTGCATTCTTCATTGATTTGTTAAATAATGACATCGCACTCTATCTAATTAGTACATTGGAATGCAACCTTCATGCATAATCTTTTTGATTACTTCAAATTACACACTTTGGTTGGGTAATCTGTCTACAGAAATCTAATTCTCACCCTATGTTACATTAAAATCACTTTTTTTATGTTATATTACATCACTTTAATTAAACCCATTAGAACATTAGAATATGTTTACTTATTATTAAAGTAATAATATATTAATATTTATAATTAATTATCTTGTAATTTGTTCTAGTTTGACCTAAATTAAACCATGACTAAAATAGCATCTTACTACTCAACTCAATGAACTCTTTCCAATTAAAATTTGAATATTTTATTTTTTAAATTTAGCACATGCTTTACTAGACATAATTATTCGTGCTTTTTCAAATTTTTCACTTTGATTTGGTTATAACATTTTTAACTCCACATCCTCTCTCATGAGACCTCTACATTAATTTAAATTTGTTGTTTTGCATTACTTAAATTCATCTCATTTTTCGAGATTTTTATACGATTTTTTCACATGTTATGATTTTTTCATATGTTATGTTATTTCAAAATTTTTTATATATTTAGTTAATATCAAAATAATGATTTACTATTATTTATGTTTATTTATTTTGATAATTCATCGTAATTGCAAATGAGTTTTCACGGTGATTACACAAATTTCATTAGACCCATCACATTGAGTCATATTCAATTAAATGCTAATTTTAAATATTTAAACTTTTTATTTTATAAGGATTTGCCAGCTTAATGAGTCATTTCAATTTGTCGCTTATTTAACTATTAAGCAAGTTACATTCAATCTCTTTAGTATTATGAAATGAAACTTTTGATTATAAATTATCTCACTTTACCAAAACTTTTTCTTTGACTTGGTTATATTATTAAGAAACACTAATTGTCCACATGTGTTCCTTTTGCATCTTTTTATTTTTAATATATCACATTGCTTTAATTAATCTCATTTTGGCATTCATATATTTTTACTTAATATTAAAGAAATAATTTTTCATAATTTGCACTTATTTATTTTTGTAACTCATAATAATTATGGATATTGTCCTTTTGGGATTAAACAAATCTCTTTTAACACCTCTTAAAAAGCCATATCAAATAAAATATTAATTTTTTTTTATTTTGGAAGCTTTTTGTTTTCTATTATTTTGGCACTTTTATGAAGCATTTTGATTTGTATTTGATATGACGATCAAGGATGTTACACCCAATCTTCTTAGTATTTAGGAATGTAATGTTCCCATATTTATTTTATCTCAACAAAAGTTAATTCTTTTATTTGGTTATTTTTCAATGTTACTTTAAATCTCTTCTTATTTGAGCATCACATCACCTAGATCTGCTTATATTGCACTGGCAAAACTTATGTTTTTAACTTTAATTAAAACTTATGTAATATTCAAATAATAATATTTTTTATTTACTCATATTTACTTCAGTAATTTTCTTTTATGCCAACAAAGACCTAATTGGGATGTAAAAATATCATTACACTCATCTGAATGAGCTTTATCCTTTTAAATAATCATTTCCATATTCTAAATAAGTTATTTTTTGTGTTGGTAACATTTAGGAGGGAATTTAAATTTTATATAATTTCATTATTCAAGATGTTACACTTGTTCTCTATTATATTTTGCAATGTAACATTCTTATAAAATTGACAACATTTCTTCAAATATTTCATTTTAATTTGAAAATATTTTATATAATCTAAATCTTCTCTCAAGTGACATTTTGCATCACTTTGGATGTTTACATTGCCTTAATGTGCTCATTCAAGTTGAATATTTATTTTTTTAATATAATAATAATAATTCTTTGTTTGTTTGTATTTAATAACTTCGATAATTTTAATCAATATTTGATTATGATGATACTTATGTCATTTGACTCATCTTAACAGGATCTACAATTAAAATATTCATTTCAACATTTTTAAATCTTTTAAATTTAGTAGTTTTTGCATGCTTTATCAGCCATGTTGATTTGTACTTGATTTAATTAATGAGGATGTTAACAATTGATCCTCTTATTGTCTTGGAAAGCAACTTTTGAGCTTAAGTTATCTCATTTCTGCAAATATTTTTCTTTGACTTATTTTCATTGTTAAGTAACCCTAATTCTCATCTTGTGCTACTTTTAATTCCCTTTGATTTTACTATACAACTTTGATTCAATTATTCTTTTTTTAGCCTTAATACATACTTATTATCAAAGCAGTAATTGCCTTTTATTTAAGCTTACTTTTTTTGTTATTCATGTTAATTACACATAAGGTTTGATCCAGATGAAATAGACATCGTTATACTTTTTTTTATGAGCAAATAGAATCAAATATTAATTTTTTAGTTTCAATATTCTTACCAAACTTTTTACATCTTTATGAGACATTTTAAATGATACATCAATTAATGATCAAGGATTCTATACTAGATCTCTTTAATATTGTAAAACTACTCTTTTGAGAATAATTTATCTCAATTTTTCAAATTATTTTCATTGATTTTGCTACTTTTAGGAAACTTTAATTCTCCTCTATGGTTATCATTAAATTTTCTTATTTTTTTTATATATAATACTTCAATTAATCTTATTTTAGTTTTAATATTTATTCAATTATTTTCAAAATAATAATTTATTAAATTTATTCTTATTTATTTAGGTTATGGATAAAAATTCTAAACATCATTCCATCGAGTAGAAACAAACATGGTTGGCCTCATCTTAATGAGCAATATCCAATGGATCTTTATTTTTTATTTTTGATTTTCTCATTTTCAATGTTTCTTGTTTATAACACTATTTTTTCCATACCACACTTGATGATTGAGGATGTCACAGTCATTCTCTTTACTATTTTCGAAAGAAAATTTCCCAAATAATTTATCTCATTTTTTTCTTTTTTTTGCTTTAATTTGCAATTTTTTTTGTAACTTTAAGTCACCAATTATGTGACGTTTATGTCGCCTCTCTTTGGTTTGATTATGTTGCTCCAACTTTTCACTTTCCTAATTTATTTAATACTTAAGTAATATTAAAATAAAAATTATTTATTATTTAGTATTTATTATTTATGTTTATTTATGAAAATTTGGATTAATTCTTAATATCTCTTTATCAAGATGAAGCAAATATTTTTTGATTCACTTCATGAGATCTATCAATTTAAATATTCCTTTTAATACTTTTTTAATATTCTATTTTTTATGTGTTTGTCACACTTTAGAAGGTATTTCAATTATACCTAATTTGAAGATTGAGAAAATTACACTCAATATTTATACAATCTTGTAATGCAACATCCTTATACAATTTATCTCATTTATGAAAATGTTTGTCTTTGACTTGGTTCTATTACCTTATAACTTTATAGCTTCTCTTGAGTGGCGATTACACAATTTGATTGGAAAATATTAGACATTTTTTTGACATATTTAATCATTAGTATGGATCACTTAATATTAAAATAAAATTTAATTTATATTTATTATTATTTATTTTTGTAATTTTGAAGTATTTCAAAATAAGATTCTATCGAGATCAAATAAACATCATTCGAGTTATCATCGGAAACATTATGCAATTAAATATTTATTTTTCTATTGTTAAGTATTTTACTTTATAGATTCTTTGTGCACTTTATGAAAAACTTCAATTCATACCACATTCAATAATGAACGATGTTGTACATGATCTCCTTGATATCTTATAATACAGTTTTAACACAGAATTTATCTCATTTCTTAAGGTTTTTCACATTAATTTTGATATCTTACAATGTAACTCTAAATCTCCTTCTATGTAAGCCTTGCATTATTTGTATTTTGTTACATTACATTGCTTCAATTTAACACATTTCAACATCATATATATTTACTTAATATAAAATTTTTTACTATTCATATTGTTTTTTGTAATTTGTAGTAAGTCCAAATGAGATTTGATCGAAATGAAAGAAACGTCATAGGACTTGTTTTGATGTTCTCTATGAGGCATGATGATTCACACTTGATTTGGTGATGATGGATCATTCTCGATCTCCTAAGTATGTTGGAATTTAAATTTCTTATACAATTCATCATTTTGCTTAAAAAGGCTTTTCTTTGACTATTGTTATATTACAATGATTTTATTTATCTTATTCAAACTTTAATATGTATTCCTCTAATATTAAAATTTTAATTTATTGTATCATACTTATTAGTTTTCTAATTTCTAAAACTTTCAACTGATGCTTTATTAATGGAACAAATGTTAATAAACTCATCTTAGTGAGCTATATTTAATTTAATAATCATATCTATATTTTTAAATATTTTTAGTGGTTTTAGCAAGCTCAGTGTCATCAAATATAAATTTCCCTTATAATTTATCCCATGTTTTTTATGTTTTTCCTTTGATTTTGTTATATTACTATATAACTCAAAATCTCAACTAAAGTGATAATTACATTAATTTGAATTAGTTATATTAAATTTCTTCAATTTATTTTTAATACACCTTTACATAATATTAAAAAATAATTTATCATTATTTATGATTATTTAATACTATAATTTTTATTAATTTCAAAATAGATTAAATCAAGATGAAAAAAACATCAATGTATTCATTTCAACAAACTCTTTACAATTAAACATTCATTTTTATATTTTGAAATAATTTTTTCTAGCGTTTTAGCACACTAAACAAGACATCGATATTTTTTTAGATTTCATGATCAATGGTGTTCCATTCTATCTCCTTACTATTTGTAATGCAACTTTCCTTGATAATTTATATCATTTTCACATGTTTTTTACTTTGCTTTTTATATATTATATGTAACTCAAAATCTCGTCTCGTGTGACCTCTTTGTTGTTTTAAATTTATTATATTTTCTTGTATAAATTTATCTCACTTCAACTTTTATATTTACTTAATTAATATTAAAAAATTAATTATTATTCGTTATGTGTATCTTCTTTTATATTCTTGGTAATTCTCAAAATTCCTGATTAATAAGCGACATCTAATTAAATATTTTTGAAAATTTTTTTGCTTTTATATTTATATATATATATTATTTTCTAATGTTTTGGTAGCTTGTACAAGAGAATTTGATATGTAACAGATTTGGTGAATGACTAAGTTACAAGTTATCTCCTACCTATATTGGAATGCAATTTTCTTATAAAAAATATCATATTTCTTCTCTAAGGACCTTAACATTATCTTCAATTTTGTACACTGAATTCCTTTAGTTTATTTCATCCAAGCATTAATTTTTATTGGCTTTATTTTCAAAATTGTTGATATTTATTTTTATTTACTTTTGAAGTTTATACTAGTTCTAAATGTCATCAGATTGACACATAAAAAGCATCAATAGACTCACCTTAATGATCTCAATCCAATTATTTATTTGTTTATTTTTTAATAATTTATTTTCTTTTTATTTTTGTTGATTCATGTGATATTTTGATCTGTACCGAATCTAATGTTTGTGAATGTTGCACTTGATGTACTTCCTATCTTAAAATGCAACTTTCTCACACAATTTACATCATTTCTACAAGTTCTTGGCTTTCATTTGGTTACATCGTTATGCAACTCCAAATGACATCATGCGTGACTCATCTTGATGAGCTATATCTAATTAACTATATATTTTTGGAGATATTTCATTTTTTTAATTTTTTGCATGATTTGTGAGACATTTGCTTCATACTTGATTTGATGACTGATGATATTATGCTCAATCTCTTTAGTGTCTTGGAATTTATTTTTTTTTATACATAATTTATCTCATTTTTACAATATTTTTATCTGTTATATATCTATATAACTACAAATGTTTTACAGTGTGTGACCTCTACATTACTTTAATATGGATAATTTTGTTGCTTTAATTTATATTTTCTCAATTATAATATATATTGAGGTAACATAAAATAATAAATTTTCATTAGTATGCATATTTTATTTAAGAGTTCGCAATAAGTTAACCGTTGTGTGATCGAGATGAAATAAATGTCTTTAGACTTGTCTCATTGAGCTTTATTCAATTAATTGACCATTTGTTTATTTTTAAATATTGATTTTTTTTTATTTTTTTTATAATCATTGTGAGGAATTTCTATTTGTACCTTATTTGAGGATTAAGATTGTTATACTTGATCTTCATATCATTAGAGAATGAAACTTTCCTACATAACTTATTATGCAATTCTAAATCTTTTCTTTTGGCATGTTCACTTCGGGTTTATCTCATTCAAATTTAATATATATCCTTTTTAATATAAAAATAATAATTTATTTCTATTTATGGATATCTAATTTGCTAATTTCTAATAATTTTCGTTAACATTGGTACAGACGAATCAAAGTCATTAGACTTGGATCAACAAGCTCTATCCAAATAAATATTATTTATTATGTTTTTATATATTTTAGTTTCTTTGGTTTTTGTAAGTTTAAAAAGTTATTTCATCTTCAACATCATCTTATGATCAGGTATGTTACATTTGATCAACTCAATATCTTATGATATAATTTTCTCAAATAATTAATTTTTATTCTTTGGAATTTTCACTTTGGTCTTGTTATATTGCAGTGTTTTAATTTATCTTATTATAGTTTTAATATATATATATATATATATATATATATATATATATATATATATATATATATATATATATATATATATATATATATATCTTCTTAATATTAAAATAAGAATTTGTAATTATTATGTATATTTGTATTTGTAATATGCATTAATTCCAAGCAAGGTTTGATCGAGGCAAAACAAATTGCATTGCAGTTGTCCCACAAAACTCTATGCAATTAAGTATCCATTTTTATTAAGAATATTATATTATTGGTTGATTTGGTATGTTTTTTGTGACATTTGGATTCATACCAAATTTGCTAATCGAGAATGTTACAATAGATCTAGTTAGGAAATTTGAATGCAATTTTTTTCTACAATTTGTATCATTGATATATCACACCTAGAACAAAAAATCCTATATAATTTATCTAAATATTTAAATTTTTTTAATTTGATTTGGTCATGTTATTATATAACTCTGAATTCACTCCCATATGAAATTTTCATTATAATAAATTTGTTATATTATATTGTTTCAATTTTACTTATTTTTATTTATAAAATATTTTGCTAAATATTAAAATAGTATTTTTATTTTTATGATGCTAATTTAAATTTATAAACTATACTAATTCAAAAGGAGATCAAGTCATGATGAAACAAATACTACATGACTCATCTTGATGATGTATATTTAATTAGATATTCATTTTTATGTTTTTAAATATTTTTATTTTTTTAAATTTCTACATGTTATATAAGAAAGTTCTGTTTGTATAAGATTGATGATTAAGGATGTTATACTTGATCTCCTCACTAACTCAAAATTCAAATTTGTTGTACGATTAAATTTATTTCATTAATTTTCCTTCTAATTTCACTATATTCATATGAAACTACAATTCTCATCTCATCTTACCATTATATCATTTTGATTTCTTATATTATACTAGTGAAGTTATCTCATTTTAGCTTCAATACATATTTACATAACACTAAAATAATATTTTTTTGCTATCTATTTAAAAAGTTTTCATTTTTATGATTTGTAGTATTACAAAAGAGGTACAATCCAAACAAACAAAAATTTGTTATACTCACTGCAAGAAGCAAAATTTAATTCAACCTATTAAAGGGATTGAGTGGAAAATTATTAGTCATAAAAACCATGTACAAATTGATGTGCCTCATAAACCATGCCAAATGTCATGAATATAAAATATTTTAAAAATATATAAAATAGTATATCTGATGTAATAGACCTTCTTAAGATAATTCCAAAGATGTTTGTTTCATTTTGATTTGACCTAATTTTGAGATACCAAAAATTACAAAGCCAAAAAATCACAAATAAAGTACTTTTTTACATTAAGTAATCAATATTAAAGTGGAAATAAGAAAAATTTAAATAATATACCTTAAAGATGAAAACTTTTTGAAGGTCGTACGAGAGGAGATTTAAAGTCATATATTAATATAACAAATTGAATAAATATAAATAATAACATATCCACATCTAATTATAAAATTTGACGAAATGAGATAAATTATAGGAAAAGGCTTTATTCCAAGTAAGTAAGAAGATCGAGTGTAACATCCCTTACAATAAAATTATGTATAAATAGAAGTGATTCACAAATAATTTAAAACTTCTTAAAATAAAATATTTAAAAAATTAAAAAAAGAACACTTAAATTGATCTATTTAATCAAGGTGTATAAAATAATGTTTGTTTTATATTTTTTAGATCTCCTTTAGAATTAAATTGAATTATGAATTTAAATAAGAAAAATTCAAAACAAATATTATTTAAGGATTAAATAAACATATATTAAATGAAAAATTAGGTAAGTTAAACGAAAGTTATATATCATAATTGAAGTGATGTAAAGGTCTCGCAAGGTGTGAATTAACACCCCGATGCCTCAACCTGGCTCTACTATCCAGACTATCTTGCTTGAGGTTCACTCGTCCCTCAACCGACATCTCTCCCTCTCCTCCCTGTCTAGTAGGAACCCTGGCAAATCCACGGACTTGCTTGTTACGCATAGTTGGATTCCCCCCCAACAGTTGGATCAGAGTGAATTGTGATGCCGTAGTTGGTGATTCAATGGCCTAGTTGGGCATGATTGTGTGGGATTGCTTAAGCAAACCTCTCCTAGTGGCTTGCAAGATGTTATCCCAGGCGGTCGACATGATGGAGACCCAGGCTTCGCTTATGGCGCTTGACATGGTTAGGCATCTTCTTCCCCTGCACCGGGCTATGGAACTCCAATCTCACTCAATGCTGGCTATTCAGGAGGTGCGCGAGATGGTGTCCCTCCCCCCAGGGTCAGGTGTCTTCACGGCATATATCCAATATGCTTCGGGTCTTGAGGCCGTTCGTTTCTCACACATCCTTAGAGACGGGAATGCGCCTGCTGACTGGGCTGCTCGGGCAGTGTGCCTTAACGACTTCATCTGGGGCCCCGAGGATCCCATTCCTAAGCCCCTGCTCGACCTCATGTTATCTGATTTCACTTTCGATCCCCCTTGAGGATCCTTTTGTAATTTGGGCTTTGCCTTGATATAATAGATATTATATCCTTTTCAAAAAAAAATAATAGGAAGAGCTGATCAAGACAAGTCAAACATATGCTTTCTCAGTCAAGCCTAAAATAGAATTATACAAACTAGCAAATAAAAAACTAAATAATCTTTTTCATTTTTAATATTAAGTAAATATATATCAAAGCTCAAACGATTTAAGTTGAAGCAATACAATGTAATGAAGTCAAAGTTTTGTAAAGGTGATGTAATCAGATAATATGAGTTTCAAAGTAATATAATAAAAGCAAAGCAAAATAATATAAGAACTAAGAAGATCCAGTGTAATATTATTGGTTTTCAAATTAAGTACGAAAAAAACTATCTTGCAAATTGTGTAAAATTCTGGTAATGTAAAATATGTTAAAATTTAGAATGAATATATTATTAGAGAACACTCACCAAGAAGAGTCTAATGACAATTATTTCAACTAAATTGCACATCATATGGAATTATTATCAATTACTTAAGTAAATAAGCATCAATAATAATACATTATTATTTTAATGATAAATAAATAAATATATGTTTATTCTAAAATGAGTTGTTTGAATTAATGTAATATGATAAAATCATACCATTATAAAGTTCACTTGAGAGGTGAATGGGAACTTAATAGTTGTACAACCAAATTAAAGAAAAACTTTTAAGGAAATGTGATAAAGTCTTTAGTGAAGGTCCATTCCAACATATTATGGAGATTGAGTACAATATTCTCGATCATAAAATCATATTAAAATGAAAACATCTCTAAAAAATAATAAAAAAATGAAATATTTAAGAAAAATGAATATTTAATTTGGTGGAGCTCATCATAGAGAGTCCAATGATGTTTGTTTCATTTCTAGTTGATGTCATTCAGAATTGCTCTTAATTACAAAATTAGTTAAGTACTAATAGTAAATTATTATTCAAATAGTAGATGTATGTATATATATATATATTAAAGTTTAAATAAGATAAATCAGAACACAATAATTGAACAAAATAAAACTATTGTGAAGGTGACATGATAAACAATTTTGTGTTAGATAACAATATAAAAAACCCAAAATAAAAAAAATTTATTACTAAGGTAAAACATATAGGAAAGTTACACCCATAGATATAGAGGAGATCATGTATAACATACTCGACCATAAAATCAGTTATGATTTAAAACATTTTAAAAATCATGAAAAAAATTAGAAAATTAATATTTTAAAATATTAAAAAATATTTAATTGGATTTAAGTCTTTAAAATTAGTTTAGAGATGTTCTTTTATTCACAATCAGACCACACTCTATTGCAATGAATTAAAATTTTAAACAAGAATAAATAATGGTAAATTCCTACTTAAATGTTATCTAAATAATAGCTGTTCTAAAATGAGATAAACTAAAGTAATATAATAAAGATAAATCAATGTGATGTTGAGGCCACATGATATGACACTTAGAGTTAAATGTTAAAGCAATGAAATTCCCAAAGAAATTTGTACGAATGAGCAAAATATTTCAAGAAAATTGAGTTCTATGATACTAAGGATATCTTAAGTGAAAGTCAATCATTAAATTTGGCATGAATTAAAATATCTCACAGAATATGTCAAAATCATAGAACAAAACATTTAAAACTATACTAATGAATACTTAAATTCGTAGAGGTCATCGAGATGAGGCTAATGACATTTTTTGTCTCGATTGGACGACATTTTGGATAATTGTCAAATACTAAAACAAATAAACAATACTTATAATTAGATTTTTTTTAAAATAAAGTAAATAAATAATAAGGATTAATTAGATCATTTCACTCAATTTAATATAATAGAATCAAAGAAAAGTAAATTTTAAATAAGATGAGATATAGAGTAACATAGTAATATGACCAATTCAAAGAAAAAAATTAACTGATGTGATAAATTTTGTTGGAAAACTGTATTGCATGAAGCTAAGGAAATGGAACCTGACAACCTTTATCATCAAATTAGGTAGGAGTTTAAAAATCATATAAAACATACGGAAAAAATAAAAAATTAATTATTTTAAAAATAAATATTTAATTTTGTAGATCTTATTGAGACTAATCATATGAGATTTGTTTTATCTCTTCCAAAAATCATTATGAGTTGCTATAATTTTTTAAATAAAGCAAAAAAATTATTAATTTCTTTATATATATATATATATATATATATATATATATATATATATATATATATTAAATAAGATAAATTAAAATAATGTAATAAAAAAAATAATCGAAAATTTTGGAGATATTACATAATCACTATAAAAAAGTTACAATATAAATTACTAAGCAAATTGGGAGTTGTATTATTGATCATGAAAATAAGGTTCAAATTGAAATGTCATAGAAACCATAGAAAAAGGCATGAATATAAAATATCTAAAAATATGTAAGCATGATAATTTAATTGATCTGATTACATTTATGATTACTACTAACTAGCACACAAAGAAATAAAAAAATATATTTTCCTAATAAAAGTAAATAAATACTAAAGCTAAAACGAGGAAATTTTAGTAATATATGAGCAAATCAAGGACTTATAATTATCATATAAGAGAAGATACAAAGTCTCACACTAATATAGAAAAAGCAAACCAAAAAATTCAATTAATGAGATAACTTGAGTGGGAAAGTTTCATTACAAGATACCAAGGAGATATATTTTAGCCATTTTTGTCAACAAATATGGCATTTATTAAAAAAAAATTTTAAGCACGCCAAACCTTTGAAATAAAATATTTGGAAATGCAAAACTAACTATTAATTATATTGATATCATCAAGATGAGTCTATCAATGTTTCTTTCCTCAATCAAACTTCCTTTGAAATTACTCATAATTTCTAAATTAAATACTTATAAATAGTAATATATTTTGTTTAAATTTTAAGTAATCTTGTGCCACAACTTAAATGAGATAAATTTAGGCATTTTAATATGGTTAAACAAAAATTATATCATGCTCATAAGAGGGAGTATCAGTGTTTCAACTTTATTGAACCAATTATGAGTTTAAATTTGAACAAAATGAGAGTGTAAAAAACTGATGCAAACCGAGATGATAAGGAGATCGACTATAACTTCCACAATGATCAAATCACGTATGAATGAGAATATTTAGTAACTAATTAAATAATAGTATTAGATAAAATAATTAAAGAAATTAAGAAAGAATGTTTTCTTAGATAAATCTAGTCCAGACGTGTCTAACAATGTTTGTTTCATAAATATTGCATCACATCTTGAATTACTTCAATTAAGAAAATAAATGAGGTAAATTGTAATATTATATGATGAAATATGGATGATGTAATGTCATAAAAGAAGATTATAAGAGGATTATATGACTATCTTTCTGATACAATAAAATAAAAGAAAAAAATTAGAAAAAATAAGGTAAGTTGTATAGGTCAGCAACATTTGGTGATCTTAAGTATACCATGTTTGGCACCGTCAATGTCAAATCTTGTACATAACGTAATCTCTTGTAAACTATAAAAAAATTTTGGAAAAATTAATTACATAAAAATATGAAAAAGGATACTTAATTTCATAGTACTCATAAAAATGAGACTAAAGATATTTATTTTCATATAAAGTTGACATTGCTTGGAAATATTTTGAATATCAATTTTAAAATGAATAAATAACCCAAAAAAAATCTTACTATTAAGTAAATATATACTAATAATAAAATAAGGTTAATTGAACAAATTAATAATAGCAAAAGCAAAGATAGATAAAGGACACATGATGAGGGATTTAGAGTCACATAAATTTTTTGGAAAAATTGTGTTAGAAGAAAAAAAGAAGCTCAAGTGGAACACTCTCAATCGTTAAATAAGGTATTAATTGAAATTTCACACAAATCATGCCAAAACTCTAGAGAATAAATTATTTAAAGATATAGAAACTACTATTTAATTTGATAAAGGTGTCCTAATGTGCACAATGATGTTTATTTCATGTTAATATAAATTTTTTAGAATTATTATGATTAAAAAATTAACTTAATGCAAATAAAAATAATTTATTATTTCAAGATTAAGTAATTTTATATTAAAGGGAAAACAAGATAAATGAAAACATTATAATACTACCAAATGAATGTCATGTAAAGCTCATATGAGAAAAACTAGAGCTTCATAGTGATATAATCGAATTTAAGCAAAGAAAATAAAGAAATGAGATAACTAAGAAAACTTTTGAATTCCAAGATACTATGGGTAAGAAGTGTAGCCTCCTCAATCATTAAATAAAACACAAATTTTGATGTTTTATTAAAACTTGCCAAAATGCTAGATAATAAAACATATATATTTGGAATAATTTTAAATTATAAAAGTAAACAAAAATAAATAGTAATAAATTATTTCTTTAATACTAATTAAATATAAATTAAAGTTGAAATAAGTAAAATTGAAGGAATTTATTATAACCAAATCAACATGAATAATTTCATTTTATAATAATATAACCATAACAAATTGTTAAATTTGAAGAAATGAAATAAATCTCATAGAATAGTTTCTTTTTAAAAGGATAAGGAGATTTTGTGTAATACCTTTGGCTCCCAAATCAAGTACAATTAAAATTTCTTGAAAGAATTTAAAAAATATAGAAACGAATTTTTTAAAATTATAAAATTAAATACTTAATTATGTAAAGAATCTTAAGATGAGTCTAACGATATTTGTTTGATAGGTTACATGATAAGGGATTTAGAATTATAGAGTAATATTACTAAATTAAGGTGAAGAATGCTCAAAAAGCAAAATGTTATGGCAAAATTTCATTCAATAAGCTAAAAGGATTGACTATAGTATACTCAATCATAAAATAAAGTACAAATGAAATTATTTTATTAATCACAATTAAATCTTCTAAAATAAAATATTTAAAATATAAAAATGTACATTTGATTGTATAAAGCACATTAAAATGACTCCAATGACATTTGTTTCATCTCCATCAATTATCATTTAGAAATACTGTGAATCACCTAACTAAGTGATAAAACATAATAATAAATTACAATTTTAATATTAATTCAACATATATTTATATATGTTAAAGCTAAAACAGCATAAAGTGATGCATCTCAGTATATCAAAATGAAAGTAATGTAAAGGTAACTTCAGAGGTGTATTAATGGTTCATTATAATTTAAACAAATCAAATGAAAAAGTTTTAGGAAATCAGCAAAATTTTATTTAAATGTTTCTTTCCACAATACTAAGGATATTAATAATAATATCCTCAATTATTTAATTTGAACCAAGTTGAATCATAATGCATGCAAAATTCATAAAACATGAAAAAAATATTCAATTAGATAGAGCTCATCATGACAAGTTGAATGATTTTGTTTCATTGTTATTGGACTACATTTTAAATTTCTATGAATTATCCATGTAAATAAACATAAATTATAATAAATTCCTTATTTAGAATTAACTAAGTACACATTAACATTGAAATGAGATAATTTGGAGCAATGTCATATAACCAAATAAAAGTGTTATAGTAGCCAAGCTAGATGTGATTAAAAGTGACATAGTAATACAAAAAAATAAAAATAAAAAAAATTTAAAATAGATATATTATAGTGGAAAGTTGAATTCCATGATATTAATGAGAATGAGAATAACAACCTCGATCACCAATTAAGGTACAAATTCAAATATCTCGTAAGGTATGCTAAATCTGAAAAAATTAATTGTATAAAATAATAAAAAATAAATAAAAATTTAATTAGATGGATATCATCAAGAAGAACATCAGGACATTTCATTTGTCTCCAACAATAATGTTGGGAACAATAACTTATTACAAAACTAAATAAAAAAAATTAACAAATTATAAATTCAAAAATAAATAAATTTATATTAAATTTGAAATTACAAAAATTAAAACTATGTAATTTATCCAAATCAAACTAATGTAAAGCCCCATTCCAAGCAACTAAAGTGATTGAATGAAATGTTATCAATTATAAAAATAAAATACAAACATAAATATCTCATAAAGTATGTTAAAAAAAGCAAATAATTTTTTAAGAATATAAAAAATAAGTTACAATGGTAAATTAGCCTAAATATTAACATATTATTTTGTAATATAAAGTAAATTATTATTGAATATGGAATGTCATAAATTTAAGCAATGTAATAGAACTAAAATAGTCACTTGCAAACATAATAGAAGAGGAGATTTATGCATATTTAACACAATTAAGCAGATAAATTTTACAAGAATATTACATTTCATGATGCTAAATAAATCTAGTGTATGGTCCTTGATTACTAAATGGGGTATGTACCAAAATATCTTACAAGTTATTCCAATATCCTCGTAAATAAAGTATTAAAAAATATAAAAATATAAATTTAACAAGACAAATGTTTTTGAGATAGGTCAAATGACATTTGTTTCATCTAGATAAAACCTTGTTTGGAAATTTGGTGAATTAAATAAATTCAGTAATCAACTATAAAATTAAATTAATAGTTTTTTACATGGTGAATATATATCAAAGTTGAGATGACTTTTATTTAAGCATTTTAATATAGCCAAATAAAAACTTTATCATGGTCATAGTATAGGACATTTGAAGTTACATAGTAACACAAACAAATAAAAGTAAACTTTTAATTATGGATAAATTACTTGGAGAAATTTTCATTCTAAGATACTAAGGACATCTAGTATAATATTATTGATCATTAATTTAGGCAAGATCAAAATATCATATAAAATATATTAAATTTTTGGATAATTAAATATTTAACATTATCAAAATAAATATTTAATTTGACAGATCTCATAAAGACTACAATAATATTTGTTTTGTCTATTTCACACCACATTTAAAATAACTATCAGTTATCAAAGTAAATAAGCATAAATGATAATAAACTTTTAGTTTATTATTAAGTAAACCATATTAAAGATTAAATATGATAAATTGAAGTAATTTAATATAAGCAAATAAAAGACATGTAAAGGCAGCATAGGAGGAGATTTAGAGTTACATTACAATATAAAAAAATTAATGCAAAAACAATTGAAAGAATGAGATAACTAAAAATCATCAAAGACAGCATTGTAACTCACTACAAATTATGAAAAAAAAGTAACTATGAGTAATAATATATTAGTATTTCAATAGTAGGAAACATATATTAGAGCTAAAAAAACGTAATTTGAAACAATGTTATACAACTAAAACAATGTGATGTAAATTTCCAATGAGAGTGGATTTAGAGAATGATATAACATAATGGCATCAAAAAGAAACTTTCGAAGAAGTGACAAATTCTATTGAAAATGTTCTTTCCAAGATACTTTGGAGATCATGTATAACATCCTACATCATCAAATTACATAAGAATCAAAATTTTTAGTAAAGCTTTCTAGAAATCTAAAAATATATTGGAAAAAATAAAATAAAAATTTAGTTTGATATAGGTCATCGAACAATATTTATTTTATCCTCAAATGATAATATTTTGAGTTACCACAAATCATCAAATTAAATAAGCATAAATAGCAAAAAATTATTACTTTAATATAGAAAGCTATTAATGCTAAAATGAAGTAAATTCAAAAATTATAACATAACAACAAAAATGTAATGGCCATTTGGGAGTAGAGTTAGAGTTATAAAGGAATATAAATAATTCAAAGGAAAAAAATTCAAGAAATTAGATATGTTGTACTTAGAAGTTGCACTACTTGGTACTAAGGACATTGGGCATAACATTCTTGATCGAACCTCACGTTAAATTACCTCACATTACCAATGCAAATAAGCATAAATTGTTATCAAACATTATTTTACTTTTAAGTAAAAAAATATAAAAGGTTAATATAAATGGAAGTAATGTAATAAACCAAATCAAGATAGGGTAAAGATCACACAAAAAGGAGAATTAAATTGAAGTAGTAATATAACAAATTCAGAGTAAAAATTTTTAAGAACTAAAACAAATTATGTGGGAAAGTTGAAATATCATATAAAATAAAAAGATCAAGTGAAATATCCTCAATCATCAAATTAACTATGTGTCAAAATCCACAATGAAGAATGCCAAATCATATAAAATAAAAAATTAAAAATATAAAAGAATAAATACATTAATGAACCTAACATATTAAAACAAGTTCTATGGCTTCTATTACATATTAATCAGACATTGTTTGGAATTCAAAAGAAATGCTCCTATGAATATGCTTAAAAAATAATAAATAATAATAATAATAACAAAAAAGTATGTTTATGTGAAGGACACAGAAAGATAAATTCAACCAATGTATTTCAATAAATTCTATGCATGTTGTGGGCCGCAAATAGAAAAATTAAAATAACATAGCAATATGACAAACTAATGTAAAATATTTATAGAAGTCAAATGAGTTAAATTGAACTAAAATGTTGAATACGTAAAGATTATTAAATAAAATATAACAACATCGATTATAAAATAAGGTATGAAAAAAAATCCCTCATAAAGTATGCAAATCCCTAAAAAACTTTTTATGAATATATAAAAATTAATATTCAATTCATTGTAATTCAATGATAAAACTATAATGGTGTTTGTTTCATCTCGATAAAAACTCATTTAGAATTATAGTAAATTCCTAAACTAAATAATTTTAAAGTTGAAAAAATTATTGTTTTAATTTTGAACGAATATAATAGAAAGGTGAATGAAGAAAAGTTGGTGTATTGTAGTATAAATAGAACAATGTGATGTTAAGGTAACATGAGAAGAAAATTTTTTTTGTAATATTTTCACCAAATCAAAGTGAAAGAATTGAAGAAACAAGATAAATCATATGGGACGATTAATTCCAAATTATTAAAAAGATCAACTATAATATCCAAGATCCTCAAATAAGTTATGTTTCAAAATATCTTATAAAACATAATAAAACCCAAAAATATGTGATATTTAAAAATGGAAAAACAAATAGTTAATTACATTGACATTTCTGAGATGATTGTGATGACATTTTTTAAATATATCTCATTAAAAATTACTACAAATTACTATTTTAAATAATCATAAATACTAATAAAATATAATTATAAAATTTTGGTAAAAATTCTTTGAAGTTGAAATAAGAGAAACTAAAGCAACATAAAATGGGATCTAAAGCATAGTAGAAAGAAGATTCAGCATTACATAGTTATATAACCAAATGAAAGCAAAAATTTGGAGAAATGAAAAATGTTTTATAACTATTATTTTTGAAGGATCCATGACATTTAAGAGATAGATAGTAATATCGATGATCATCAAATTAGGTACAAATAAAAAATGTTTCATATCGCTTGTAAAAACCATAAAACTTAAAATATTAAAATTATAAAATTTGAAAATTTATTTGGTGAAGCGGTTATGTGAGTCAAACAACATTTCTTTTCACTGTATTGGACCTCATTTCAAATTGCTATGAATTACCAAAATGAATATGAATAAAGATTAAAAATTATTGTAATATTTAATAAATATAATAATTAAATCTTAAATAAATTAAATTGTATTATTATAATATAAATCAATTAAAGTAATGTGTAAGGGGAGTAGGACTTAAAGATATGAAGGAGCTCGAGTGTTTCATTCTTGACCATCAAAAAAGAGATGAAGCATAATGTCCCATAAAATATGATAAAATATAAAATATATTATGAAATAAGCATAAATAATGATAAATTTTTCATTTATATTAATTAAATATTTATGAAAGTGAAAACAAGAGAAATTAGATTAAAGTATTTTAACCAAATCAAAGTGATGTAAATGTTACAAGTGAGAAGATTTAGAATTTCATAAAAATTTAACTAAATGAAATAAAAAAATTAAAAGAAATGAGATAAATTATTTATAGAAATAGTTTTAAATGACATTAATGAGATCGACTATAACATCTTTGATCATCAAATCAAGTACAAATCAAAATTCCCATAAAGCATGCAAAAATCTTTAAAATTATTAAAAATTATAAAGTTGAATAATTAATTAGATAGAGTTTGCTTAGAGGATTCCAATGACATTGGTATTGTCTTCATCAAAAAAAAATTCAATTACTATGAAGTACCTGATAAAGTAAACAAAAATTGAAATAAATTATTATTTCAAAATGAAATAGATATATATTGAGGCCTAATTAAGTATATTTGTTGTAAAGTAACCTAACTAATTAAAAATTATGTAAAGCATACATTAGAGTAGATTTATATTTATATAGAAAAATAAGCAATTCAAAGTGAAAAACATGAAATAATAAAACTTTTATAAGGATGTTGCATTTCGTGATACTAAGAGGATCAAGTGTAACATGCTCAACCATTATATATGGAACAAATCAAACTATCTTGTAATCCATACCAAAATCTTACCAAATTATGTTTTTATAAAAAAATATAAAAATGAATATTTAATTAAATAAAGCACATCGAGGCAAGGCCAGTGATGTTTGTTACTTTTCCAACTGTTGTCGTTTGGAATTACTATAAATTATTAAATTAAATAAGTAAAAGTAATAACAAATTATGATTTCTATATTATGACAACATATATATATTAAAGCTAAAAAAAGATAAATTGAAGCATTTTAATATTACAAAATGAAACTAATCAAAACATCACATTAGAAGAGTATTGAAGCTTCTTAGTAAAACGACCAAGTCAACAAGAAAATTATGATCAAAGTTGTTACACTCGATCTCTTGAGCATATTGGAATGCAACGTTTCAATAAAATTTATCACTTTTCTTCTAAATGGGTTCTTTGATTTGGTTGTATTATACCTTTACATTACATCAATTTATCTTAATTCAACTATATTATTTACTTAATGTAAATATAATAATTTATAATGTTTTAAATTTATCTTCTTTTGTAAATAATAGTAGTTCTAAATGTGAAATGATTAAGGAAAAGTAAATATTATTAAGCTTATATAAATATTCTCCATAAAATTAAATTTTATTTTTAAAAACTTTATAAATATTTTATTTTTTGATGTTTTGAAATTGTTTATGAGAACTTTGGATTCTTACATGATATGACAATCAAAGCTACTACACATGATGTACTCATTATCATGGATTGCAACTTCTTAAACAATTTATCTTATTTTTTTACAATTTCCCCTTTGATTTAGTTTTATTACTTTGTAAATCTAAATCTCTCCTATTCTAACCTCTTCATTGCCTTTATTTGGGTATGTTAGATTACCATAATTTGTCTCATTTAAAATTTAATATATGTGTATTTAATATTAAAATAATAATTTATTATGATTTATGGTAATTCAATTTGGTAATTTGGTGTAATTCCAAATGAGATTTGATCAACACAAAACAAACATCATTAGAGGCATGTAGATATGCTTTATCAAATTGAATATTCATTTTATAACTATAGATATTTTATTTTATATGAATTTTTCCTACCTTATGAAATATTTTGTTTCATACATGATTTGAGGAATAGAGATGTTAAAACACATTCTCCTTCTTATCTTGGATAGTAACTTCTCAACATAATTTATCAAATATCTTCAAAAACTTTTGCTTTAATTTAATTATAATGCTAAGAAACTCTAATTATCTTATGTTGTCACTTTTACATCTCTCTGATTTGGCTATATTTCACTACTTAATTTACCTTATTTCAACTTTTATAAATATTTTTGTAATAACAAAACACTAATTTACTATTATTAATTCTCATTTAATTTAGTAATTTATAATATTTAAAAATGAGATCTCACAAAGCCTAATAATCATTGTTAAACCCACCTCAATGAGCTTTATCCAAGAAAATATTTTTTATTTTTATTAATTTATTTCTAGTATTTTTATATTTTTAATGAGTCCTTTTCATTTGTACTTGATTTGACATTCGAGATTATTATACTAAATCTTTTTTATATCTTATAATGAAAATTTCATGTACAATTTATCTCAATTTTAAAAATTTTTGAACTTTGATTTTTTTTAATTACTTTGTAAATCTAAATTATTGTTATTATGGCTTTTGAATTACTTCAATTTGGCTATATTTATTTAATTTTGTTATTTGTAATAATTACAATGAATGTCTGATCAAAACAAAACAAAAGTCCTTAGACGTATCTTGACATGCATTATCAAATTAAATGTTGATTTTTTTAATTTTTTTATGTTTTTGATTTGTTTTAAAAAATTATTGTCATTTATACATGATTTAATGGTAGAAGATGTTACACATGACTTCCTATGTATCTTGAAATAAAATTTTCTTACACCATTTTTCACATTTCTTCAAATATATCTCTTTGTCTATTTTGGCCTCAATTTCTATCATTTGGCTTTATTACATTATTTAGACAACATTAAAATTGAAATTTACCATTATTTATTACTTTTTTATTTTTTAATTAAAAATAATTGTATAACATTTCTAATTGTAATACTACAAACTTTAGCGCATCTTAATAATCTCTATAGAAATCACTTTTATTTTGTATCTCATTTTAGCTTTAATAATTATATTATTTATTGTTAACATAATAATTTATTATTATTTATGCTTATTTATTTTTATAGTTCATGAAAATTCTATCTGACACCAACTGAAGACGAATCAAGTATCAGTTAGATTCACTTTGAGAAGCACTATAAACTTTAAAAATAATTTTTATGTTTAAAAATTAATTTTTTCTATGATTTTGACGTGTTTCATTAGACAATTTGATTCATACATGATTTGATAATTGATGACTTTACACTCACTTGTCTTATTATCTTAGAATGCAGCATCCAAAATAATTTAACATATTTTTCTTAAAACATTTCACATTTATTTGGAAAAATTACATAGTTTAAATTTCTCTCACCTCTAACATTAAACTATACTTACATAATATAGAATTACTAATTTTGTAATGTTAATTGATAGTAATTTCCAATGTAGTTTGATGATGACAAATTAAGAAGGACAAGACTTTCCCCAATGAGCTTTATTATGAAGGTATAATTCTTCTCCCATATAACCATTGCGCCACTTTAATTTTTTTTATGTTGACTTGCTTCAAGTTATCTCCTTTCAACTTTAGTATAATACTTCATTTAATATTAAGGATAATTATTTACTATTTTTTGCTTATTTATTTTGTTAATTAGTAAAACTTCCAAATGAGTTCCAATGAAGGCATAAAAAGTCATTGGCTTGCCTTAATGAGATCTATTAAATTAAAAATTCATCCTTGTGTTTCTAAATGTTTTATTTTCTATAGTTTTAGCATGTTTAATGAGAAATTTTAATTTTTACCTAATTTCACAAATAAGAATGTTAAATTTTATCTCCTAAGTATCTTAAAATATAACTTTCTCATACAATTTATCTTATTTCTTTGATTTTTATGCTTTAAATTTTTTATACTATGATAAAACTCTAAATCACCTATTATGATATCCTCATTTTCATAATATTAAAAAAACTATTGTTATTTATTGTTACTTACATTGGTAATTAATAACAATTCTAAATGAGGTCATACTGAGATGAGGAAATTATCATTGGACCCATCTTATCGAGCTTGGTAAAATTAAATATTCAATTATATATTTCTTAGTGCTTTTTTTCTAGGTGCTTGAGCTTGTTTTAGGTGTTATTTTGACTTGTAACTAAATTAATAATCTTGGATGTTACACATGATCTTCTTAGTATTTTGGAGTTAAACTTACCTATATCATTTATCATTTTTTTCAAATTTTTTGCTTTAGATTTTTAGCTTGCCCTAAAACTCGAGTTCTCCTCAATGAGACCTTTAAATGACCTTAGTTTACCTTTAATTGATTGATTAATTTTATTTAATTTCACCCTTAAAAAAATTATTTAATATTTAAATAGAAATTTATTTATTTTTATGCTTATTTACTTTTGTAATTTACAAAATTTCAAATGTGTTCT
Organism: Vanilla planifolia; assembly: GCA_023846275.1. Classification (NCBI taxonomy): domain Eukaryota; kingdom Viridiplantae; phylum Streptophyta; class Magnoliopsida; order Asparagales; family Orchidaceae; genus Vanilla; species Vanilla planifolia. Next base: position 193,798 of record JAIUJO010000431.1, read on the forward strand.
AATATATTAGAAAAAACATAGTTGGACTTAACTGAAGGAGTTCTTTCAAATGAAGTAATCATTTTTATAATTTAAAAATTTCATCTAAAGATTAACATAAATGAAGTAGCATTTTGATTTGCACCTAATTTATCAATTAATGATGTTACAATATTTCTCCTTAATATATTGGAATATAACTTTCCTATACAATTTATCTATTTTCTCCAAATATTTCATGTTGAGTTGGTTAAATTACTATGTTACTTTAATTCTTTTCCTATGTGACATTTAAATTACATGATATGGTAAAATTATGTTCCTTCAAATTATATTTTTCTAGTTTTAATAAATATTTTTGTAACGTTAAAATTATATTTAATGAGTTTTTTTCCTTTTTAATTTAATAATCTAATAAATTCTAAATAAGGTATGATTGAGATGTATCAAATGTTGTAAAACTAGTCTCAACGAGCTTAATGCAATTAAATGTTGATATTTTTATTTTCAAATGTTTCATTTTCTAGAATTTTGGCATGATTTATATGGTATTTTGACTCATTTTTTTTTATTTTGTGGATATTACAATGAAACATATTAGTATCTACAAATGTAGCTTTGTCATATAATTTATCTCATTTATTTAAATTCTTCACTTTGATTTCGTACGTTATTATGGATATGAAATTCTTCTCCCTACGACTATTACATCGCATTGATTTGGTCATATTGTAGTTGTTTAATTTATGAATTTTTAGGAAATTTTATAATTTTCTTAAAATTAAAATAATATATTATTATTATTATTATTTATGCTTAGGCTTATTCGAGATAAAAGAAATATAGTTGTAGTTGTTTCAGTGACCATATTTTAATTAAATTAATATATTCATTGTTTTAAATTTTTTATTTTCTTTATTTAATGATGAGGATATTACACTTCTCCACTTTAGTATCTTGTCATACAACTTTCTTGCATGATTTATTGCATTTGTTAAAATTTTTCATTTAGATTTCCATAAGCTACTATGAAATTCTAATTCTCCATTCCTGTTTCCTTTACGTCGCATATATTGGCTATATTATGTTGCTTCAATTTATCTAATATCATCAGTGGCTGTTTCATATCAAATGAAAAATAATTTACTATAATTTAGTTTTATTAAGTTTGTTAATTTTATGTAATTCCAAATGAGATACAATTGAGATGAAACAACATTGATGGATTCATCTTGATGAACTCCATCTAATTAAATCTTAATTTTTATGCTATTAATTTTTTTATTGTCATTTGTTTTGGCTTGTTTCACTTGCCATTTGGACTAGTAAATGATTTAATAATCAAGGATTTTATGATCGATCCCCTTAATATTTTAGAATGCTACTTTTTCATAAAATCTTTTACTTTTTTCAATTTTTTACTTTTATTTTGTTATATTATATCTAACTCTTAATCTATTCTCATTGGTGCTTTATATTGTTTTTATTTGGTTCAATTTATGTCATTTTTACTCTAGCATATATTTGTTTCTTTTCAAAATAAATATATCTTATTACTTATGCTTACTTACTTTTGTGACTAGTAGTGTTCTAAACAAGATTTGATCAAGTTAAACTATTATATTTGTGTGAATTATTTCTTATAATGTTGAAGTTTATGATATACCCTAAATAACAAGTCTAGTCTTGTCTCCAATAGTTACTTCATTTTCATATTGTTTATTTTTCAATACTTATTTAGCTCTAGTATGCTATTAATCAATAAGCATGAGAATTGAATCTTATACAAAATTTTTAAAGTTTTTTCTAACTATTGATTCATGACATCAACTTACACACTTGAGAGTATCTTCATCAAATATAGTTTCTATGAAAAATATTAGTGTACTATAGAAACTCATGTTCAAACTCCTTCATTAGCATGCCATCTATTTGATTCCTATAGATATTGATACTAACAATCTCCAAGTACTTGTTGATGGGCTTCTTTTAGATATTCCATGAAGTCTAGTTTATTTTTCTTCATTTTTTCAATAGAAGGTACATAAATAACTCCATCAAATCATTCAATCTTTTTTATTAATTATTTTTGTGATTCACTCATCAAACATAGCATGTATGTTATTACCTATCTAATGTACAAATTAAAGTATCAAAATTTTTTGTTATCTCTTCTCTATCAAAATAAAATTACAAATGTAATTCTAAAAAATCATATCAATTAAAAATTTTATTAAATTTTAAAATTCAAGAAAATTAACTCCAAGCATGTAAACTTTATTATTTTCAGTTATACAGTCTTACATGCAATCGTAAGTGAAGGATATAAACTGTTCTCATATTTTCCACTCCTTATAATAATCATATAGATATCTACTTTAAAAATTTTTGCAACTAAAATTATTTTTATCTTTTTAATCCTCTAATCAATTCAACGAAGTTTATGATGGTTATATTTTTATTCTTATAAAATTTAACTCCACTAAATTTAAAAAACACAATATGAATCACAAATCCAAGTTTCTTTTCACCTAAACATATGCACCTTGAGTACAAGATAAATTATCTCTAAACGTCCACTCACTCAAAGGTCATTTAAATTTGATGTCCTGCATAACCTAGTTTTTCTTTCCCATCTTTTTATATTGAATCCTTAAGCCAACTTTTATTTAACTATGAGCTCATAGGTTTAACTTTTTAATAATAAATAATATGTCATTCAATCAAATTTCATCAAAAAATGTCAAGGAAAAAATATGATAATGACTTTCATGTCATATTTGAATTCATCATGTGACAACTATATGCTCCAACTAACGAGTTCTACATGATTAATATTTATCAATAATGAGCTAGGACCTCAAATATTTTGTTAACGACCTACACAAACTAAGAAAGCATGGCTTTTCTTCATAGGCATTAAAATTTGAGATACACCTACAAAACTATCTAAGCATTAAATTTAAGAACCCAAAACATCTTAGGCTGAATTGTGGTAAAGTGTGCATGTTATGCTTTTGTAAAGGAATTTCTAGAAGTTGTTTATGATAGAATCCAATCATATCAATTATGCTTTAGATTTATTGATTCCTTAATTCAATAATGAAGTGTAAGATATCCAAATTTAGAACAATAATTGCATACAATATCAGATTTTGCATGGTAATTAAATGTATGAAAAGGAGAAATAATTGACGTATTGAATACATCAATATATGATTTTTTTCAATCTATAATTGTCATGAACAGATAAATTATTTTTTGTCACATCGTTGAAAAGTAATGCATTTTGAAACACTTATCAATCGAACAAAAAATTACTCATTTTCACAAGAATGAATGAAGTGCCACCTGAAGGTCAATGTGAATGTTACAACTATATACATGAGAAAAAAGCTATTATAGTTTGATTTTAGATAATATATTTCATTTCCAAATGATTTAAAATTTTCCAATGTTTCTTTAAGAAAAGAATTTTCTTTGCTTAACTTATCATTCCCTAACTTTAAAGCATCATTTCATGTAATATATTTGAAAATTTTAATTTCACATTCTTCATTTGAAACTTTCAAACATGAAATATTAAAAATATAAGAATGAACTTGATTAGTTAAAAAAATATTTTCCTCTTTAAGTCCATCATATTTTTCAAGCAATTCAACTATTATAGATTCATGTTTTGCACAAACTTTCTTAACATCATCATACATGTTAATTAATATTTTATGCTTAAAAGCAAATTTAAAAAGGATTTTTGTATTTTAGCACTGGATTCAAAGGTAAACTCATGGCTAGAATAAGAAATACCTGATATAAGTTTACCATAATGATTCATCACTAAATTGAGTTTCTAGGTTTTTCACTTCTCCTTCTCTTCTTTCTTCATTTGGTTCATCTACTTCTTATCATCACTAGTATCTTCAAATTTTATCTACCATTCAACCTATCTAATCCTTACATAAACACAAAGAAGTTGTAACCATACGCACTCTCACACCAATTTCTCGAGGCAATGTTTCGAATAAGTAATTCATTCCTTTACCATCTAATTGAGTTAACATTACTGACTTAGTACCCTATCTTTTGGAAGTACAAAAGAAAACAATTTCACCCTTAAATTATAGAAGGTGACTAGATGAAAATTCCTCATGAAAAGCTTCGCAAATATCAACTATTAATGGTCAAATTGAAATAAATAAGGAAATTAATAAACATAGCTATTTTGGCAAGCATAAAAAAATGATAATATATAAATTAGAAATTAATGTGCATCAAAAATAAAATATTAATTAAATTTTAAAAAATAAATAAAGCACACGTGATGGATCACGTAGGTGATTTAACCCACATTTTAGAAGGAACTCACTCTGAAACTAACTCAAGTGAAAATGAGTGTACGAATCCTGTAAGATGATGATAAATTGTGGGTTTTAAAATATTTTTAATCATCTTAGAGTTCAATTATTTTTTAAATATTCTTTGCAAAAATAATTTTATGTTTAAAAAACATTAATTTATAAAAATATTAATTTAAAAATTTTATGATTAAGAAAAATACATAAAAAAATAAAATGCTACATAGAATGTGTAAGTGATTTCATTCATACAAAAACCTACATCTACACTTAACTGAGATTGAAAAAAATCTCCACTAGGAAAATAGTTAAAACATAAGATGTTTTCTTATGGTTCACTTCCAACATATTACTTTTTGTAGGATCAAATACATCGTTGGCTTTTATGAGCTCAACACTAACTCAATTTTTTACGTCATCAAACAAGACATAGCCTTTTGCAAACGTCAGGTAGCCCCACCAAAAAAATATAACAGAAATAAACTTTCTTAAAAAAGAATACAAATTTCCAAATTTTTGTTGATAAATATAATAAGGAACAAAGTGAAATTAAAATAATAAAATAATTAAGCATAGCTGGAAAAATTAAAAATTTAAACTAATCGTAAGATATAAGTGCTGCAATAAGAAATTTGAGCCATTAGAATATGGTACGACACTTCATTATTATTTCAAAATGTTGTTAACAATTATTAATCACTTCATCTTAGATGGTTAGGTATTTACAAAAAATTTTGATTATAACCATTACAAAGTAGAAGAAAAGCTTTTCTAAAAGCTATTAATAGAAAACCTAAAAACCTTTTTCAAATGTTTCAATAATTCTTTTGAAATCCTTAGCAAAATGACACGAGTAATGATTTATGAAGTAGTGATTTGGTGTGGTGAATAAAAGCAGCATTATCTTCATAGAGGCATTCTTGTCTGTCTGATAAAATAGGTTTAAAAGCAAATTAGTTATGGATTGTTGGATGAAGTCAAATAAGATCATGATCTTTCAATTATTCAACAACAAAATAAAAATGATTGCATCCCGAGAATTCAAAATGGATAAATTAGAGCTGTATGATTCAAGAAAAAATATTTGATAAGGGTTGCCATAACATGAAGTCGGACAAGGTGAGAAACTCATATTTTTAGCATGTAGTAATCACTTCATAAAGGATGAAACTTTTACAATCCATTTGAAGGTCAGATGGTGACAAATCCCACAAGCTTTGCATGTGGAATGTTGGATATGATCACCGCAACGAGATTGTAGAAATGAACAATCGGACAATACTCCTTGTTTTGGAAGTAGATGGGCACGAAGGATTAGTCCCACATTTTAGTATATGCAAACATTTTACACTTTACAAGTGTTCACATGAGTGTTATATTCAAGCCTAATTAGGGTTGGTTTCCACCTTATGTGCCTATGATTTCATCACGTACTTCACTCATATGATTAATGGGCCTCACCTAAAAAAGGTTCCAATCTCTAGCTCCTAAGCTCACAAATGCCCTTTTAGGCTTGCTCAGCTCGAGAGCTTTGCAATTGTGCAAAGCTTAAGATGTTTGTTAAATTTTTTTTAGTTACGAAAACAATAACAACTTAATTTTTTTATTAATTATTGTTTGATAGTCAACTTATTATAAAATTTTTCAAATAAAGATGAGTAGGATTTAATGAAGAAAAGAATTATTAAAAAAACTATAATCATATGTTTCTTAAACCAATGGTTTAAGTAGGATTTTATCCCAAAAAAGAATGAAAAAAATTGAAACCTATAAATTTTCTAAATCATTAACATCTTTAAATAATTAGATCCTTGAGATGAATGGAGTTGTCATTTTAATCAACAATATAAAATTCAATTTCATAATAAAAATAAAATATTTTAAATTTTTTTTTGCATGCTTTCAATCTTTGAAGTTTTTGGAACACTCTATTGTACTTTGAAGACTACAAGCTCACCATCTTCAAGGTTTGCTCTTTATATTTAAATCTCTTTCTTTCTAAACAAGCTCATTATGATAAAATACTAAACATTTGAAGCTTGACTCACCAAACACAAAAGTGACCCAACAATTTTAATGATCGATTATTTACACTCGACCTCTGTAGTACCTTGAAATGAAACTTTTGTATACCATTTATCTCACATCTTCTGAATTATCATTTTGATTTGGTTATGCTGGTGTGTAAATTTGAATCTCCTCTCAAATGACCTTTACATCACTTAAATTTTGTTGTATTACATTCTTTTAATTTATCACTTGTATCCTTTAATATATACTTATTTAATATTGAAAAATTAATTTTTTCTTTTTCAGTTTGTTAATTAATAGTAATTCTAAATGTGATCTGATTAAGTCATAAAAAAAATTCGTCTAACTCTAGTTGATGACCCCTATCTAATTAAATATTTATTTCTAAAATTTTTAACATTTCTTTCATGTCTTTTGGCATGATTTAAAATTATTTCCATTGAAACCCAAATTGATGATCGAAAGTGTTACACACGATCTCTTTCGTAGATTAGCATGTCATTTTCTTATGTAATTTATCTCATTTCTTTAAATTTATTATTTTATTTGGCAATATTCCAATAATAATCTAATTTTATACCATGTCATCTTTATATCACTTTGGTTTAGTTAAATTATATTGCTTAAATTTATCTCACTTAAACATTATTATATGTTAAATTAATATTAGAATAATGATATTTTTTATGTACCAAATAATTATAATTCAAATAGAGGTCTAACTAAGATGAAATAAATATTGTTTGACCATCTTGAAGATAACACATCATTTAAATTTTTTTCTATATTTTTTAATATTTTTTCCAAAGTTATTGAGTACTTTTGGTGACCATTGATTTGTATCTTTTTAAGAAATGGGATATAATACCGTTCATGTTCTTTATATATTTGAAAGTAACTTTGTTGTACAGTTTCTCTTATTTCTTGAAATGTTTACTTTGATTTCTTTGTTGTACAATGAAACCCTGATTGTCGTCTCATGTAAAAGCAATATTACTTTGATTTTTTTATTTTACTTTCCTTCAATTTATCTCATTCAAGTTTTATTATATTGTTACTTAATATTAACAAAATAACTTACTATTATTTAAGCTTATTTATGTTGATAATTTATAGTAATTCCAAAGGTGGTCTAATCTTGATGAAAAAGATGTCACTTTACATGACTAGTTGAGCTTTATCAAACAAAATTTTCTTTTTTTATATATTTTGGAATTTTTTTAAGTTCAATTTGTGACTTTTTTTATGACTATGTTACATACTATCTCCTAAGTACAATTATAATGTAACTTTCTTATATAATTTATCATATTTCTTCAAATGTTTCTCATTGAATTTTTTGTATTATAATTTACATGACTAAACTTTGGTAAGATGCTATAATTCAAAAAAATATCTTATCAAGATAAAATAATGGTCATTGCATAGGTTTCAATTATTTTTAAAATTGAACAATCAAATTGAAAACTTTTAATCTTTTATCTTCGATTGCTTTGGCATGCTTTATGACACATTTTAATTCATACTCAATTAGGTGATAAAAAAATGTTGCACTTAATCTCTTTAGTATCTGTTAATGTAAGTTTCTAGTTCTCATTTCATGTGTGCTTTACATCACTTAGATTTTGTTATATTATAATAATGAAATTTATCTTTTTTTTCGTTTTAATATATATTTACTTAATTACATAATAATAATTTAATGATATTTATTCCTGATTAATTTAAAAATTTGTACTAATTCGAAACATGATCTGATCAAGATGAAACAATGTCAGTTGATTTCTCCATGTTTGCGCTTTGAAATGAAATATTTTTATTTATATTTTTAAAATTTAATTTTATATGATTTTTGCAAGCCTTACATGATATTTTGATTCATGCTTGATTTAATAATAAAAGAAATTACACATGATCTATTTAGTATAATGTAGCATAACTTTTCTATTTAACTTATCTTATTTTCTTAATTTTTTTAATTTATTTATATTTTTATGTAACAGTAAATCTTCTCTTGTATTACCTTTACAATGCTTTTGCCTTATTTTGTTACTTGGCTTTAATTTGTGTCAATTTAACTTTAATAAATATTTTTTTAATATATAAATAATAATTTATAATTTTAAAGTTTATTTATTTTTATTAATTCATAATATTTCAAATGTGGTCTAATCGACACAACACAAACATTATTGGGCTTATTTCTATGAGGTTTACCAAATTAAATAATCATTTATATATTTCATAAATTTTTTCTTTTCTATTACATTGGTATTATTTTCATGGCCATTTGTCTTTTACTCGATTTCATGATCAAGGTTTTTATTCTTGATTTTCATAGTATCTTTTAATTCTGGTATCTTAGACAATTTTTCTTATGTTGGAAAGTTTTTGCATTAATTTAGTATATTACAATCTAACAAAAATTCTCATCTTTTGTGACATTTAAATTTTATTCATTTATATCTTCTCAATTTCAATATTTGTTTACTAAATATAAAAATAAAAATTTTTTTACTCGCAAACTTTTGCATGTTAAAATTTGTGGCAATTTTGAAGGGGCACTGATTAAAATGAAATAAATGTCAGTAGACTCATAAGTGGTGAGCTTTTTTAATATAATAGTCATTTTGATATTATTTTTTAATACTTTATTTTCTGTTATTTTAGCAAGATTTATGAAACCTTTGCATTTATACCTTATTTGGTAATTAAGGATGATACACTCGACCTTCTTAATATCTTTGAAAGCAATTTCTTGGTATAATTTAACTCAATTTTTCTAATTTTTTCTTTTATATTGTTAGATTACTCTATAACTCAAAATAATTTTTTCTATGAACTTTACGTCAGTGTCATTTGCTTATAGTACACAACTTCAATTCATATCATTAACATAATAATTAATTATTATTTTATTTTCTTTCATATTTCATAGAAATTAGAATTGTTGTCCATTCAAGTTGAATCATAAATCATTACACGCATCTCAAAGATCTCAATACTATTAAATATTTAATTTTGAACTTTTACTTATCATATTTTCTATGGATATTCCATGATTTGTAAGACATTTTGATTCTTACGAGATTTGATGATCAAAGATTCTCCTTTTGCTTCCTTTAGTGCCATGGAGTTCAACTTTTCTACATAATTCTTCTCATTTGTTCATATTTTTCTAATCTATTTGGTTATGTTAATATGTTACTTTAAATCTCTTTCATTATAACCTTCACATCACTTTAATTTTCATATATTATATGGCCACAATTTACCTCATTTTAGCATTAATTTGTTATTATTTTTTCTTATTTACATAGTAATTCATAGAAATTCCAAATGATATTTAAGAGAGAGGAGAGACATGTCATTTGTCTACTCTCAACTCGCTCTATCCATGCAAATATTTATTTCTACATTTTGAAAACTTCTAGAATGTTGGAATACATCTTTCTTATAAATTTACCTCATTTATTGTAGTTCTTTTCTTTGACATTGTGTTATGGGTATGTAAATTAAAATCTCCTCTCATGTGACATTTCATAAATTCTTTTTTTATATTACTTTGCTTAGTTTATCTCATTTTAGCTTGAATATATATTAAGTTACTGTTAAAATATAATATTTTATTATTATACATATTGATTTTAGTAATTCATAGTATGCAATTCAAGGAATAATTGAGTTGAAACAAACATCATTGGATACATCCTATTGAGGTCCTTAAAATTAAGCATAACAATTTTTATAATTTTAAATTTTTTATGTTATATTTTTTTCCCTCAATATTTTTTCTGTCATTGAAATGTAACTTTCCTATACAATTTATCTCACGTTTTATATGTTTTAACTGTGATTTTTTTTGCATCATTATGTAATTCTAAATATACTCTTTATAACCTTCATATTGCTTTAATTTGCTATTAATATGTTAGTTCAATTTATCTCATTTCAATTTGAATTTACATTTACTTAAAATTAAAATGGTACTATTTTATTTCTTATATTTATTTAATTTGTTAATTAATAGTAATTACAAATGCAATCTAATCGATATGAAACAAGTGATATTCAACTCATAACTATGAGCTCTATCCCCTTAAATATAAATTTTTATCTTTTAAATATTTATTTTCTCTTTTTTCCATCCTTTACAAAATATTTTTGTTTGTAGCTTATTTGATGGTTGAGGATATTACACTCAACCACCTTAATATCTTGAAATACAAGTTTCTCGCACAATTTATCTTAGCTTTCATATTTTTTTATTCGTTATATTAATTTGTAACTCATACTTTCCATTAAAGAGACCTTTACGTTGCTTTAATTTTGTCATATTACAATTCCTCAAGCTATACCATTTCAATATTAGACATATATGCAGTAAATATTAAAATAAAAATTAATTATTATTTACTACAATTTAGTTTTGTAACTCTTGTAATTCTAAACAATCTAAATCTTTATATTTTTATTTTCTTTGGCTTTTGCATGCATTATGAGACATTTTGATTCTTAATTGACTTGACTTTCAAGGATGCTACTCTTAGGATCCTTGATAACTTGTAATGCATCTTCCTAGTATAATTTTTTTCATTTCTTCAAATTGTTTATTTTGGTTTTTTTATTACAATGAAACTTTAATTCTACTCTTGTGTGAACTTTACATCTCTTTTATTTGGTTATATTGCATTGCATAATTTTTTTTAATTTTAGCTTCTATATATTACTTAATATTAAAACAATAATTAGTTATTATTTTTTTATTAAATTTGATAATTCATAGTAGTTCTAAACTCAGTCTAATTGAGACAAAATAAACATCATTCAACATACCCCGATGTGCGCAATCAATAAAATATTTTTTTCATAAATTTGTATGTTTTATTTTCCATTAGTATAGCTTTCTTTATGATATAATCTAACTTGCATCATATTTGATAATGGAATTGACTACATTTAATACCATTACTATCTTATAATTCCACTTTCCCATGATAATTAACACATTTCTTCAAATGTTTAGCATTTATTTTGCTATATTACTTTGTAACAAGAAATCACCTTTCATGTGACATTCATAGTACTTTTATTGAAAAATATTATATTAATTTAATTTATCTCACATCGTTTTAATAAATATTTTCATTATATTAAATTTTATTTTATTGTTATTTATCATTATTTACTTTGATAATTCGTAATAATTCCCAAAAAGCAATATTAGGGTTAAAGTAAAGTTTATTATATTCATCTTTATTAGCTCTATCTAAGTTAATCTTCATTTTACAATTTTTTTAATATTTTATTTAAGGTTTTTTATTTATTTTATAAGATATTTTTGTTATGCCTGATTTAACAATTGAGGATGTCATGCTCCATCTTTTTAGTGTCATATAATGTAATTTTCTCACATTACTTATCTCATTTTGTTATATATTTTTTTAATTTTATTATATCCCTATGTTTGATATACTCTCATTTGACATTTATAATGCTTTGATTTCATAATACTACATACCTTAATTTATTTGATTTTGCAAATACTATATAGTTTCTAAATATTTTAATAAAATTTTGTTGTAAATTATGGTTATTTACTTTAGTAATGTGTAGTGATTAAAAATGAGGTTCAATTTAGCCAAAATAACCTATATTCAACTAATCCATATGAGTTTTACCTTATTAAATGTTCACTTTGAAATTTTTGGATATTTTATTTATTGTGCAATTGGTAAGCTTTATAAGACGTTTTTATTTGCACCTACTACACGATATCACTTTTGTATCTTGGAATATAACTTTCACATAAAACTTAGCTCATTTCTACCAACTTTTCACTCTAATTTTCTTACATTACTATGTCACCCAATATGTGTTCTTCAATTTTTTCCCTTTGATTTCAATATATTTCTGCAAATATCTTCTCTCATGTGACTTTTATATCGCTTTGATTTTTTTATACAACATTACTTCAATTTATATTATTTTACCTAAATATGCATTTACTTAATGTTAGTGTAATAATTTGCTATCACTTTTACTTAATCACTTATCTAAATTGCAATACTTGAAAAATTTTACATAATGATTTCATGCTTTACGAGATTTCTCCAATCGTACTTCATTTGGCAATCATAGATGCTTAGATTCACTCTCTTTAACAACTTGGAATGCTAATTTCTTAGTTAATGTATCTTATTCTTTCGATGTTTTTCTGTGATTTTTTTTGTTACTATATAGCTATAAATAAAATCTTGTGTGACCATTACATTATTTTTATTTGATTATATGAGAATGCATCACTTTATCAAATTTTAGTAATGATATATATATTTAATTAAAATTAAAGAATAATGTATTATTATTCTTGTCTATTTAAATTTATAATTTTAATAAATCAAAAGGACATTTAATTGACATGGAAAAAACATCATTGGACTCATCTCTATGACCTTAAACTATTTAAATACTAATTTCTATATTTTAAATATTTCATCTTTTTTATATCTAAATCTTTTTAAGGCATTTGATTTAGGAAAGAATTGATGATAAAGGAACTTATTGTCGTTCTAGTTAGTGTCTTGGAATGCAGCCTTCCCATTCAATTTAATATAACTTTACAAAAGTTTTGTTTTGACTTAATTATATTTTGATGTAACTGTAAATCTACTCTTATGTAAACTTCATATTACCTTAATTTTGTTATACTATATTACTTCAATTTATCTCTTTCTATTTTTAACAAATATCTATTTAATATTAACATAATAACATATTATTATCTATGCCCTTTTTTGTTTCGTAATTTGTAGTAACTCCAAATGGGGTCTCATGGTGACCAAATAGTGTACATGGACTCATCTCATTAAGCTTTATTAAATTTAAAATTTATTTTTATATTTTTAAATTTTTAAATTTCTAGAGTTTTAGCATGTTTTAGATGGCATTTTCATTCGCAGAAGATTTGATGTTAAATTATTTCGTACTTGATCACCTTAATATCATAGAAGTCAATGTTTCCAAACGTAATATCTCATATTTCTTAGTTTTTTATATTGCTATGCTGTTCTGTAATTCGAAATCTCATCCTTATGACCCTTACATTGCTTTGATTTTGTTATGCTACATTGCTTAAATTTATGTCATTTTAGCTTTAACATATATTTTCTTAACATTAAAATATAAAATTAGCATTGTTTAAACTTATTTGTATTGATGATTTTAAGTATCCCTTATTATGGTCTGATATGTTTCAAACAATTGACTTTCGACTCATCTTGATGAGTTCAATTAACTTTATGTATTTTTATATTTTTAAATGTTATAGCTTTTTATTTTTACATGTTTTATGAGATATTTTGATTTCAACCTAAGTTGATGACAAAAGAAATAAAGTCGACCACATTAGTGCCGCGATATGCCAGACTCTGTTGCATTGTTTCTCATTTTTTCTAATATTTTATTTTTGTTTAGTTATATTATTATGTAGACCTAAATCTCATATAATGTCACATTTACATCACTTTGATTTAGATATATTACATTTCTTCAATTTATATAATTGCAACATTAATATATGTCTAACTAATTTTAGAATAATATTTTTTATTATTTATGCTATTTGCTTTGGTAACTCATAGTAAATCTAGAAATGGTTTATTTGAGCTAAAACAAATATTGTTACACAACTCTCAAAGATCTCAATCAAATCAATTTTTCAATTTAAATTTTTTATGTGCTTTATTTTCTTTGGCTTTCGTACATTACAGTTGCTATCTACTATAAGTTTACATAACATTAAAATTCATCAATTCACATTACTCAATGATTCTACAAAAGCTCTTTAATTTCTTGTAAAGCCACTTTCCTATGTAATTTATCTTATTTCTTCAAATTTCTTTTTTTAATTTTGTTATATTACCTTATAACACTTTATCTCCCCATATATGATCTTTGTATTGCTTTAGTTTATTATATTACATTTCTCAAATTTATCTTATGTCAATTTTAATATAATTTTAATATAATTTATAAAAAATTAAAATTATAATAGTATATTATTATTTATTTTTATTTAGTATGGGATTTTGTAGTAATGCCAAATAAGGACTTTTCGAGACTATCCAAACATCATTAAACACTTCTTAATTAGCTCTATCTTATTAAATATTCAATTCTATATTTTTTTAAATATTTTTTTGATTATTTCGGAATTTTTATGGGATAGTTTGATTCACAACTTATTTAGAACCTTGGGATGGTGCACTTAGTTGCCTTAAAACATTGGAATATAATTTTCTCATGCAATTTATCTCATTTCTTTAAAATCTAATGTTTAAATTACTTATATCACTATATATCTCAACAACTCTTCTTGTGTTATATTTTCATCAGTTTGAATTTTAATATTATACTAATTTAATTTATTCATTTTAGCTTTGATATATATTTACAAAATGTTAAAATAATAAATTTTTACTATTTAAGCTTCTTTGCAATGTTGATTAAAATTAATTCCAAATGATGATCAATCGAGGTAAAACAAAGTTTGTTCTACTAATCTAGACGAGCACTACCTTTTTAAAAATTAAATTTAAACATTTTAAATATTTTTCTTTCCATCACTTTCTTAAGGTCTAAGAGACATTTCTTCAAATGTTTTACCCTAATTTGGTTATATTATGATATAGCCCTAAACCTTTTCTCTCATGGACTTAATATTGTTTTATTTTTCTATATTACATTACTTTGGCTCAGCTTATTTTTGTTTTCATTTATAATTATTTAATATTAAAAAATAATTTATTATTATTTTTCCTTATTTTCTTTACAAATTAAAATTCATTATAGGTGATGTTCAATTGAGGAAGCAACACTGGTCTCCATAATATCTTAAAATGAAACTTTGCCATATAATTTATATTATTTTATCAAAATATTTTCTTATATTTTTTTAAGTTACCACATAACTCTATACCTCAAATCTTTTGGCCTGCACATTTTGCTTCATTTGGTTAACTACCTTTCTTTAATTTTTCTTAATTTAGCTTTAATAAATATTTAGATAATATTAAAGTAATAATTTATAATTACTTATCTTTTTCAATTTGGTAATTCATAGTAATTCAAAATAAGTGTTGATAAAGAAAATACAAATGAAATTAGAGTCAAGTCAATGACATTTTTCTTTTTAAATATTCATTTATATATTTTGAAAATGTATATTTTCCCTAACTTTGATACACTTTACAAGATATTTTGATTTATATCTTATTTGATTATCAAGGATATTATATTTAATCTTTTCGGTATCTTGGAATGCAATTTTATAGTAGTTTTTAATTTAACTCATTTCAATTTTAAATAATATTTTTAAAAAATTTATCATTATTTTTGCTTATTTAGTTTTGGAATTTAATATAATTCTAAAGGATGTCTGACTAAAATGAAATAATGTTATCATAGTCATTTAGATGATTCAATCAGTGCTTTGCTTCTCTATATTATATTACTTCAATTTATCTCATTTCATCTTTAATATATGTTTACTTAACAATAAAATTTTAATTTTGTTGTTATTTCTTTTAATGACTTTGTTAATTTATGAAATTTAAAAATAATATCCCATCAATATGAAGTTGACATCTTTAGACACATCCTGAATAGTTGAATCAAACTACTATTCAACTTTATAATTTATAAATATTTATTTTCTAAGATTTTGCACTTGTATTGTGATTTTATACATTGGTTGAAGATCAAGGACATTACAATAAATCTGCTCAATATTTTAGAATTCAAGTTTCCCATAAAATGTAAGTAATTTCTTCATTGTTTTTGCATTAATTTTATTATATTGCTATGTAACTCTAATTTCAATCTCATGTCTCTTCGATATTGTTTTTTATATTATATTATTTGAATTTATCTCATTTAAGATTTAATATGCATTTGGTTAATATTAAAATAATAACTTATTATTATTTATGCTTATCTATTTCATGAATTCATGGTAATTAAAAATATGTTCCAATTGAAATGAAAGAAATTTCATTGTTCTCATCCCAATGAGTTTTATCATATTAATGTAATTGTTTTATTTAAAATATGTTATTTTCTTGGGTTTTGGCATGCTTTATGAGAAACTTTTACTTTTATCAGAATTAATGATTGACATTAGTACGCTCAACACTTTAAGACTTGAAATGAACATTCCCATGCAATTTATCTTGTTCATTTGAATTTTTCTCTTTAATTTTATTATATCATTACGTTACTCTAAATCACCTCTTTTATGACAATCATTTTTTAATGCTTATTCATTTTGGTAATTTGCAATAATCTTAAATGAGATCCATCTAAGATGATGTAAGGTTGTTGGATTTATGTCAAAGAGATTTTCAATAAAAGCATCATTTTTATAATTTAAAAATTTAATTTTTTAAGGATTAAAAAGGTTTATAGAAAGTTTAAGTTCATACCTCATTTGAGAATTGAGGATATTACATTGTATATTCTTGATATCTTTGACTGATACATTCTATTGTCATTAATCTCATTTTCTCAAAATTTTTACTATGATTTAGGAAAATTACAATGAAATGATATTTCTCCTCTCCTATGACTTTTACATCTCTTTCATTTGGTTATATTAAGTTGCATTAATTTATCTCATTCTAGATTTTATATAAACTTAATTAATGTCAAAAAAGAAGTTATTATTTTTATATCTCATTAATATGGAAATTTGTAATAACTAAACATTAGAATTGATTGAGATGAAATAAATATTATGAGACTCATTAAGATGAGCCCAATTAATTAAACTTAAATTGAGGTCTTGTTTTCTAACCAAGGATCTCACTTTCATTGTTATTGTTGAATACAACTATAACGTATAATTTATTTCATTTCTTCAAATACTTTGCTTTTATATGATTATATAATATTATAAATCAAAAGCTCCTCCTATGTTACAATTTTATACTTTGATTTTGTTGTATTTTATTAATTTAATTTATTACATTTTAACTACAACTTTTGTTAATTTATATCAAAAAATAAAATTGTTGTTATTTATGTTTAATCTTTTTCATTTAACATTAATTTCATAGGAGATTCAATCATGATGAAACAAATGTCTTTGGACTCAACTCAACAAGCTCTTTGTAGTTAAGTATCTTTTTTCATAATTTTTACTATTTTATTTTCTAGAGTTTGTACACCTTTATGAAGTATTATGATTCACACCAAATTTGATGATCGAGGTTAACACACTCAATCTCCTCAATTTCTTGGAATCATTAACATAAAACTCATCAAATTTTTTTAATTTCTTTTACATTCTTTTTATTATATTACTTAAAAATCCTAGCTCTCCTGTGGTGCATCATTTGCCACGTTTTCATGATGTTATATTACATTGCTTAACTTTATCTCATTTTTTCCTTAATATATGTTTAATTGTTATTGAAGTAATATTTTTTTATTTTTTATATTTAGTTATTTTTGTACTAAGTAACAATTTCAAATGAGTTTTAATGTTAATCGAACAAACTTTCTTGGACTCATTTTAATATGCTCTATGAAACTAGAAGTTAATTTTTTATTTTTAAACATTTTATTATCTAATTTTTTTGCATGTTTTGAGTCATTTTAATTCATAATTAATTAATGATTGAGGATGCTACACTTGACCTGTTTAGTATCTTAGAATGTAACTTTGATGTATAATTTATCTGTGTTCTTTGAATCTTTATCTTTGAATCTGTTATATTGGCATGTAACTCAAAATTTTCCCTCATGTGACATTTCCAACACATTCATTAAGTTATCGGATGTTTATTTATTTTATTTCATTTTATTTTTAAGATATATTTAATTAATATTAGCATAATAAAATATTCTTATTTATTATAAATTACTTAGTTGATTCATGATAAATCCATGAAATGAGTCATTAAGATGAAACAAATGTTATTTGACTCGTCTCACTGAGCTCTGTCTAATTAGTTATTCCTTTTTGGTATATTTTGAAATTTTTTATTTTTTAAGATTTTATCACACTTTATGAGTTATTTCAATTTGTACTAGTTTGATATTCATAGATATTACCCCCCATCTCCTCACTATCATGGAATGCATTATTGTTGTATAATTCATGTCATTTTTTTAATTTTTTAAATTTTTTTTCTTTTATTTAGCTATATTGCTATGTAACATTGAGTCTTCTCTGTTGTGACCTTCATATCACTTTGATCATCATTGTACTCATCTCGATTAGTTTTGTCTCGTTAAGAAATCATCTTTAATAAACTTAAACATATTATTTTTTTAGTTTTTGTAATATTTTGTAAGAAATTTCAAATTGTACCAAACTTCATCATTGAGGATATTGTAATGATCTACTAATTATCTTGGAATGCAACTCTACAATACTAATTGTCTCATTTCCTCATATGTGTTTAATTTGGTTACATTACTATAAAACTCTAATTCCACTCCACTATGACTTTCACATAATTATTGTCTAGTTATATTAAATTGGGTACATTTATCATACTTTTGTGTTAATATATATTTATTTAAAATTAAAAATAATAAATTTTGATTTTTTTGCTTAATTACTTTATGAAATGTGGTAATTCTTTATAAGGTTTTATTAAGAGAAAACTTGTTTCAAATAGCTCCATCACATTAAACATTTTTTATATCTCGAAATATTATAGTTTTGAGGGTTTAGGTATATTTTTTGAGTCCTTTTGTTTCAAAATTAACTTGATGATTAATGTTTTACACTTAATCTCTGTTTCTTTCAAAACATTTTTCTATGATAATGTTTTCAATTTTTTTAATGTTTTTTATTTTGTTATATAACGTTAACTTAATTTTTTTAATTCCAACTATAATATGTTTTTAGTATAAAAGTAATTTTGTTTATTTTTTATTGCTTATGTTTAATTTCTTTGTTTAATTTTGATAATTCTTATAGTGATTAATTTTTTAATATTTTTAAATATTTTTTACAATACTTTGGCATAGTTTACGAAACATTTTAATTTGTAACTAATTTTATGATTCAAGATGTTATGCTCAATAACCTTAGTATCTTTGAATGTATCTTTCCCTAGTAATAAATATAGTTTCTTAATATCTTTTGCTTTGATTTTTTTATAATGCAAATGTCATTAGAAAATACAAGATGAGTAATCATTTGGGAGATAGAGCCAAGCCAAATCCTAATTTAGGCTTCTTGTCTTACATGGTAGTTAATAAGCTAAGAGAGATACTCAGACAAAAAGATAAAAAGGCATGATACAAATAGACACCCCTGTCGAAGTCCCATCATAGCTTCAATTGAATGAGGATAGACACCATTAAACATGATCCCAAATCTTCATGTAGTGATACAATCCTCAACCTAATCACACCAAAGATTTGAGAACTACAAATTCTTTAACTTTTGAAATATAAATTTTTAATTGTCCTAATCATAAGCCTTATCAATGTCCAACATTCGTGCCACAAAACCCTCTTGTTTTGATTTAGGTATATTATATTGCTCAAATTTATCTTACTTTAGCCCTATTATTTAGTTAAATAATAAATAAATAACATCTAATATTGTTTAAATATTATTAACTTTTGTAAACAAAAGTACTTTCAAATATCATCCAATCGGATGAATTAAAACATGTCGAACTCCTCACGATGAGCTCTTTTGAATGAAATATTTCTTTTATATTTTCCAAAATTTCATTTTATTTCTAAGGTTTTTACATGGTTTATAAAATATTTTGTTTCCAACCAGATTTGATGATTAAGGATTTTATACTCAAGCTCATTTTCTTGGAAAGCAACATTTTCAATCTAATTGTCTAAATTATTCAATT
Organism: Vanilla planifolia; assembly: GCA_023846275.1. Classification (NCBI taxonomy): domain Eukaryota; kingdom Viridiplantae; phylum Streptophyta; class Magnoliopsida; order Asparagales; family Orchidaceae; genus Vanilla; species Vanilla planifolia. The sequence goes on from JAIUJO010000431.1 coordinate 214,058, forward strand.
TTTTTTATTTCATTATATAACTAGGCACTTTATATTCTCAGGTGGACCTAACCTAGCTCTTATTTGAATATAATACATTGTTTTAGTTTTACTCATTTTAAGTTTAATATATATTAAACTTATGCTAAAAATATTATTATTTATGCATTTTTATTATGTAATCATATTAGTTTAAGCTGTGTTAGAACGAGATGAAACTAACTTTACTAAACTCACCTTGATAAGCTTTATCAAATTAAATATTAATTTTTATGTTTTTTAATTTTTTTATTGTTTTTTCATATTTTACAAAGTTTTTTCATTTGTATCTATTTTAATGAATAAGGATTTTACCTTTGATCTTTGTAGTTTCTTGGAATGGAACATCCCTATAAATTTAGTCATATTTATTAAAACTTTTTCTTTACTTTTGGTTTTATTACTATATGACTCCAATTCACCTCTATTGTGATCCTTACACTGCTTCTATTTGCTATATTTCATTATTTCAATTTATCTCATTTTATCTTTAATATATATTTAATTAATATTTGAATAATCTTTCATTATAATATTTGTTTATTATGATTGATAATTAATTTGATGATAGAGAATGCTACACTCAACCGACCTAGTATCATGGAATGTAATTTTCCCTTATAATATATATCATTTCTTCAAATTTTTTAATTTCATTAGGTTATTTTACTATGAAACTCTAATTCTTTTATCATGTGCTCTTCAGAATACTTCGAATTAGATATATTATATCAGAATAATTTGTTTCATTTGAGCTTTGTTATATTTTTATTCAAACTAAAAAACAAGAAATTTATTATTATTTGTGCTTATTTTTTTCGTTAATTCATAGTAATTCCAAATGAGATGTGCTAGAGAGAAAATGTCATTGGAAGCAACTTATTGAGCTCTATCTAATTTAATATTATTTTTTAAAATTTTAAAATTTTTTATTTTATTGAGTTTTGGCATACTTTATAAGAAATGTTTTTTGTACTTGATTTAATGATCGATGATGGTATGTTCAATGTTCTTATTATGTTGGAATGCAACTTTCCTATACAACTTATCACTTATCTTGATATGTTTCATTTATATTTGGTTATGTTAATGAGGTGCCCTTAATCTCTTCTTATGTGAACTTTGCATTACATTAATTTGGTTGCATTATATTGCATCAATTAAGTCATTTTAACTTAAATATATATATAACTTAATAATAAAATTTTTGTTTGTCATGATTTTGATTTTTTACTTTTGTAATTAATCAAAAATCAAAATGATGTTTAATGGATACAAAGCAAGCATTGTTAGAGTTTTCTTGAAGAGACCTATCAAATTAACTATTCCTTTCATATTTTTTAATATTGTGTTTTCTATAGTTTATATGCTTCAAAAAAAATTTTGAATGCACATGATTTGATGGTCGATGACGTTACACTATTTTGTCATTGTTATCTTAGAATGTCACTTTTGAATATATTTCTTTTTTTCATTTTTACAAATTTTTTGCTCTGATTTAGCAAAATTACTAAATAGAACTAAATCTCTTACCACATGATCTTTACATCATTTGGCTATATTACGTTGCTTTAGTTTATACAAATTCAATTTTAAAGTGTATCGACTTAATATTACATTAGTAATTTATTGTTATTACTTTTACTTACATTAGTAATTCTTTGAAACTATAAACATCCTATCAAGATGAAACTTGCATCATTTACTTGTAGATGAGTTGTTTCTCATTAATTAGTCATTTTCTATTTTTTTAATATTTTATTTTTAAAGATTTTGTCATATGTTTGAGAAATTTTGATTCGTACCTAATTTGATAGTCAAGAAGGTTATGCTTAATATCCTTAGAATCTTGGAATGCTAATTTTTCATAAAATTTATCTCATTTCTTAAATTTTTTAACTTTTATTTTGTTAAATTACTACGTTACCTTAATCTTATCTCTCGTGACCTTTACATATTTTTATTTTGCCATATTATATCAACTAAGTTTATACCATATGAGCTTTAATATATATTCACTTAATTTTACAAAACTAATTTATTATTATTTATTGTTACTTACTTTAGTAAATTTGTTTAATTCCAATCGAGGCTCGATCAAGATGAAATAAATGTCGCTAGAGTTTTCCAAACAAATTATATCCAAATAACAATTAATTTTTGCATATTTAAGAATTTTTTTCTAGTGCTTTGGTACACGTTAAGATTCATTCCTAATTTGACAATCAAGGATATCACACTCATTCTACTTATTAAAATCAAATGCAATTTTATCATTGAATTTATAGCTTCTCTTCAAGCTTTTTGCTTTTGCTTAGTAGTATTACCATATAACTTTAGTTCTCTTCCAATGTAATCCCTACCTAGCTTTGATTTGGTTAATTACATCACTTTAATTTATCTTATTTCAACCTTAATATACAGTTACTTAAAAAATATTAAAATCATAATATGTTATTATTCAATCTTATTTGCTTTTGTGATTCAAAGTAATTCCAAATGTGGTGAAATCAAGAATACATAAACATCATTGGACACATCTCGATGAGTTTTAGTTAGTGTTTCAAGGCTTTTTGAATGCTTTACAAGGCATTTTAATGTAACTTTCTTGTGTAATTTATCTATTTTTTAAAGATTTTTTTCTTTGATTTTTGATATTGCTATGTAACTCAAATTCTCCCCTTATATGAGTTATATGAATCTGATATTAACAAACATTAACTAAAATTAGAGTAATAATATGCAAAAAAATGGTTCAACTAATCTTTTTGAGCTCAATCCACATAAAAATTAATTTTTATATAATTAAAAATGCTAGTTTCAATTTTGTTTGTTACACATTATAGATATTTTGATTCAAATATGTTTTGAAGATTAAGGACATTGAACTCTATCTTTTAGTGTCATGGAATGTGTCTTTCCTTTATAATTTGTGTCATTCCTTCAATCTCTTTATCGTGATTTGGTTACATTTCTATGAAACTATAAACCTCCTGTAATATGACCTTTATATTGCTTTTGTTCTATTATATTACATTGCTTCATTTTACGTCATTTTAGCTTTAATATATGCTTACTTAATATTAAAATAATAATTTTTTATTATTTTCCCACATTTTTTAAATTTATGTTAATTACTAAATAAGTTTGATCAAAATGAAACAACCATAATTCGACTCCTCTATATGAGGTCAATCCAATTCAATATTCATATTTTTTAAATATTTTATTTTCTAAGATTTTAGAACTCTTTATAATGAATTTTTTGATTCATACCTTATTTGATGATCATGGATGTTCCCCTTGATCTCCTTAATATCTTAGAAAGTTACTTTTTCATGCAATTTATGTCATTTTTTAAAAGTATCATTTTTATTTGTTTATAGAGTTATGTAACTTTAATTTTACTCTGGTATAACATTTTGAACCATTTGATTTACTTGTAATACACTAATAACTTATATCATTTTAATTTTAATTCATACAAACTTACTATTGAAATAATGATATATTATTATTTATAATTGTTTCTTTTCATAATTTCGATTAATTCCAAATAATCTAATAGAGCTGAATAAGTCATTTCACTAATCATAACAAGCTCTACCTAATTAAATATTTAATTTAATATTTTAAGTATGTTATTTTTTAAAGTATTTCGTGACTTTCTTAGACATTTTAATAAATATAGAATTGACCTTTGAAGATATTATGCTTAATTTACTTGTAATCGTCGCATGCAACTTTCTTGCATAATTTATGACTTTTAATCAAATTTTTTCTTTAATTTTGTTGTAATTCTATTATAGATTAGCCTCTATTATGACTTTCATATTACTTTGATTTGTTTTATTACATACCTTCATTTTATATAAAATCAACTATGATTTGTGTTTACTTAGTATTAACTAAAAATTTAATATTATTTATTCTTGTTTACATTAATTAATAATAGTTATTCTAGAAAAGGTTTAGTTATGATACAACCAAAATCATTATACTCACCTTAATAAAGTCCATCCTATCTAATATTCATTTTTATATATTTCAAATATTTACTTTCCTTATCTTTTATAAGGATGCTTGTTTCCTACATTAGTTTAATTAATTAGGATATTTTACTATATAACTTTGTTCATATTTGCATTTCATTGATTTGGTTATATTATATACAACAACTAATGTAATTTTAGCTCTAATATCTATTTAATTTAAATTCAGGAAAAAAAATTTTACATTTATTTAGTTTTGTAGTTTGTTGTAAATCTAAATGAGTCCTGATCGATGTGAAACACATGTAATTCAAGTGAGGTAGATGAGCTCCATCAAATTAAATATTCAGTTCTTATAATTTTAAATTTTTTATTTTCTAGGATATTAACACACTTTATGACATGTTTCAATTCAAACCTAATTCATTGATTAAAGATGTTATGCTTAATCACCTTAGTATCTTAGAATGTTGTTATCCCATAAATTTATCAGATTTGCTTGAATTTTTCCCTTTAATATGGTTTTCTTTCTTTAAACTATCACATCTTAGTTTTAATGTATTTGTTATAAGTATTGAAATAATCTTTTAAATTATTTATGCTTATTTACTTATGAAATTTGCTATAATTTTAAATGAGTAATAATTGAGATGAAATAAATATTGTTGCTCTCATCACGATAGGATCAATCAAACAAAATACATATTTCCATTATTTTTTTATTTTATGTAATTTGTACACATTTTCAAGGAAATTTTTGTTAGAACCTGATTTGACAATCATAGATGTTGCACTTAATATGCTTAGTTTGTTATAATGAATGTATCTTATTTAATTTATCTAATTTCATAAACATTTTAGCATCTATATGGTTACGCTCTTATGAAACTGTAAATCTCCTCTTTTTTGACATTGTTAATACTTTATTGTTATTTATGAATATTCATTTTGGCAATTACTAGTAATTCCAAACTAAGGTTGATTGAAAAAACATCATTTCACTCATCTCTATAAGATTTATCAAATTGAATGTTCATTTTTTTACCTTTACATTTTTTCTATTCATATTTTATCATGTTCTATGAGACATTTCAATTTACACATTTCACTATCAAGGATTTTATACTTTATCTCCTTAGTATCTTTCAATGCAAATTTATCATGCAATTTTTCTCATTTCATCAAATATTTTACTTTTATTTGGTCATATTTATTTGAAAACATTATTCTACACTCATGTGATGTTTATGACCCAATCATTTGATTATATTATATTACTTTAATCTATCTTACTTCAATGTTTAACATATATTTTTTAACATCAAATAATTAATTATTTATTATTTAATATTATTTATCTAATACATTAATGGTAATTCCAAACAAGTTTCAAAGTAGATAAAACAAATATAGTCGACTAATCTTGACAACTTCTTTCACTAAATTTTTAACGACTATATTTTTAAATATTGTTTTCTTGCTTTTGGCATAATTTATGAGACATTTCAATTGCAATCTAATTTAATGATGAAGAATGTAGCACTCGTTCTTCTTAGTATCTTGGAATATAACTTTCTTAAGCAATTTATCCCATTTCTAAAATTTTTTCCATTTTAATTTTTTATACTATGATGTAACTTGAATTCTCCTCTTATTGTTTATAACTATTTGGTTCGGTTATATTGCTTTAATTTAATTTAACTCTTTCTAAATTTAACATTTATTTACTTAACTTTTACAATTTTTTTATAATTTATAGTTATTTAGTTTAATAATTCATAATAAATCATCAGAAGGTTTGATTGAGATTAAATATTCTCATTAGGCTTATCTAGATGAGCCTTATCCTATTCACTTTTTTTTTAAATATTTTATTTTTATGTCTTTTGGCATAATGAAATATATTTATTTATAAATAATTTGACTTTCAAAATAATAACTATTTTTTGTTTAGATTTATTTAAGATGATAAATTTTACTAATTCAAAATAATGCTTAATGTATATGAAACAAATGCCTTATAACTCTTCTTAATGAATTTTATCCAAATAAATATTCAATTCTACATTTTTAAATATTTTATTTGTATGGTCTTAATAATCTATATGAGATGCCTTTCTTTTATCTTATTTCATAGTCATTGATGTTACTCTTGATTTTCTTAGTATTTTAGATTATAAATTTATAACATTTCTTTAAAGTTTTTGTATTTCTTTGGGCATTTTATCATTAAACTCTAAACATAGTGCGACATTTAAATAATTTCAATTTGGTTATATTACATTGCTTTAGCTTATTTTTTTAAACTTGAAAAGATATTTAATTGATATTAAAGTAACAATTTAATTTTATATATGTTTATATACTTCCAAAATTTATAGTGATTCATAAAAAGGTATGATTAGAGACAAAAAAAACTCATCATTAGGTAGTTCTCAATGAGCATTATCAAATTTAAAATTTATTTATATTATTTTAAATAATTTTTCTATGATTTTTTCATACTTTGTGAGTCATTTCAATTTGTGACTCATCTGACATTTGATGATGATATGCTCAATGTCTTTGGTATCTTGGAATACAATAATTTTATGCTATCCATCCCATGTCTTCAAGTTTATACTTATGATTTTGTTATATTACCATGCAATAACAAATTAGTTCTCGTATAACCGTTAAGTGTTTTTTTATCTTACATTGCTTCAATTTATCTCATCCTAACTTTAAAATATATTTTCTTATTTTTAAAAAAGTTTTTTTATTATTCTAACTTATTTACATTATAAATCATAGCTAAAAACAATGAGGTGCAATTAAGATAAAACAAACATTGTAGGACTCATTCTAACCCACTCAACAAAATTAAATATATATTTTTATATTCTAAAATATTTTAGTATGAAAGGTCTTTAACATGTTTGCTCTGTATTTTGATTAGTATTTTTTTTTAAAAATGAGGATATTATATAAAATTTCTTTGGTGTCTGTGATTGCACCTTTCTTTTTTTATTTACCTAATTTTACAAATTGGGTTTTATTGATTTATTTATATTAGTATAGAACTCTAATTATATTCTTTACATACCTTTATATTCCATTGATTTGATTATATTATAATTTCTAAATTTATTTTATTTTAGTTTTATATTAAATTCCCTTAGGAAAAAATAATTTTATATTATTTATAGTTATTTTTTTGTCATTAATAATAATTATAGATGAGGTTCGATCGACATGAAACAAAAATTGTTGGAGTTGTCTTAACGTGATTCATACAATTCTTATTTATTTTCATATTTTTAAAGATTTTACTTTGTAATTTTTATCATACTTTACGAACCAGTTTGATTGGTGCCTAATTTCAATATTAAATATAGTACGTTGAATCCCCTAAGTATCTCTTACATTACCACTTCCTTACACAATTTATGTTTTTTTTTCAAATGATATTTTTTTCATGTCCACCAAGCCTTGTTAAAATTTCTAGGAATTACCAAATTAAAATTAAATAAATTATAATAAATTATTAATTTAATATAAAATAATTAAACATTAAAGTTGAAGTAAGAAAAATGAAAGTTGTGTTATACAACCAAATCAAAGCAATATAAAGTTTAGAAGGGAGGTGATTTAATTGTACATAATATTATAAAAAAACAAAATAGAAAAATATGAAGAAATAAGATAGATTTCAAGGAAAATATGCATTCTAAGATAGTAAGGGGATCAAGTGTAGTATCGCTAATAATCAAATTTTATAAGAATCAAATTTCTTGCGAATGATGCCAAAGCCATCGAAAATAAAATAAGTAAAAAATTTCACATTGACTATATAATAGAGTAGAGTTTGTTAAGATGAGTGAATGACATTCACCTCATCTTGATCAAAAGTAGTTTAGAGTTATAAAAATTTACCAAAGTTAATGGTCATAAATAACAATTCATTTTCGTTTTAGTGTTATGTAAAAATATATATTTATGCTCAAATGTCAAAAATTTAAATAATATAATATAACTAAAATAAACTAATGAAATGGTTAAATGAGAGGACATTTAGAGTTCCATGACAATATTAAAAAGTTAAAGAAAAAAGTTTGAAGATATAAAATAAATAGTGAGGGAAAGTTCACCAATGAGATCCAGTTCAAAATCCTCAATCATCAAATATGGTATGAATTAAAAAGTCTCATAAAAAATAAAATTAAAAAGTTGTATATTTAATTAAATAGAGCTCATTGAAACATGTCGAATGATGTTTATTTTTTTAGATCTAAACTTATTTGGAATTTCCATGAACAACTAATGTTAAATATTTATAGCAATAATAGATAAATATTTTAATATTAAATAAATATATATTAATAATTAAAATAGACAAATTATGATATGAAATAAAGAAATTCTATGTTACTTCCCCAATTATTAAAATTAGCATTAATTAAAATCTCTCATTAATTACGTTGACTCACCAGAAATTACATTACATAAAAATTTGAAAATGAAAAATTTAAATGATAATAGTCATCGAGTCGACTCCAATGATTATTGTTTTAACTTTACCCAGATTCATTTGAAATTATTGCATTTACCAGTCAAAATTAGAATAAATAATAACAAGTTATTTTTTTAATATTACATAAATCTTTATTAAACTTATAATAAGATAAATTCAAGTGAAGATATATGACCAGTACAAAGCAATGTAAATGCCATATGAGATGAGATTAAGAGTTATATATTAGTTAAACCAAATCAAAGCACAAAATTTTGAAAAATAAGACTAGTAATGTGAGAAAGTTGCATTACAAGACATTATGGAGATTAAATGTAGCATCTTCAACCATCAAATCAACTAGAGATTAAAATGTGTTATAGAAGGTGTCAAATCCCTACAAAATGAAAAATTTATATTAAAACTAAAATGACATCAATTGAAGTATTGCAATATAAGAAATATAATGAAATATAAAATCAATTTGAAGAAATGAGAAATTACATGAAAAATTTGAATTCTATGATACATAGAAGATCACATGTAGCATCATTATTCATCAACTCTAGCATGATATGAAATTTCTAAAAAGGTGATCCAAAATCCTAAAAATAAAAATTTTAGAAGATAAAAATTAATATTTAATTGAATTGCTCTTGTCAGGTCGAGTAGAGAGAGGTTGTGTTTTCATGGTCTTAACTCATTTGGAAATTCTACTAAATGCCAAAGAAAGTAAGAACACATTTTAATGAATTATTATTTTATCCTTAAAAGCTTTTTTGCTAATGCTAAATGAGTTAAAGTAAAGCATTGTAATGGACCAAATCAAAGATTTTAAAATGTCTCAAGGATGGTTATTTTAAGATACTATAATAATCCTTAATGAAAGCGAAAAATTATTAGAAATAAAATAAATTTTACTTGAAAATTGCATTTCGTGATACAAAGAAGATCAAGTGAAACATCCTTAATTATGAAATTAGACATGAACTAAAATGTCTCAAAAGAAAAGCCAAAAACATATAAAGTAAAATATTTAAAATATAGAAATCATTACTTAGTTGGACAGAGTTCATGGAGATGAGTTTAACAACTTATTTCTCCTTGACTGGAGTAATTTTCAAATTAATGCGAATTAATACAATTAAAAAATTGAAATCAAATAAATTAATTTTTTCAATATTTAGCAAAAATAATTTTTTTAAAAATGAGATAAATTGAAGAAATATAATTGAATCAATTAAAAAAGATGTAAAGACATTAATAGAGTAGATTTAGAGTAATTGAGTAATATAACGAAGCTAAAGCAAAGAATCATAAGAAATAAAGTAAATTGTATAGGAAAGTTACATTTCAAATTATGAAAGAGATAGATTGTAACATCCTTGAACATCAAATATTGTTCAAATTAAAATAAATTATAAATCTTGCAAAAGCTGTGAAAAATAAAATGTGTAAAAGCTTCACTTTTAGTATTTGATTGGATAGAAAAGTGTGTTCATTTGGTGAGAGGCCTTGAGAATACTCCAAAGATGCTTTTTTCCTTATGAATTCCTAATTTAGAATTATTACAATTTGCAAAAAAGTAAAAATTCACAAATGATAAGTTAATATATTAATTTTTATTTAACATATAATAAATTTTCAATAAAATAATTTGAAGTAATATAATATGACAAATTTGAAGCTATATAAAAATCGTCACATGTGTTGAGAATTCTAATTTTATAAGAGTATAACCAAATAAAAGAAAAAATTATAATAAATGAGAAAAATAATATAAAAGTTTCTACTACAAGTTACTAAGAAGATCGATTGTAGCATCCTCGACAGGCAATTCATATATGAATGGAAAGGTCTTATAAAGAGTCCTAAAATCCTTAACGAAGATATTTACAATCAAAGAAATCAATATTTATTCAAATAAAGCATTCCAAGAGAAGTGTCAATTGTTTTTTTCCATTTGATTAAACTGCATTTATGAATTACCAAATTAAATAAATAAATAAAATAATAAATTATTATTCTATTATTAAATATGAAAATTTCAAACAATGCAATATATTAAATTCAAAGCCATGTAAAGGTAAGAGGAGATGAGATTTGGAGTGAAATTTTCATGTAACCAACTCAAAGAAAAAAATTTAAAGAAATTAAATAAATATTATGCCAAAGTTGTCTTCCATGATACTATAGAGATCAAGCGTAATATTCTCAATTATAAAATCATTTGTGAAACCAAATATCTCATAAAACATGTAATAAGCTTAGAAAATAAAATAGTTTACATTATAAAAATAAAGTTTTAATTATATAAAACTCATCAAGATGAGTCTAGCAAAAACAACTTTCATCGTTTGGACTTCATTATGAATTACTTCAAATTATCAAACTAAAAAAGGATAGATAATATTAAATTATCATATTAATTTTAAATATATATATATATATATATATATATATATAAGAGCTCAATTTTGGAAAGTTGATGAATTGTAAAATAACCAAATCAAAGCAATGTATAAGAAAGTGTTTTAGTGTTGCATTGCTATATAACTAAATTAAAGCAAGGAATTTGATGTAATGATATAAATTCTACTAGAAAGTTGCATTACAAGGTCTGTGAAGATCGAGTGTAACATCCTTGACTGTTGAAGTTGGAATGAATTGAATTATGTCTTAAAAAAGCCAAATCCTTGGGAAATAAATTTAAAATATAAAAAAGAATGTTTAATTGTATAAAACTGATCATGACGAATTCAACAACATTAGTTTTGCCATTATTGAACTCTATTTTGAGTTATTTTGAAGAACTAAACTATACAATTCTAAATAATAATAAATTATTATTTGGATTGTAACTAAATATATATTAAGATTCTAGTGAGATAAATTAATGTTATATGGTATAACCAAGTGAAATTATTATAAAGGACATATATGAGAAGAGTTAAGAATTAAGCAAAAACTTTGAAAGAAATGATAAATTTTGTGGGAAAATTGTTTTATAAGATATTAACAAGATTGAGTGTAATGTACTCGATGGCCAAATGAATCACAAATCAAACTGTCTCATAAAGAGCGCTAGTGTAACATAAAGTAAAATATTTCAAAATATAAAAATGAATATTTGAATGGATTGTGTTAATAATGATGTGTCCAACAATGTTCACTTCAAATTGATCAAACCCCATTTAGAATTATAAGAAATTACTAATGTAAAAAATAAGCATAAATAAAACAAACTTATTTTAATTTTAACTAAATATATACTAAAGCATAAATGAGATAAATCAAAGAAACCTAGAAGATTCAAATAAATGAAATGAGCTTGAATATTTTTTAAAATATAAAAACAAAAATCTAATTAGATAAGGCTCAATGAAAAGTGTTGAATGACATTTTTTATTCCAATTGACCATCATTGGAGTTACTATAAAATACCAAAGTACATTAGTGTAAATATTAATAAATTACTATTTTAATACAAAGTACGTATAAATTAAAGCTAAAATAAGGTAAATTTAAGCAATATAGTGTAAACAAGATCATGGCAATTCAATCACCACATGAGAAAAGCTTTGGAGGTCCATAGTAATATAATAAACTCAAAATAAGATTTTTTAAAAAGACAAGATAAATTATATAAGAAGTTTGTATTCCATGAAAGGGAGGAGTTCACTTGTGACATACTCAATCATCAAATTGATTGAGAATTAAAAAAACCTACAACATGCCAAAGTAATCATAAAAAAAATTCAAAATATAGAAATGATTATTTAATTAAATCGAGCTTGTTGATGCAAGTTTGATGGCCTTCCCTTCATATTGATTGGACCTCATTTGGAAAAATATAAATTAAGAAAATATAATATAACAAAATCAAATGGATGTAAGTTACATGAGAGGAGACTTGGAGTTAGAAAGTGATTTGATCTAATAAAAGAAAACATTTTGATAAAATAAGATAAACAGTAAGGGGATGTTGCCTGTTAGGATATAAAGGAGATTGTGCGTAACACCCTAATCAACAAATTTTTTACAAATTTGACGTCTCCTAAAATCTTTAAAAAATAAAGAACAAACCATTTACATAGATGAAAAAATATAGTTCGATAGAGCACAATAAAATGAATCAAAAGTCATTTATCACATCTTGATTAGAATTCATTTTTAATTTCTATGATTATTTAAGAAAAAACCTTAAATAATTAAATTTTTTTAATGTTAATTAAATATTTAATAAAATTAAAATATAATAAATCAAAACAATGTAATATTATTATACAAATTAATGTAAAGGTTAGAAAAGATAAACTTTAGTGTTGGATAGTGATACAAATAAGAGTCAAAATAAAAAATCTTTATGTCAATTTATATAAAAAATAGCACTTCATTATATTAAAGAGATCATCAAATCAGGTATGAATAAAAATTTCTCATAAAATGTGACAAATTGATAGAGGAACAATATTAAAAAATATAGAAATGATTATTTAATAGGATAAAGGCCATCAAGTCAAGTGAACAATGTTTCTTTCATCTTAATGAGAAGTTAGTTAAACATACTAAGAATTAGCAACGTAAAAAACAATAATAGTTTTTATTGTTGTAGTATTAGTTAAAAATATATTGATGTTAAAATTCTCAAAATTAAAGCATTGTAACATAACAAAATCAAAGAGATGTAATCATCACAATAGAGGAAAATTAAATTTCATAATAAAAAACAAAATCAAGGTGAAGCATTTTAAAACATGAGATAAATTTTATTAAAAACTTTTATTCCAAGATACTAAGTAGAAAAGTGTACAATCTTTGATAGAAAATTTTTGTTTAAATGAAAATGTTTCATAAAGAATGCTAAAATAATAAAAAATAAAAAATTTTAAAGTGTAGAAATAAATATTTGGTTGGACATAGGTCATTGATGTGAGCCTAATGACGTTTGTTTCATCTCGATCAAGCTTAGTTACATTCAATAGAAACTATAAAATTAAAAAATTAAAAATAATAAAAAGTTAATAGTTAATAATTAGAAAATATGTTAAAGTTCAAATAAGGTAAATTTATTAGCTAAAATATATCAAAATTAAAGTAATTTAAAGGCCACACAAGAAAAGATTTAGAGTTACTAGCAAATTTTATAAAAAAGTTACTTTCTAAGAGACTTCAAAGATATAGAGTAATATCCACATTCCAAAAATCTAGTATGCATTAAAATGACTAATAAAACTACAAAAATTATAGAATGTAAAACATGAAAATTTTAAATTGAAAGTTTAATGGATGGAGCTCTTGGAGATGATTCCAATAATACTTGTTTCACAATAAGAAAACATTCATCTAATGTTAGCTAAATATATATTAGAACTTAAGTAAGCAAAGTTTGAATAATATAATATAACTAAATCAAAGTGATGAAAATATTTGGGAGTATATTTAGAGTATCAAGGTAATATAATGATATAAAAATTAAAAGATCAATAGATGTGATAAATCATATAAGAAAGTTGCATTCTATGACACTAAGAAAATTGAAAATAGAATTCTTGATCCATAAATCAAGAAAGAGTCAAAATGACCTATAAAACATGCAAGGTTTCACAAAATAAAATGATTAAAAATTGGAAATTGCATAATTAATTGGATAGAGCGCATGGAGAGATGTGTAATGATATTTTTTCATCTAGATGGGTACTCATTTTGAATTATATAAAAATATGAAAGTAATTAAGCTTTAATAATTATGAATTGTTTTGTAAATATTAAGTTACTTTATGCTATAATTGAGAAGAGAAAATCATAGCATTGTAACATAACTTAATAACTGACAAAAAGGTCACACAAGTGGAGACTTAGAGGTTCATAAAAACATAACAAAATTGTACAGAACTATTGAAAGAAATGAGATAAATTGTATAAGAAAGTTTCTTAACAAGGGACAAAGAGATCCAATGCAACATCCTTGATAGTCAAATGAGATACTGGCAAAAATATCTCTTATGACATGCAAAAATGAAAGAAAATAAAATATTTAAATTGTGGAATTCAATATTTGATTGGATACACCTTGTTGTCACAAATCAAATTATAATTGTTTTGTCTTAATCGTAACCCATTTGGAATTATTATGAAATACCCAAAAATATAACAAAATAATAATAAATAATTTTTTAAAACTAAGTAAATATATATTAAAGAAAAAATTATAAATTTATGCCATTTAATATATCCAACTCAAAACAATATAATTATTACTTAAGAGGGGAATGATAGTTATGTTATAAAAAAAGAAAATTAAAGAAAAATGTTGGAAGAAATCATAAAATTATTTAGGGAATGTTGAGTTCATATATCTTTCAATCATATATGAATCAAAATTTCTAATAAAAAATGCCAAAATAATAATAAATAAAATATTGAAAAATATCAAAAAGAATATTTAATTAAATAGACACCATCTAGATGAATTTAATAATATTTGTTACATTTCAATCTAATCTTAATTATAATTGATATAAATAACTAAATTAATTATCAAAATTATAACAAATTATTATTTTAATATTAACTAAAAATATATTAAAATTAAAATGAGAAAATCTTTCGAAATGTAATGAATCATTTTCAAAGATATGTAAAGGTCACATTGGTAAACATCTCAAGTTACATAGTAATCTAACAAATCAAACCAAAAAAATCAAATAAATGAGATCAATTGTACTTGATTACTGTAATTCGAGAAACTAAGGTCCAATATCACAACCTTGATCATTAAAGTAGATATGAATCAGAATGATTAGAATCAAAAAGATTCTGAAAAAATGCAAAACCCCACAAAGAAAAATGCATAAAATATAGAAATGAATATTTTATAGAACAAAACCTTAGAGAAAATACAACAACCTTTGTTTTGTCTCAATTAGATCTCCTTTGTAAATACTATGAATCATTAAAATAGACATAAAAAATAACTTATTTTCAAAAATTAAATAATTATATATTAAAGCTAAAAATGAGATTAAATGAAGTCATGTAATATAAGTAAATTCATGTGATGAAAGCATTAAAAGAGAGGAGATTTAGAGTTATATAATATTAAAACAAAATAAAAGAGAAAAAATTTAAGAAATAAGATAAATTGTTTAGGTATGTTCCATTTTAAGATATAACAAACATTAAGTATAACTTCTCGATCATCAAATATGACATGAATAAAATATCTCACAAATCCTGCCAAAGCCGTAGAAAATAAAATTTTTAAAAATATAGAAAAAAATATTTGATTGTTAAGAATTCATCAAGATGAGCCAAGAAACATTTGTTTCTTCTTGATCAAATATCAATTTGAAATACTTTTAATTAAAAATTAAAAAATTATAAATAATAATAAATAATTATTTTATATTATGTTGTTATAAATTAATTCTAAAATAAGATAAGTTAAAGAAATAGAATGTAACCAAATTAAAGAAAATTAATTTGAAGAGATATATTATATGAGAATGTTTTATTTCGATATATTAAGGACACTGATTATAACATTCTTGTTCACTAAATCAAGTTTTAGTTAAAATGCTTCATGAAGCATGCAAAATTTTTAGTAAATAATTTATTAAAAAAATTTAGAAAAGAATAACTTAATAAGATAGAACTAGTTGAGAAAAGTTGATGACATTTTTTTTGTCTGTATTACATCTCATTGAGAATTATTAGAAATTCCTACAATAAGTAAAAATAAATAATAGTAAATTATTTCTTTAATAATAAGCAAATAAATGTTAAACCTCAAATAAAAAAAATTGGATAACGTAATATAACCAAACAAAAAGGATGTAGCGGTCACATGATAACAGGTTATGATTTTTGTCGTAATATAACCAAATCAATAAAATTTGAAGTGAGATTAATTATGGAGGGAAGTAGAATTACATGTTACTATGGATATAAAACATAACATCATCCATTGCCAAATCAAGTATTAATAAAAATGTCTAATAAAGTGCATCAAGATTTGCCTTGTGATGTTTATTACATTTCGATTGGAACTTGTTTTGAATTACTACAAATTACAAAATTAACTAATCATAAATAATAATTCATTATAAATTTAATATTAAATAAATAAAGTATAAAGTTCAAATTAGACTGATTTAATAAAAGCAAATTAAAATAAAAATAAGGTAAAGGTCATACATTAGGATAATGAGTGATTCATTGCAATAAAAAAATAAAAAAACTATTTAAGAAACAAGAAATTGTACAAAAATGTTGCATTATAAGATAATAAAGAGATTTATTATTGCTTCTTGCATCATGAAATCAACCATGATTGTACTAGTCTTGTAAATTATGCTAAAACATTAGAATTTAAAATGTTTAAATATTTAAAAAATTATATTTAAATCCTTAAAGGACATTTAGATTAGGCCAATTTTTTTTATTTTGATCATACCTTATTTAGGATTACCACAACTTATTAAAGTAATGACTATAAATAATTGTGCATTGTTATTTTTAATATGAAGTAAATGTTATTAAGGTAAAATGACAATAATTGAGCTAATGTAATGTAAACAAATCAAAGTGGTATAAAGGGTAGATTAGAGAAGAATTAGAGTTTAATATTAATACAATAAAATTAAAATACAATTTTTAGAAAAGGGAAAAATTAAATTATAAAGTGCATCCCAAGTTGTTATATTGATGGAGTGAGCTATCCTTAATGGCCAAATAAGGTATGAATCAAAATTTCTCCTAATGCATAGAAAAATATAAGAAAAATTCTTTTGGGAATGAATATTTAATTACATAAATCTGATCATGATTTGTCGAATGATGTTTGTTTTATCTCGAACAGATCTTCATTGGAATTACTATGAATTATCAAAAACAATAATCATTAATAATAATAAAGTTTTTAATATTAAGTAAATATATTTGGAAAAAATATGATAAATTTAAGCAATGTAATATATCGAAATTAAAGCGATGTTAATGTTACACAAACATGACATATGATTACATAGTAATATAACCAAATGAAAGTAAAAAATTTAAAAAGTGGGATAAATTGTACAAGAAAATCACATTCAAAGAAACTAAGTATTTTGAATATAAATATTTTCCTATCAAGTTATGCACTAATTAAGATATCTTATGAAGTTTGCCCAAATTATAAAGAATAATATATTGAAAAATATAAAATATTAATTTGATAGAGCCTAGTAAGCAAACAATACAATGTTTTCTTTCTTTGATCAAACTTTGTTTAGAATGGCCATGAATTACAAAAAATGACTAAGCATAAACAATAGTAAATTATTTATCAAATTTGAAAAATTATAAATTAAAACAATGTAATATAAAAAATTCAAGATGATTTAAATGTTACATAGGAGAAAATGTTTTCTTTCATAGTAATAGAACCAAATCATAGAGAAACATTTGAAAAAATGTGAAAAAATGTAGAGAAAATTACATTCAAAGAAAGTAATGTGTTCGAGTGTGACATCGATGAATGTCAAGCTAAGTACAAATAATATGGTATAGTAAAGCATGCAAAAATCTTTTAAAATAGAATATTTAGAAATTTAAAATGAATAAGTATTGGATAAAACACGTTGAGTTGAGTCTAACGATGTTTATATTTCTCCTCAACAGAACCTCGATGGGATTTGATATGAATTATGGAACAAAATAATGATAAATAATAAAATATTACTATTTTATTATTAATTAAATATATATTAATCCAAAATTGATATATCTAATAACAATTCATTCTAACTAAACAGAACCATAATTATAAATTGCCAATCCATAATCCCTAATCTCATATCCTGATTTCCTAATCCTTAAATGCTTAATACCTAATCCCTCTCTCACTAATCCCTAATCCCTAATACCTAATCTCTAATCCCTAACCCCTCGCTCCTTAATCTAATATCTGTATTCCTTAATCCATAATAAATCTCCCTTAATCTTTAACTCCACATCCCTAACACTTAATCCCTAATCCCAAATCCATCTCTTCTTACTCTTCTTCTTCTTCTTCTTCTTCCTCTTCTTCTTCTTCTTCCTCTTCCTCTTCTTCTTCTTCTTTAATCTTTTCTTCTTCTACTTTACTTTCTTCTTCTTCTTCTTCCACCTTTTCTTCCTTATCTTCCACTTCTTCTTCTTCTTCTTTTTCTTCTTCTTCTTCTCCCTCTTCTACTTCTTATTCTTTGCCATCTTTTTCAATTATTATCTTCTTCTTCTTCTTCTTCTTCTTCTTCTTTTGCTTTAATTTGTTCTTTATCTTCTTCATCAACATCATCATCATCATCATCATCATCATCTTCTTCTTCTTCTTCTTCTTCTTCTTCTTCTTCTTCTTCTCCTTCTCATTTTTCTTCTCCTTCTTCTCTTTTTCTTTCTCTTTCTCCTTCTCCTTCAATTTCTAATTTTCCTTCTCCTACTCCTTCTCCATCTCATTCTCCTTCTCCATTTCTTTCTCCTTCTCTTTCTCATTCTCTTTTGCCTTCTGCTCCTCCTTCTTCTTCTTCTTAGTCTTCTCATTCTTCATCTTCTTCTTCCACTTTTATTTCTTCTTCTTCTACTTCTTCTTCTTCTTCTTCTTCTTCTTCTTCTTCTTCTTCTTCTTCTTCTTCTTCTTCTTTTTCTTCTTATTCTTATTCTTTTTCATCATCATCATCCTTGTCTTCTTCTTATTCTTCTTCTTCAACTTTTTCACCTTCTTCTTCTTCTTCTTCTTTCTCTCCTCCTCCTTAATCTTCTTCTTCTTCTTCTTCTTCTTTCTCCTTTTCTTCTACTTTTTCTTTTTCATCATCTTATTCTTCTGTTTCTTCTTGTTCTTCTTTCTCATTTTCTTCTTCCTCTTCTTCTTCCTTTTCTTTTTCATCTTCCTCTTCTTCTTCTCCTTCTCCTTCTTTGTCTTCTTCGACTTCTTCTTCCTCTTACTCTTTTTCTTCCTTTTCATCTTCTTCTTCTTCTTCTTCTCCTTCTTCTTCTACTATTTCTCCTTATTCTTCTTCTTCTTCCTCTTCTTCTTCTTCTTCTTTTCCTTCTCCTTCTTCATAATCCTTAATCCATATACTCTAATCCTTACTCCATATCCTTTCGCATCTAATCTTTTATCCCTAAATTTGCAGTCCGTAGTCCATCCTACTGTAATCACTAATCCTTAATCCCTATTCTCTAATCAATAGACCCTAATCCTTAATCCTTAACCCCTAATCCTGAATCCCTAATCCTTAATCGATCCTTAATCTGTAATCCCTAATCCTTTATCCTTAATTTCTAATCTAAAATCTCTTAACCCAAATCTCCAGTACTTAATCACTATCCCCTAATCCTTAATCTATAATTTATAATCCTAAATCCATTATGTCTAATCCCTAATCTTTAATTACTAATCCTTAAACACTAATCACCAATACCTTATCCCTAATTCTTAATCCTAATCTATAATCCATAATGTTTAATCTCTAATCAGTAATCGTTTATCCCTAATCTTTAATCCCTAACCCTTAATCCTTGAATCTTAATAAGAAATCCATAATCTTTATGCCCTTATCCTAGTCCAAATTACTTAATCTCTAATCCCTAATCCCTAATCCCTAATCTCTAACATATAATCTTAAATCATGAATCCCTGATCACTAATCTCCAGTCCTTAATCCTTAATCTCCAATTCATCCTTATTCCTTAATCCTAATCCTTAATCCTTAATCCCTAATCCTACTACTTATTCCTTAATCCTTAACCTTTAAGTTCTAATCCTTAATCAATAATTAATAATCCCTAATCCATAATCTTTAATCCTTAATCTTTAATCTCGAATCTATAATCCTTAATCCCTAACACCAAATCCCATATCTATCCCTCCTAAATCTTTAATCCCTAATTCTTAATCCCTAATTCTTAATCCCTAATCCATCACTTCTTCCTCTTTTTCTTCTTCTTCCTTTTATTCTTGGTCTTCTTCTTCTTATTCCTCCCTTTCCTCTTCTTCTACATCTTCAACATCTTACTCTTCTTCCTCTTCTACTTCTTCTTCTTCTTCTCCTTCTTCCACTTCTTCTTTTTTCTTCTTCTACTTCATCATCATCTTCCTCTTATTCTTCTTCTTCTTCTTATTCTTCTTCATCTTCTTCTTCTTCTTCCTATACTACTTCTTACTCCTATTCTTCTTTTTCTCCATTTTCACCTTTTCTTGTAATTCTTCTTCCTCTTCTTCTTCTTCTTCTTCTTTTTCACCTTCTTCTTCTTCTTATCCTCCTCCTCCTTATCTTTCACATTATCTTTCTACTTCTACTTCTCCTTCTTTTTCTCCTTCTTCATCTCCTTCTCCTTCTTGTTCTCCCTTTCCTTCTCCTTCTCCTTAATACCTAATCATTAATCTATCAATCTAATCTTAAATAACTAATCTCAAATTCCTAATCCTTAATAATTAATTCCTTTATTCTTAATCCCTAATTTCTAATAAATAGTCATTAATCTCTTCATATATAATCCCTAATCCCTATTCCTTTATCCTTTATACATAATCTCAAATCTCTATTACTTATTCCCTACTCCTTTTGCACTAATCCCTAATCCCTAAAACTTAATCCTTAATTTCTAACTCCAAAATCCTTAATCCCTCTCTCCTTAATCTTTAATCCATATTCCTTGATACCTAATCCCTAATCCTTCATTCTGTAATCCCTAATCCTTAATCCCTAACTATTAATCCATAATCCATCTCTTCTTGCTCTTCTTCTTCTACTTCTTTTTATTCTTCTTCTTTCTCATCTTGTTTTCTTCTTCTACTTCTTCTCCTTCTCCTTGTCCTTGTTCATCTTCTTCTTCATCTTTTATTTCTTCTTCTTCTTCTCCATCTTCTTCTTCTTCTTCTTCTTCTCTAGCTTCTTCTTGTTCTTCTCCTTCTTTTATTTCTACTACTTCTTCTTCTTCTTCCACTTTTTATTCTTCTTTTTCATTCTTTTCTCCTACTTCCACTTCTTCTTCCTCTTCTTCTTCTTCTTCTCCATCCTCCTCTTCTACTTTTTCTTGTTCTACTTCTATTAGGTCTTTTTCAACTTCCTCTTCTTCTTTTTCCACTTCTTCTTCTTCTACTTCTTCTTCTTCTTCTTCTAATTCTTTCTCTACCTCTTTCTCTTCTTCTACCTCTACTTATTTTTCATCATCCTCTTCATCTTCTTCTTCTTCTTCTTCTCTTTTTTCTTCTTCTTCTTTCTCCTCTTCCATTTCTTCTTCTTCTTCTTCCTCTTCTTCTTCTCCTTCTTCTTGTTGTTCTTCTTCTATTCCATTTTCTTCTTCTACTTCTTCTTCTACTTCTTCTTCTCCTCCTTCTTTATCTTTCTCTTCTTCTTCTTATTATTATTATTTTTATCTTCATCTTCCTCATTTTCTTGTACTTCTTCTTCTTCTTCTTCTTCTACTATCACAACTTCACCTACTTCTTTTTCTTTTTCCTACTTTTCTCCTTTTCCTTTTCCTCCTTCTTCTTCTTCTTCTTCCTCTTCTTCTTCTTCTTCTTCCACTTCTTGTTCTTCTTTTCTTCTTCTTCTTCTTCGTCTTCTTCCTCCTCTTCTCCTTCTTCTTCTTGTTCTTCTCCTCTCCTTCTTCTTCGTCTTCATCTTCTTCTCCTGATTCTTCTTCTTCTTCTTCTTCTTCTCCTTGTTGTTCTTCTTCTTCTTCTTCTTCTTCTAATTCTTCTTCTTCTTCGTCTTCTCCTTCTTTTTTTGTAACGCTTAATCCATGTTATCTAGTCCAAACTTTGTATCCCTCCTTACCTAGTCCCTAATCCATAATACCTAATTTATAATCTTTAGTCAATCACTCTGTAATCTCTAATCTCCAATCTTTAATCATTTATAAAAAATCTTTAATCTATAATCCCTAAACCTAAATCTCTAATCTCTAAACGATAATGCTTAATCCCTAATCCTTAATCTATAATCCATAATCCCTCATCCCTACTTTCTAATCCCTTATCTCTAATCCTTAATCCATAATCCATAATCTTCAAATCTCTAATCCCAAATCCCTAATATCTAATCCTTAATCCTAATCTTAATCGCCTAACCTCTATTCCATAGTCTCCAATCCCTAATCTCTAATCCTTAAACCTAATCTCTATATATAATCGATAATGCTCAACACTAAATCCCTATTAATTAATCCTTAATAATGAATCTGTTAATTCTTAATCACTAATTCCTAATCATTAATCTTTTTATTTCTAACACTTAATCCTTAATCCTTAATCCTTATTACTTATTCATTAATCCTTACTCAATCTGTAATCCATAATCCCTAATCTTTGATCCTTAATTGATAATCCTTAAACCTTAATCTTCAATCACAAATCCTTAATCCTATACACTAAATCCCAGATCCATTTCTCTTTAATCCCTAATATTTACTCCTTAATCTATCTCTTCTTTCTCTTTTCTTCTTCTTTCTCCTCTTCTTTTTCTTTCTTTTCTTCTTCTTCTCCTTCCTCTTCTTCTTCTTCTTCTTTTTCTTCTTTTATTGTTGTTGTTCTTCTTCTTCTTCCTCCTCTTCCTCTTCTTCCTCTTCCTCATCTTCTTCTTCTTCCTCACTTCCACATCTTACTCTTCTTCTTCTTCCTCACTTCCACATCTTACTCTTCTTCTTCTTCTTCTTCCTCTTCTTCTTCTACTTCATCATTTTCTTCTTCTTCCTCTTCCTCCTCTTCTTTTCTTCCTCTTCTTCATCATCATCATCTCCCTGTTCTACTTCTTTTTCTTCTTCTTCTTTTACCTCCTCCTTTTCTTCTTCCCCTTCTTCCTTTTCTCCATTTTCTTCTTTTCTTGTAATTCTTTATTCTCTTCTTCTTCTTCTACTACTTCTTCATCATAATCATCTTCTTCTACTTCTACTTCTTCTTCTTTCTCTTCTTTTAGTTCTTATTCTTCAACTTCTTCTTTGTCTTCTTCTTCTTCTTCTTCTTCTTCTACTTCTACTTCTTCGCACCATCTTTCAACTTCTCCTTCCCCTTTTCCTTCTCATTCACCTTATCCTTCTCCTTCTTAATCTCCTTTTTTTTTCCTTCTCTTTCTCACTCTCCATCTCCTTCTCCTTCTTCTACTTCTTCTTCTTCTACTACTACTTTTTCTTCTACTACTTTCTTCTTTGTTATTTTCTCTTTCTTCTTTCTTCTTTCATCTTTCTTCTTCCTTCTTCCTTCTTCCATAATCTTTCTTTCTTCATCTTTCTTCTTTCCTCTTTCTTCTTTCTTCTTTCTTTTTTCTTCTTTCTTCTTCCTCTTCTTCTACTTTTTTTCCTCTTCTTCCCCCTCGTCTTCTTCTTCTTCTTTTTTTGATCCCTAGTCCATGATCCATAATCCCAAATCACTAATCCTTGATCCCTAATTCCTCATATTTAATCATTAATCTTTAATCCTTAACCTTTCATCACTAATCTTTCAACATTAAACCCAATTTCTAACCCCTTATGTTAATCATAATCCCTTGATCTCTAAGAGTTAATCTCTAATTTCTAATACTTATTCCTTAATCCCAAATTCTTAAACAGTAATCTAGAATCAATAATCCCTATTCTATAATCTATAATCCATAATCCTAAATCCTTAATATTTAATAATTAACCACTCAATCCTTTATCTTTAATCCCTAATCCTTAATCATTAATCCCTTCATCCTTAATCCTTAATCCTTAAT
The DNA here is from genome assembly GCA_023846275.1 of Vanilla planifolia. Taxonomy (NCBI): domain Eukaryota; kingdom Viridiplantae; phylum Streptophyta; class Magnoliopsida; order Asparagales; family Orchidaceae; genus Vanilla; species Vanilla planifolia. The sequence continues at coordinate 238,279 of JAIUJO010000431.1, forward strand.
TCTTATCATTTATTCCTATATCCCTACTCTCTAATCTACTTTCCTTAATCCCAAAACCATAATTATAAATTGCCAATCCATAATCCCTAACCCCTTATCCCTAATCCCTAATATTTAATCCTTAATGCTCAATACATAATCCCTCTATCACTAATCTCTAATCCCTGATCCCTTGCTCCTTAATCAACTATTTGTATTCCCTAATCCATAATCACTCCCCTCTTAATCTTAAATCCCTATTCGCCAACCTCTAATCCCTAATTCCTAATCCATCCCTTCTTACTCTTCCTCTTCTTTTTTCTCTTCCTCTATCTTCTTCTTCTTCCTCTCCTTCTTCTTCTTTAATTTCTTTTCTTTTAGTTTATTTTCTTCTTCCTCTTCTTCCTTATCTTCCTCCTCTTCTTCTTCTTCTTGTTCTTATTCCACTTCTTCTTCCTCTTCTTCTTCTTCTTCTTCTTCTCCTTCTACTTCTCTTATTCCTCCTATTCCTCTTCTTCTTCCACTTCTTCTTCTTCATCTTTTGCTTCTATTTCTTCTTCATCTTCATCATCTTCTTCTTCTTCTCCTTCTACTTCTTCTACTTATTCTTCTTCTTCTTCTCCTTCTCCTTTTTCTTCTACTTCTCTTTTTTCTCTCCTCTTCTCATTCTAATTGTCCTTGTTTTTCTATTTCTACTTCACTTTCTCCTACTCCTCCATCTCGTTCTCCTTCTCCATTTCTTTCTCCTTCTCCTTCTCCATCTCTTTCTCCTTCTCTTTCTCCTTCTCCTTCTACTTATCCTCCTCCTCCTTCCCCTTCTCCTTCTCTTTCTTCTTGTTCTTCTCCTTCTTCATCTAATTCTTCTTACTCTTTTATTTCTTTTTTTTTCTTCTTTTTCTTCTCTTTTGTCTTGTTCTTCTCTTCTTCTTCTTCTTCTTCTTCTTCTTCTTCTGCTTCTTCTTCTTTTATTTCTTCTTCTACTTCTTCTTCTGCTTCTTCTTCTTCTTCTTCTTCTACTACTACTACTATTTCCTCATCATCCTCTTCTTCTTTTTCTTCTTCAATTTTTTCACCTTCATCTTCTTCTTCTTCTTTCTCTTCTTCTTCTTTCTCTTCTCCTTCTTCTTCTCCTTCTTCTTCTTCTTCTTCCTCATCATCATCATCTTCTTCTTGTTGTTCTTCCTCTTCATCGTTTTCTTTTTCTTTTTCTTCTTCTTCTTCTAGCTCATTTTTTCTTCCTCTTCTTTTGCATCTTCCTTTTCTTCTTCTTCTTCTTCAACTTCTTCGTTTTTTTCTTCCTCTTATTCTTTTTCTTCCTTTACATCTTTTTCTTCGACTTCTTCTCCTTCTTCTTCTCATTGTTCTTCTTCTTCTTCTGCTTCCCCTTCTTCTTCTTCTTCTTCTCCTTCTTCTTCACAAACCTTAATCTATATTCTCTAATCCTTACTCCTTAATCCTTCCATCTATAATCTATCATCCCTAAATTTCTAATCCCTAATCCATCCCACTTTAATCACTAATCGTTTATCCCTGTTCCTTAATCCCTAATCCTTAATACCTAATTCTGAATCTCTAATTCTTAATCGATCCTTAATATATAATCCCTAATCCTTAATCTCTAATTTCTAATCTCAAATCTTTAAACCCCAATCTCTAATACTTAATCCCTTATTCGCAATCCCTAATCTATAATCTATAATACTAAATCTTTACTCACTAATCCCTAATCTTTAATTCTTAATCCTTAAACCTTAATCCCTAATACCTTATCTCTAATACTTAATCTTAATCTATATTCCATAATGATTAGTCTATAATCTGTATCATTTATCCCTAATCTTTAATCCCTAATCCTTAATCCTTAAACCTCAATCCCTAATCCCTAATCTTTAAGCTCTTATCCTAATCCAAATTACTAAATCTCTAATCCCTAATCTCTAACATATAATCTTGAATCATGAATCCCTTATCACTAATTTCTTATCCTTAATCCTTAAACTCTAATTCATCCTTATTCCTTAATCCTAATCCTTAATCCTTAATCCTTAATCCCTAATCCTATTACATAATCCTTAATCCCTAATCTTTAAGTTCTAATCCTTAATCCATAATTAAATAATCCCTAATCCCTAATCTTTAATCCTTAATCTTTAATCTCTAATCTATAATCCTTAATCCCTAACACTAAATCCCATATCTATCCCTCCTTAATCCCTAAATCCATCACTTCTTCCTCTTTTTCTTCTTCTTCCTTTTCTTCTTGTCTTCGTCTTCTTATTCCTCCTCTTCTATTTCCTCTACATCTTCAACATCTTACTCTTCTTCTTCTTCTTCTTCTTCTTCTTCTTCTTCCCCTTCTTCCCCTTCTTCTTTTTTTCTTCTTCTACTTCATCATCATCTTTCTCTTCTTCTTCTTCTTCTTCATCTTCTTCTTCTTCTTGTAAGACTTCTTCCACCTCTTGTTCTTTTTCTCCATTTTCACCTTTTCTTGTAATTCTTCTTCCTCTTCTTCTTCTTCTTCTTCTATTTCTTCTTCTTCTTCTTCACCTTCTCCTTCTTCTTATCCTCCTCCTCCTTATCTTTCACCTCATCTTTCTACATCTACTTCTCCTTCTTTTCTCCTTCTCCATCTCCTTCTCCTTCTTATTCTCCCTTTCCATCTCCTTGACCTTAACCCCTAATCTTTAATCTCTTCATATGTAATCCTTAATCCCTATTCCTTAATCCTTTATACATAATCTCTAATCTCTATTACTTATTCCCTAATCATTTTACCTTAAGCCCTAATCCCTAAACCTTAATCCTTAATTTCTAACTCCAAAATCCTTAATCCCTCTCTCCTTAATCTTTAATCCATATTCCTTGATACCTAATCCCTAATCCTTCATTCCGTAATCCCTAATCCTTAATCCCTATCTATTAATTTATAATCCATCTCTTCTTGCTCTTCTTCTTCAACTTCTTTTTCTTCATCCTATTCTTTTTCTTTTTCCTTTTTCACTTCTTCTTTCTCATTTGTTTTCTTCTTCTACTTCTTCTCCATCTCCTTGTCTTTCTTCATCTTCTTCTTCGTCTTTTATTTCTTCTTCTTCTTCTTCTCCTTCTCTAGCCTCTTCTTTTTCTTCTCCTTCTTCTTTTATTTCTACTACTTCTTCTTCTTCTTCCTCCACTTTTTCTTCTTCTTTTTCATTCTTTTCTTCTACTTCCACTTCTTCTTCTTCCACTTCTTCTTCTTCTTCTTCTCCATCCTCTTCTTCTATTAGGTCTTTTTCATCACCTCTTCTTCTTTTTCCCTTCTTCTTCTTCTACTACTACTACTTCTTTCTCTACCTCTTTCTCTTATTTTACCTCTACTTATTTTTCATCATCCTCTTCTTCTTCTTCTTCTTCTTCTCCTTTCTCTTCTTCTTCTTCTTCCTCTTCCATTTCTTCTTCTTCTTCTTCTCCTTCTCCTTCTTCTTCTTATTGTTCTTCTTCTCTTCCATTTTCTTCTTCTATTTCTTCCTGTTCTTCTTCTTCTTCTTCTCCTTCTTCTTTATCTTTCTCTTCTTCTTCTTATTATTATTTTTATCTTCATCTTCCTTTTTTTCGTCTACTTTTTCTTCTTCTAATTTTACTGCTTCACCAACTTCTTTTTCTTTTTCTTACTCTCCTTCGTATCCTTTTCCTTCTTCTAATTCTTCTTCCTCCTCCTCTACTTCTTCTTTTTCTTCTTCCTCTTCTCCTTCTTCTTCTTGTTCTTCTCCTCTCCTTCTTCTTCTTCGTATTCATCTTCTTCTCCTTATTCTTCTTCTTCTTCTTCTTCTCCTTGTTGTTGTTGTTGTTCTTCTTCTACTTCTTCTTCTTCTTCTTCTTCTTCTTCTTCTTCTTCTTCTTCTTCTTCTTCTTCTTCTTCTTCTTCTTCTTCTTCTTCTTCTCCTTCTTTTTATTTGTAATGCTTAATCCATGTTATCTGGTCCAACCTTCGTATCCCTCCTTACCTAATCTATAAGCCACAATACCTAATTTATAATCTTTAATCAATCCCTCTGTTATCTCTAATCTCTTATCCTTAATCATTTATAAAAAAGCTTTAATCTCTAATCCCTAAACCTAATCTCTAATCTTTAATCCTAAATCTCTAATCTCTAAACCATAATGCTTAATCCCTAATCCCTAATCCTTAATCTATAATCCATAATCCCTCATCCCTACTTTTTAATCCCTTATCCCTAATCCTTAATCCATAATCCATAATCCTTAATCTTTAATCTCTAATCCCTAATCCCTATTCTCTAATCCTTAATCCTTATCTTAATTGCCTAACCTCTATTCCATAGTCTCTAATCCCTAATCCCTAATCTCTAATCCTTAAACTTAATCTCTATTTCTAATCGATAATGCAAAATACTAAATCCCTATTACTTAATCCTTAGTAATGAATCTGTTAATTCTTAATCCCTAATCATTAATCTATTTATCTCTAATACTTAATCCTTAATCCTTAATCCTTAATCCCTATCACTTATTTATTAATCCTTACTCCTTAATCTATAATCCATAATCCCTAATCATTAATTCTTAATCGATAATCCTCAAACCTTAATTGATAATCCCATACGCTTAATCCCAAATCCCTTTCTCTTTAATCCCTAATCTTTAATCCTTAATCCTTAATCCAACTCTTCTTTCTCTTTTTCTTCTTCTTCCACCTCTTCCCTTTCTTCCTTTTCTTCTTCTTCCTCTTCTTCTTCTTCTTCATCATCTTCTTCTTCTTCCTCATCTTCTTCATCTTACTCTTCTTCTTCTTCTTCTTCTTCTTCTTTCCCTTCCACTTCTTCTTTTTGTTCCTCTTCTTCTTCATCATCATCTTCCTCTTCTTCTTCTACTTCTTCTTCTCCTTCTTCTTCTTCTTCTTCTGCTTCTTCTACCTCCTCCTCTTCTTCTTCTCGTTCTTTTCCATAGTTTCTTCTTTTCTTGTAATTCTTCTTTCTCTTCTTTTCCTCTTCTACTTCTTCTTCATCTTCTTTTTCTTCTTCTTTTACTTCTTGTTCTTCTTCCTCTTCTTTTATTTCTTATTCTTATTCTTTTTCTTCGTCATTTTTTTCTTCTTCTTCTTCTTTCCTCCTTCTCCTTCTCCTTCTTCTCATTATCTTTCTACTTCTTCCCTTTCTCCTTCTCCATCTCCTTATCACTCTCCTTCTCTTTTTTCCTTCTCTTTCTTATTCTTTGTCTCCCTCTCCTTCTCTACCCTCCTTCTCTTTGTCCTCCTCTTTCTCCTTCTTCTTCTTCTTGTCCTTTTTCTTCTACTTATTTCTCCTTAATTCTTCTTTCTTCTTGCTTGTTTCATCTTTCTTCTTCCTTCTTGCTTATTCTTTCTTTCTTCATCTTTCTTCTTTATTCTTTCGTCTTTCTTCTTTATTCTTCGTCTACTTATTCCACTTCCACTTCTTCTTCTTATTTTTCCACTTTTTCTTCCTCGTCTTCTTCTTCTTTTTTTTCTTAATCTCTAATCCCTAATCTATGATCTGTAATCCTTAATCCCTAATGCCTAATGTTTAATCCCTATTCTCTAATCCTTAATCTTTAATCCTAACACTTAGTCACTAATCCTTAATCACTAATCCCTAAAATCTAACCCTTTATCCTAATACTAATCCCTTATCTCTAAGCCTTAATCTCTAATCTCTAATACCTATTCTTTAATCCAAAATTCCTAATCACCAATCTCTAATCAATAATCCCTATTCTCTAATCCATAATCCCTCATCTTAAATTCCTAATCTTTAACAAGTAATCCCATAATCCTTAGTCCCTAATCCCTGATCTTAATAGTTAATCCCTTCATATTTTATCACTAATCCTAAACCTTTACTCCTTAATTCCTATTAATTATATCCTAACTCTTACTCTATAATCTATTATCCTTAATCCATAAATCATAATCATAAATTGCTAATCCATAATCCCTAATCTTTTAACCCGAATCCCCAATCCCTAATCCTTAAACCTTAATGCCTAATGCCTAATCTCTCCCTCCCTAATCCCTAATCTCTAATCCCTAATCCTTAACACCCTAACCTCTAATCCCCAATCCATCCCTCCTTAATCTATGATTTTTATTCTCTAATCCCTAATCACTCTCTTCTTAATCCCTAATCTCTAAACCCTAATCCTTAATCCCAAATCCATGTCTTCTTCTTCTTCTTCTTCCTCTTCATCTTCTTCTTTTTCTAATTTATTTTCTTTTCCTTCTTCTTCTTCTTCCTCATCTTCCTCTTCTTCTTCTTCCTCCTCTTCTTCTTTTTCTTCTTCTTCTCATTCTTCTTCTTTTTCTTCTTCTTCTTCCCCTTCTTTTGCTTCTTCTTCTTCTTCTTGTTGTTTTATTTATTCTTTTTCTTCTTCCTCTTCTTCATCTTCTTCTACTTTGTCTTCTTCTCCTCCTTCTTCTGCTTCTCCTTCTCTTTTTCTTTCTCCTTCTCCTTCTCCTTCTCCTTCACCAACTCCTAATCCTCCTCCATCTCATTCTCGATTTCCTTCTACTACTCCTTCTCTTTCTCCTTCTCCTTCTCCTTCTCTTCCTTCTCCTCATCCTCCTTCCCCTTCTTCTTCTCCTTCTTCTTCTTCTTCTTCTTCTTCTTCTCCTTCTTCATCTTTCGCTTCTTTCTCTTTTATTTCTTCTTCTACTTCTTCTTCTCTTTCTCCTTCTTCTTATTCTTCTTGTTATTCTTCTATTTCTTCTTCTTCTTCTACTTGTTCTACTTCTTGTTCTTCTTTTTCTTCATTTTTTTCTCTCTTCTTCTTATTCTTCTTCTTTTCTTCTTCTTCTTCCTCTTCTTCTTCTTCTTCTTCTTCTTTTTCCTCTTCATCTTCCTCTTCTTCTTCTTCTTCTTCTTTCTTTCTTTTCTCCTTCCCCTTCTTCTTCTTCCCCATCTTCTTCTTCTTCTTCTTCTTCTACTACTTCCTCTTCTTCTTCTTTTTCTTTTTCTTCTTCTTCTTCTTCTTCTTCCTCATTTTCTTCTTCCTCTTCTTCTTCCACTTCTTCTCCCTCTACTTCTTCATCTTCCTTTTCGTCTTCTTCTTTGCCTTCCTTTCTTTCTTCTTCTTCTCCTTGCTCTTCTTCTTCTTCTTCCTCTACCTTTTCTTCTTCTTCTTCATAATCCTTAATCCATATTCCCTAATCCCTACTCCTTAATCATTCCCTCTCTAATCTCTTATCCATATATTTATTATCCTTAATCCATCCCTCTTTAATCATTAATCTCTAATCCCTATTCCTTAATCCCTAGTCCTTAATCCCTAATCCCTTGTCCTAATCCTTAATCTATCCTCAATCTATAATCTCTAATCCTTAATTCCTAAATTTCTAATTTCTAATCTCTAAACTCAAATCCTTAAGCCCTAATCTCTAATACCTAATCCCTAACCCCTAGTCCCTAATCCATAATTCATTTTCCCAAATCCCTAATCTCTAATCCCTAATCCTTAATCTCTAATCCTTAAACCCTAATCTTGATTACCTTATCCCTAATCCTTAATCCTTAATCTATAACCCATAATCCCAAATCCTTAATATATAATCTTTTATCCCTAATCCTTAATGCCTAATCCCTAATCCTTAGTTCGTAGTCCCTAATCCATAATTCTTAAGTCTTAATCCGAATAACTTTATCTCTAAT